>OV651823.1:38469606-38516296 GCA_927349885.1 Psylliodes chrysocephalus
AGCGTTGCTTTCTTGTTGTGGCTTCTGAACAACATCGAAGTAAATAATATTCCATCACATCCACATTGTGTTAGTAGAAAAGGCCTCTGTTGTCAAAAGTTTACGGTTCTATTGATTTGAGGGTTTCCATTCTTCTTTGAATTAAAAACATTAAATGTGTGCTTTTTATAAATAATAAGAGTAAATATATTTATTTCGAGTGCAAAGTGACCAGAAAATTATATTTTTCTACGACCACTCAGGAAAGTGACACATATCACACTATAGGTATAGTCCTATGGAAAGTGCCCTATATCACACGCGTATGAATAAGAATTTACTTTCCATCCGTGTACGAATATGCTACTTTCCGCAGCAGCTGTCACAAAATGTCAAATGCATCATTTCTATTTTGATCTTTGTAATGTCCATATTAATACTAAAATCGATATGATTGATTAAATTATTGAAATTGTTGTAAATTAGATATTAATCTTTAACAATTATTATTAAAATAATTTTAAAATAACTAAGATAGGTTTGCTCTTTATTCTGGTTAAACATATAACCGATTAGATCATTAAATTGACGCATGGTCTATTAGCTTAGGTGGTTAGAGCGTTAAACTGTTCAACTTTGCCGTTTGAGACCTGGCGAGCGACCGCGTTCAAATCCTGGCGGGGTTCAGAATTTTTTTTTTCTGTTTTTAATTTTTTTTTTGTTTAGAAAATATGAAAATTGAATAAATATGATTATTGTTGATTGTTTTTTTAAATACATTTTAATTATAATAATAACCTGGTTTTACATTTTTTGATGAAATTATTTTGTGGTCGTAGGAAAAATATTGTACATCACTTGTGTGAAAAGTGATTTTCCACACTCGTAATGTAATATACTATTTCATATTCAGCTGCAAATGTTGCTTTCTAAGAAACATAATGGGGTTTTTTTTTGTGTGGAATCTCCAAATTTTGAAATAAATAAGAAAGTTCAAATATTAGAAGTTTTTTTTGATAAACAAGAACTAAATAATATTATGAAACCGGCAAATATTTTTTGGAACAATGTTATATAATAATATTTATAATGAATTAAAATAAAAACAAGTTTTGTGGCTTTCTTTATATTAACTTATCAATTGTCTATTATATTACCGTTAATCGAGTCTCTTAAAAAGGTTTATTTGCGGTAAGACATTGACAGTTTACTGTGTAGGTATAGTCCAGACATTTACTTTTGTTGTTTGTATTATGTATTGAATGACATTACAATTCAAATTTTCAATCCTTTTTTTGGCAGGATCAGCCTTTAATAGGAATTTTAGGTGGTATATTAAATACGGAATATCACTGGAAGAAAAATACCGAAATTGATAGGCAAAAGCTATACTTTTTTTGAAGCACGTCACATCCAAAACAAAAATTACACGCTCAAAGATTCCGGAGGCATCAAAGCAATTCAGATCGCGACTCCTACCTGAAAAATTCAACTCGGTTCCTTTAACTTCTTTCCAATTTTGCCAACTTCATTACGGGAACTCCCGAGCGGCCTGGAAGCGCCATAAAACCCAATTATTCCTCTTATCGAACACGTGCTTAGATATATAGAATGGTGGGTTTTCGCCGTTACTTTGTATTAATGAGTCTAGTTATTTTTCTTCCTTTAAATTCAGATGAACTAATTATGTTTAAGTAAGTATTTAAACAATTTATGGCACATCTCTTAATGTTATGTCGTTGATTTATTTTATATTTATTGCACAAAAATACCTTACCTGGCATTGTCGACTCAAAAAACACATTAGTAAACTAGAACTAGCATAAATGCAGATTTTTTGAGAAGGATGAAACCAGAATTACTTTTTACAGCTTATTTGAACAATATCTTCTTGCTTCAACAACACGGAAAAATAATTAGTTTTGCGGACGATACTGTGATCTTTTACAAAAATCAAAATTGGTATTTACTAAAAACTGAGGTGGGAAATGACCTAAGTCTCCTAAAAAAATGGTTTGATCATAGAGTCTTATCAATTAATATTGACAAAACAGAATTCTTACCTTTCAGTAGTCTCGCAACATCACTTCCTACATTTAATATACAAATTGGGCAAGACTTACAAATTAAAACCGCTAAAAAAGTTAAATATCTAGGAATTATTTTGGACCCCCATATGAGGTGGGATGAACATATATACTATCTGAGAAAAAAAATTGTTTTCCTAATATATAGATTCAAGCAAGTCGCTCAATATTTAGATTTTAAACAGAAACGAATTCTGTATCATAGTTTGGTTGAACCACATTTAAACTACGCAATCATTAGATGGGGAGGAGTATCATTAACGTACAAAAATATGTTAGAGATATCGCAAAAAAATTTTTAAAAATCATGTTAAATGTTCCCTTAAGATATCCTACTATTTCTCTTTTTGCTGAAACTAAAATATATGATATAAGACAATTACGAGTATATTATAAACAAGTAGCAATTAAACAATTTCTTAATATATTAGAATTAAAGACATTAACACACACATATAACACCAGAAATAGAAACCAATTTGTTACAACTTACAAAAATAAAACTGTTGGTCAAAGAAGCTATGACTACCTTGGACCAAAAATTTTTAATTCCCTACCAGACTTTTTAAACAGTCTGACACATTAATTTTATTTAAAAGAAAACTGAAATTTTTTATGAATAATGCAAACATAAAGGAAATACACTCTATATTTGAGAATTAAATAAAATAAATAAAATAAATCAGTATACACCGTGTCCCACGTAAGGTGGGCATTACAACTTTATGGAGAATAAATTAATTTGTATTTTCGCCATTTTCTGAGTATACATAATCGAATATGCTCTTTTGAATTAAAATAAAATGAACTCTGTGCAACTTCCGGTTATACCGGAAGTGACCACTAACTTCGTTATTTTAAAGGGAATACCCCATATTTTTTTTAATTTTAGATTCAGCATGAAATTCTGTAAACAACGATACCCCATTTGCCTATTCTAATTATAGCGGATTTGGCGTTATTCATTTTTTTTTTAATTTTTAGTCGTCGCGCCGGTAGGCATTTTCTTAAAGTCGACTGTCTCAGGTACTATTTCTGTTGGATACTTGAAATTTTAGCCAGAAGTAGTAGATGGGATGTACTTTTAAAAACATTTACAGTTTTCTGCAACAAAATATGTCGTTTAAAAAGTTTAAATTTTTTTAATGATAAGGTACATACTAACTAAAAACAATTTTTATAAAAAGCACATGGTTTAAAAAAATCATTTTATCAAATGTTCAAAATGCTCCCCGTTAGCTTCTAAACATTTTAACAATCTTTTTTCAACATGATTAGTTGTTGCTTTACGAATCATTTCACCATCTAACTCGTTAAAGGCATTCCAAACTCTTTGCTCTAATTCTTCTTTAGTATTAATTTGGGTAGAGTACACTAAATTTTTAATATGACCCCATAAAAAAATATCAACAGGAGTTAGATCTGGGATCTTGCAGGCCAAAGCCAAGGACCATTTGGACCTATCCATCGGTCTTCAAAGAGTGCTGTAATTTCTTGATTTACATATTATGTTGAATGTGCTGGGGCACCATCCAACTGGTACCAAAAATTATTATTTGGTACCTGTTTTAAATTGTCGGCAAATACTTCTTTAAGAATTTTAATTTATCTTTCTGAGGTCAGTCTTTCATTATAAATGTAATAAAAAGCTCTTCCAAAACCGATCACTGCAAACACATTAAAACTAAATTCGTACTGAAATTGTGCTTCACGATAAAAATGTGGATTTTCGTTTGCCAAGAAATGACATTGCTTGCGATTGATGATCCCTTTACATGTAAATTTCGACTCGTCTGACCACAAAATTTTGTTTAAAATCTCGGGATCTTCTTGAATTCGTACCAATAACCATTCGCATAATTCAGTTCGTCTTATTTGATCACCATCTCGCAACTCATGAACTTTTCTTTGTGCATAGGGATGTCATTTATTTAGTGCTAAAATTCGTTGTATTGACCCTCGACTAATATTTAAATTATCTTGAGCCATTCTAATGGAGGCGTGAGGATACGCAGTAAAATACCCTAATACGTTAATTAGATTAACTTCTTCATCTCGGACATAATGTTGACGGTTTCTTCCCGGGTTTTGTTTAAAATTATTCAAAAAGTTAGCTCCGATTCTATCAAATTTCTGTCTATTCATTGGTGGTAAATGAGGGTATCGTTCATTAAACATGCGGCAGGTTCTACTTTTGATTCGATTACATTCTCCATGAATGTAAAATAAATTAAGAATATCTTGGTTGGTATATTCTTCAATATTTTCCATATTTTGAACGTAAACAATACACAACTTAAATACATAGAAATATGACAATTCAGTTTGTTGACAGATTGTTGTTTAGCATATTTCCACGGCATACTAAGATAAAAAATTAAAATGTAAAACTATACTATATTATGTAGGTGCATGCGTAAAATTTAAATTTAAATTTTCTTAAAATTGGCGATAGATAATTATAGGGAATTAATAGTGCAAATGAAGATCAATGAAGAATAATTTTCTGAACAAAATGAAATAAAATTATACAGGATTTTCCATTTAAAATAAAAAAAATTTTCATGTTTAAAATATTTATTTTTTAAAATAATTTCCAAACACACAGTCGAACAAAAGATGTACAAGTAAATTTAAAAAAGCAAATGTCTGCCGGCATATAAAAGTTTATAAAAAACTGAATAACGCCAAATACACTATAATTAAAATAGGCGAATGGGGTATCATTTCATGCTGAATCTAAAATTTAAAAAATATATGGGGTGTTCAATTTAAAATAAAAAAGTTTTTTATGTTTAAAAAATTTTATTTTTAAAAATAATTTGCAAACACCCCGTACAACAAATAATGAATAACTAAATATTCTCAAGAAGTACATCCCATTTACTACCTCTGGTTAAAATTTTAAGTATCTGATAGATATAGTACCTGAGATAGACGACTTTAAGAAAATGTCTACCGGCGACTAAAAATGTAGAAAAAAAATTGAATAACGCCAAATCCGCTCTAACTAGAATGGGCAAATGGGGCATCGTTGTTTACAGAATTTCATGCTGAATCTAAAATTAAAAAAAAATATGGGGTATTCCCTTTAAAATAACGAAGTTAGTGGTCACTTCCGGTATAACCGGAAGTTGCACCGAGTTCATTTTATTTTAATTTAAAAGAGCATATTTGATAATGTATACTCAGAAAATGGCGAAAATACAAATTAATTTATTCTCCATAAAGTTGTAATGCCCGCCTTACGTGGGACACGGTGTATAAAATATCAAATTAATATAAAAAAAATATTAATAATAAGTAAGCATAACGAAATAAATTAAAAAAAAAAAAAATACTTACCTGTGTATTAAAATGTAATTATTAAGTCTTTAAATTTAGTTTTAAGTTTTAAATTTAGTTATAAGTTTTTGAGTTTTAACAAAACCAATATTTTAAAATTATTTTACTGCTTTTGTACCCTATTTATACATTTATATTTCTTTATACCACATACAGACAATTTGAAGTTGTCTCAGTGGGTTTTGTGTTTAATTGTTCAACATATGTATTTATTTCAACTTAAAATATGTATTAATGTATTACTTGTTGGCAAATAAACTATTTTATTAATATTATAGAATTCACATTCTGACTAAATGTATAGGTAGCACTCCAGAATCCAAGGACAATACACATAGGAGCTTACCAAATAGGAAAGGGAGATCTACCTAACTTGGGGCCACTCTAAGTCCTACATTTTCTTGAGGCTTTAGTGACAGAAAGGAGCACAATAGATATTTTAGATTGTACTTTAATTATGTATATTCTCGTATACCATACATAACGTATTTTAACATAATAATAGGTATACTTTTGATTAGAGATAAGGAAGATAAAGATCGGAAACGCTCATAAGAAGCCAGTGCTTAATGACGACCAGTTTTAACGCAGTTAACATCTGACCCACTATGTGGCGCTTTCATCGATATCAAACAACGCAGCGGGAAATTTAAAAACATGTTCTTGTAAATAAATTTAAACAATGTAATTAGGCTAAATTATTTATTAAAAAGAATACTACACTTACAGTCTATTATCGATTAATTTTTGCAAATCTATTCAAATTAAAAAATATATTTTTCTATTGGCCACTTGTCTTCGAGAAATTCTATACATGCCAAAAAGTTGGCTTTAAAATTTATACGGCTTTTTTAAGATTTTTGTGTTTGAATTTTGAATTCAAATATTTTTTGTTCTGTGTTCTGATTTAAATAACTGCTGGCCACTCGAATTTACACAGTTCAATATTTTCAACAGGAATGCAAATTTTTGAACGCGACTTGCAGATTTTAAGAGCTAGTTTTTTTAGAATTAAGCTGCATGACGTATATCGTAGGACCATGGGTTTACTATTTATATACGAGGTGATCAATGAAGTCATGCAAATAATCTATGTGTAAGTTTGAATGTTGACGGATCTTCAACACATTTGAAAACTAATTTTGTTAGTAATTTACTATAAACTTTGACTTTTCTGCAGTATTGTTTGATATTATTAACAATATAAATTTTTTGTTTCAGGTAAATGCATACAGTTTTGGTAAGTGTAATAATGAACAACATCGACGGTTTCGCCATGGTTTCAAGAGCTTCACGTAATAAAATTAAAAGTACAAGATATTTTTCAAATACAAATGTATGTCCAAAACGGATAGCATGTAATGTCTTGAAGAGAATGTAATAACTGTTATCATTTTAAATGAAAATATTAGGAAAATTCCCATTTCCTCATCATTATTCTACGTTTAACTATGTGTCTAAAAACGAACACAATATTTATAGTAGGGCTGATACGTAAGAAATTAAATAAAATTTACCAATCTACAATAATATGAAAAACTGAAAGACTTTTTTATTCAAACATTATCAATACAAGCCTCTCTACTTGCATCTTTTTTCAACTTTTTAAGCAGTCTTTAATTATTACAATACATAAAAATTGCAAAAAAAAACATAAATAACTAACTACAGACCAATAACCCTGGAAAAAACAAATTGTTATTAAAAACAAAATATGAATTTAAGTAGGGAAGTTCAACGCAAGACGCAATAAGGGAACTAACTAATAAAATTTACTGTTCAATTTACAATTTTGGACTTGGCTAAAGCTTTCGACACCCTCAATCATTGTCATTTATTAAATTCCCTTGAACATATGGGTATAAGGGGTATAGCCAAAAATTTAATGAAGTTATACTATACAAATAGAAAACAGAAAACCAAAATAAAAAATATTACCAGCATCGATCAAATAGTCTCATGTGGTGTACCTCAGGGAACAGTATTGGAGCCTCTACTCTTTATAGTCTACCTGAACAACCTCTTTTTAGTTCAAAGTATAGTAAATATTATTAACTTTGCAGATGACACAATAATGCATTGCGAAGCTAATGACTGGAATAATTTGAAAAAATTGGTAGAAGAGGATTTTCCCAAAATAAAAACATGGATTGACTACCGATTACTATCTATAAATTTTAAAAAAATAGTAAACCTACCTTTTTAGAGTCTAGCCTCCGGTCTTTCTCAATTTCAAAATATCGCATCGGGAACAACACATTATATACTACCTGAAAATAAAATTAAATATTTAGTGATAATAATAGATAGCCACTTGCGCTGGGACAAACATATTCAACAAATTACATAGTGTATTATTTTAATTCATGCAGTATCATTTGCAAATTGGGCTTTCTACACAGTGCACCTTTTTAATAGCTTTGTGGCTTTTCATAAACTTATTGTGTTAATGCTTTTGGACTCGTCCAGGATATTGACGTATCTACATACAGTGAGCACCATAAGTCTTACCCCCCCCCCCCCCCCTATCTAACTCGTTACTGGAGTCTTGTTAGGAAAATCGTCGAGATACGTCGATTTTTGATTTCTACAATGTACATTTTCGTATAAATAGTTTACCCTTAATTTCATCCCTTACTGGAGGGGAGCAACCCTTTTGAAAAATTTAAATGGCATGGGGTAGTGAGTGATAGCTCATTTGAAAGAGGGTTTTATTCTCTATTCAACCGTGTAAAAAAATTTGAAATTTGCTTCATTAATTCTCGACTAATTGTTGTTTCAGAATAACGGAAATTAACGTAGCGCACTCATCCTTAGAATTAAAATTCGGCCCTGCATGATTTCGGTTTTGATTCAGACGTGAAGTAAGACTTTTTGCTATTAGAAGGTCACTGTTAGTCTAGTTGCTTTCCTATTTTGTGAGGTTTTGTTATTTTTAAACATTAATAAATAAACACGTAATGAAGCAAATTTCAAAATTTTTTGCACGGTTAAATAGAGAATAAAACCTCCTTTGAAAGGAGCTATCACTCACCACCCCATGCCATTTAAATTTTTCGAAAGGGTTGCTACCCTTCAGTAAGGGATGAAATTAAGGGTGAACTAATCATGCAAAAATGTACACTGTAGAAATCAAAAATCGACTTGTCTCGGCGATTTTCCTAACAAGACCCCAGTAACGAGTTAGTTAGGGGTGTAAGACTTATGATGCTCACTGTATATTAAAGACCATTTAGAGACTTCAATTAAATCATTTTTGTTTAAATAAACTAAATATTATATATGATGGAACACTAAATGTAAAGTACTTATATTGTTTATCATAAAATGGGTGTACTAAAGAGATTAAGCAAATGTACTGTTAGTATTTTTTTTAAAAGTATTGCAATTCACACAAAATAAATTTAAAAATAGTAAAAATTATATATAAGAAAATAAAAATATCATCCCTGAAACATAATTAAACCTAGGTGTACGTAAAATACAAATATTATAGAATTTAATGGTAAAAGTTCAACAGCTTGACAATTAATTAAACCAAATCGATACCCTCATAACATAAATTGTATCAACATTTATCGGTGGTCTGAAAGCGATCTAATGAGCTCTTGTAAAAGGTAGCTCTTTATCAAATGAAAAATTATAATTAGCATATCGATATTGGATATCGGTACCCGGAGTATGGACCAATTCTACAAGCGCTTGAGTGCCTATTATAGTTATTGGAACGAATTTGAAGGCTTTGTTATCAGTTAGATAACTTAATTTAGGGAGTCGGTTTCTAATGTTAAAGGACCGGACTCAATCAATATTGGTAGCTAAGTTAACCCTTTGTAAATTAAGTATACCAATAAATATAAATAACATAATTTAAACGTATATGTTATAAATATATTAATGAACATAAGCAACATTGGATGAATTTTACTCAAACAACATTCATCCGCTCACTTTCCGAAGGTTTTCTGTTACTTATAACAGATAATCTGGCAAAATTTATTTTTTTAAGGCTGTCAATTTCTTATGCTTCTCTCAATTTTCTGAAAACAATTATCATTTTTAACTAACTGTCAAGATAACTTACCATAGTTTTCCAGAATATGGACAAAAATATAATAATAATAATAATAATAATAATAATAACGTTTATTCAGTAAGCCAATGGTATAAAACATAACAGCATTATAATGTAGCGGATATCAAGAATATAATAATAATAATGAAAATGGAAAATGAATAATATAATAGAAACCTACCAAAATATGAACTTACTGAAAAGGACATATTCATCGTCAATCATACAAGATGAAAGAAGATGGTTTTCAATATATCCTGATGTAAAAAGCACAAAAAAAAGAATTATAACAAAGATTATAATAGTAAATCCCACAAAAAAGAGACAAACAAAATTATTAATTAAATAATAATAACTAACACCAATATCTAATTATAGTACCTATCTAACAATAATAATAATAATACTACAATAATTATTAATTGATGCGAAGCATCAATGAAAATATTTTTGATAAATCTTAAATTTTAAATGATACTTCCATGTCACCATTTAATATATAACATTTTATTTTACGCTTTAATGCACTTACAGATAAGTTTTTAAGTTCAGGGGGGAGAGAATTGATTGTTTTATAAAATATGTAAGTAAAAGAGCTTTCAAACATCTTAGTCTTGTGTTGCGGGATTGATACAAAATTTCTTCTACGGATATTAAGATTATGAACATCGCTTCTGAACCTTATCTTGTTATGTAAATATGACGGCGTTTTAAATAGTAAAATTTTTTGAAATAGGCAGCAGGAATGCAAAAAACGAGCTTGACTTACTGTCAGCCATTTTAGTTCACTCCTTTTACGAGAAACCCGTTGATTTTTTTTTAATTTATAAATTAATCTAATGCAGGTATTTTGAATGCGCTGAAGACGCTGGTTATTGAATTGAGTAATGCATGGTCCATAGACTGAATCACAAAAGTTCAAGTGAGAAAATACAAGCGATTCACATAATAAGATTTTAGAACGATGATCCAGGGTGTCTTTATTGCCGTAAATCATTTTTATATTCGTTACACATTTTTTTATTATATTATTAATGTGTTTTTCAAATCTAAGATCAGTATCAAGGAATACACCCAAGTTTTTTGCGATATGTGTATTAGGCAATATTTCATTGTTAACTTTAATTTTAAGTTGATCATTGTAATTAATTCTATCTTTTTCCTGCCAAACAGCATAACATGAGATTTAGAGGGATTTATATCTAAGCAATAGTCATTAGATAATTTAAAAAGTAAATTTAAATCAAAATTTACTTTGGCTATGCTTTCTTCAAATTTACAAGCAGGGAATGAAAGGTAAATCTGAGTATCATCCGCATATTGATGAAAATTGCAATACTTCAGTGAATCTGGGAATAAAGATGTATAGATGCAAAACAATAAAGGCCCCAAAATAGATCCTTGAGGGACTCCATTTTCTATTTCTAGTGAAGAAGATAATTTATCTTTATATTTAACATACTGCATTCTATTTTTAAGATAGTTATCTATAAGACATTTCGCATTTTCATTAAAACCTAGGTGGTGTAATAGCCCTATTAGCATTGCATGATTTATTCTGTCAAACGCCTTGCTATAGTCTAATAATACTAAAACTGTAAGGTGATTTTGGTCAATAGCTCTAATAATATCGTCAATGACTGAGAGTAGGGCAGTGTTGCAACTGTGATTGGGGCGAAAACCAGATTGATTAATAGGAATAATATTATAATAATCTAGGAAGGTTTTTATTTGTTGATAAATAACTTTTTCCATAACTTTAGAAGCTGTGCAAAGAATACTTATAGGCCTGATATCTTTAAATTCATTTGGATTTTTTATTTTGGCCAATGGAATTACTTGCGCAACTTTCCATTGTGATGGAAAAATTGCGGTACTGATAGAACTGTTAATGATGTGAGTTAAATATTTTATTACAAACGGACAGCAGTAAAGTAACATGTCCAGTCCAATGTCATCAGCACCAATAGCTTTAGATTTTATTGACAATAATATTTTATACACATCATTCTCACTGACTTCGCTGAAATGAAACTTGCCAAGTCCTTCTTTTCTGCTAAAGTTAAACTTTTCCAAAATAACTTTGTTAATTTTATGCTGTGACCGAGAAGAGTTGATAAAAAAATTATTCAACATATCGACGTCAGCTAAGTTATTAGGAATTTCGTTATTTTTATCATTAGAGTAAATATTAAGTTTCTTTATTTCGCTATAAAGTGTTTTAGTTGAAAGATTATTTTTTAATTTGTGGGCTAAATAAGCTTTTTTCTCGTGAGATACAGCTCTGTTAGTAAAGTTTCGTAACTCTTTATAATATATCCAGTGAGATTCTTTTTTAGTTCGTTTAAAACGACTTAGAACATTGTCCCTTAATTTAAACATTAATTTGATATTTTCAGTTATCCAGGGTTTACTTTGTTTTTTTATATTTACAGAATGCAATGGAGCAAATTTATTAATTATATTTAATAGTAGGGTCGTAAAAATATCAACTTTTATATTTATGTCATTAGTACGGTAAATCTGGTCAAATGGTAAAGATGACAGTTCTTGATAAAATTGTTGCATATTAATTTTATGGACAAGAATACGGAGAAAAATATGTAAAATAATATGGACAAGGATATGGACAGAATTTAGACGAAGATAGAGAAAAATGTGAACTAAAAATACCCTGTCGATTTTGATTTTTTGTTCACTTCTGAAATTGGAAGCTAATCAGCTTACACTTTAATTGCAATAAGACAATGATAATAAACTACAGAACAATATTTTTAATCACCACTTTTGCAAAAGTTGTAAAGAAAGCACTAAATTTAAGATAACAAGAAGACTTTAATAAATATAAAATAATTTCTACAAAACAATTTGGATTTTGAGAGGGATTTTCTACAACTGATGAAATTCTAGAGTTGACCAAAAGGGTTTATCAGTCGGTGGACAGTAATAAACCAAAGCTAACTATTTTCCTGGATTTAGCCAAGACCTTCGATACTGTTCATCACGAACAGTTATTACTGGCCTTGGAAGATGCAGGAATACGGGGAACGGCATTAAAGCTTTTTGAAGACTACTTTAATAACCAATGTCAACAAGTTAAAGTAAAAGATGAGTTTAACGAAAGCAAATTGATTAAAACTGGTGTACCACAAGGTACAGTCCTTGGTCCTGTACTATTTTCAATATATGTAAATGACTTGTATATTCAAAAGACTACAGGCCAAATTGTAAGCTCTGCTGATGACACGGCTATTTTTTACGAAGCAGATTCCTGGGAAGAACTAAAATATAAAACAGAAAATGACTAAAAAAATTATAGATTGGTGCACTCATAAAGAGCTTAATAAACTGTAATAAATCATTTTGTTGCCTTTTGCAAGCTATAGTATCAGCTTACCAGATTATAATAAAATTATAACAATCAGAAAATCACCTTACTCATCTTAAAATTATTTACTACGCACTTTTTCGAAGCAGACCTTAATACTACGTTATCTGTTGGGAGGCTACCACGAAGAATCATCTAAATAAACTTGAAATACTTCAAAAAAGTGTACTTAAAATCATATACAGTAAAAAAATTAGGTATCCAACAAATTTTCTATATGATGAAGTGGAAAAATATTTAATTTCCTTCCCGAAATGTACAAAATATATTTGCTTACTATAATTTCATTTCAATTGATCAAAACTTTAATAAGACAATATATTGTAAATTCAGACAGAAAATATTTGAGGGCATTGATTGAATAATATGTGGGTACGTCAGCAAAATGTGATAAAACTATTTTATGTATGTAATTTTTATATATTATTATATATTATAAAAGAACCTAATTAGTTTATATTAATTTTTGTAATTATTTAAGTCACATTGTATTCTATTATAGAAAAAAAAAAACCAAAAAAAATTTCTATATTAGCCTTTACAGACTTAAGACATCAGACAACTCTTTATATATAACTTTATTATTTGATATTTGCTCAAAATTATTACATATGCAATTGAATAATGCGCACATATTGTATGCCGGAGACCTTAGACTTTAAGACCAAAGTTGGTCCGTGGTGTAGACAAATAAAAGGTACTTTAATGAATATTTCCATATTATTCTTTACTTTTCACTTACACTGTATATGAACATCTACGCAACAATACGTTCTAAAGTCTATACACTTTATTTCACTGTAAAATCAAATATTTTTCTGTCGCTTCAGTTTACTGAGCGTTTATATTTTTTTAGTATGTATTTTATTAGGTGTTTTTTTTTAATATTATTTCGGTCATTGGCTTTAACTGTAGGGCATTTAAATGTCTGTTCGCTTTTTCCCAAAATTAACAATATTAACAATTTGGTTACGTCTAAAAATTTTGATATTTTTTGTATATCTAAAACTTGGTTACACAATAGAATTGATGATGAACTAGTTAAATTAAAAAGTTACAACTTGATTAGAAACGATAGATCTACTAAACGCGGAGGTGGTATGGCAATATATTTAAAAAAATCAATTGAATACAAGGTTTTACTTATAGAGAATTTTGAGTCTATTGAATAAATTTGGATACTATTCAAAACAAATATTATAAAATATGGATAAGGTGTAGTTTATATAGGCCTCCTAATAACACCAATAACATTTATTAGTATTTTCTTAAACATTTTAAAAATGCCTTGATTCGTGTTTACCCGGAAGTCGATAAAATATTGTGTCTTCGCGATTTTAATGTCGATAATTTAAAACTTCAATCTAAAAATCTTAATGTTAAATCAAATTATTTCTGATCCTACTCATTTTTCTAATAATTGTGATGTAACCGATATAAATATAGGTAGACATTCCCTGGTTTGGTGTAAACTTAGAACACCTTTAGAAAAAGTGTGTCCAAAAATGTTACTTTTAGGAAACTCTATAATATAGATTAAAATATTTTTCAACGTACGCGGGAGGCACAAGACACTTTTTCCGGGGTTTAATTGCCGGCCAACATAAAAATGAATGAACCTCGGTATGCGCCACTATGCATTGAATAAGTATATACTTTTTAAAAACTAAACATTTTAAATTATCAAGACTGTGAAATAATAAAACAATAATATTTTCCCTTTTTTTTTTAAGAAAAAAAAAACAAAAAAAAACTAAAAGTTTCGGGGCTCAAACCACCAACTTGCTATCCACATTATCAAAATTTGGATTTCATTCTACCTAAAGAGTTGCGGCCAAAAATTAGAGAATTTTTAAAAATTCCAGATATTGCAATCGAACAAGACGAGCCGCCACTAAAAAGAAGACGATGTAAAGAGTGGCCATCTACAATTGACGGAAAACATTCTATAGGGTGTCCAAATTTGACCCTTGAAATATAATGTTATTGTATTATTTTAAAGTTTAAATGTTACGGTTAATAATGAAAAATAATATATGGCATGTGACCCCTCTGCTTCTTTAGTATGCTAACATTCTTTTTCCAAAATTTTTAATAACATTTTCGCAAACATTCTGTTCAATTTTTTGTATAATGTTAGCTCGAAGCTGTTCAGGTGTTTGAAGACTATTAGCACAAACTTTTCCCTTTAAAAAGCCTTATAAAAATAATCGAATGGTGTAAGGTCCCACGACCTAGGCAAACAATTAACCTCAGCTCCTCGAGAAATTATTCGATTGCCAAATCTCTCCCTTAAAAGATTAACAGCCTGTTGCAAGAACGATTGTTAAAATCTCTCATTAGCTAAAGAACAAATAACTAACTGAGATTAAAACTGGCAACGGCGCTTTTCCAACTGACAGCCTGTCGCTTCACAGCTGATCACGGGAGATTTTTAAATGAATGAAGTTAATTTGGTAATATTTTTTCGAAAATTAATTACAAATAAAGTAAAAAATGAAATTGAGGCTCAACCTTTACGGCTATGGTTAAATGTTAACAGTATCCCTATCTTTTTTCTACTTCGGCTCATATTTATTAATAGACAGAAGCAAGGACAGTCGGTTCAGAGAAAAAATGTTTAACACATGAATATAATTTCTTAAAATAAATAGAATGGCTTAAATGAAGAAAAGGTTCTAGTAAGTCACTGGAAAAAGAGGAAAATACTCATTTAACTGTCCTTCTAGTAGTGTCGATTAAAAATCTGTGATTTGTGGTTTAAAGCAACAGTGTTTTAATATAGTTTGTCCCTTTTATATAAACTAAAACTATTTTTTCTTGTACTTACTTTACATTTTCTCTTCCCGTTTGTCATGGAAAAGCACATTTCTTTCTACTGTACATTATTTTTTCAAATAGAAGTACATAATTAAAAATATGTTTAGTTTTTATCATGTTTGCAAACCCCATTTACTGTGGTAATATTTCCAATGTATTTTCTATTTTTAACAGACTTCAAAAAAGAAGTAGGTAGGTTCTCAATTCATCGGAATATATTTTTTTATGGATATTCAGCGACAATTCTTTACTATGTTGTCCGATTTCTGATTATTTTTTTGTTATAAAGGGGGCTCCTCAGAGATGGTTTCATAATATAAATTTGGTAAAGATCTGATGATGGGATTCATGAGAAAATAATCACTCTTCGTATTTTGTAGTCGTCAGTTTTTTTAAATTAATTTTGTAACTTATACATTTTTCAATGAATCAAAGTAAAAAACTGTTTAAATTGGGAAATTTCTAAAGTTCAGTATCTATTTTTTAGTTAGAAATGGAAAACTGGAGGAGAGATGGTAAAATATCTGATATGAGAAATAAATTCACATTTGACCTATTCTTGAAAATCATATACAGTTCCTTTAATCCCTTCAATTCGGAATATTTTTTTGCTAATAAACTAATGCTAGAATTTATTTTTTATTTAAGAACAACTTTCTATTTGTACAATATTGGAATTTCTAGATTGTTGAGAAAATTAAATAATTATGATATGATAATTAGCTTTTATAGGTTGTGTAATAGTCGAAATTTAGAATATTAAATAATTACTATGTATAAATTACACTTATTTACCTTAATATATTTGCTTTTACATTTATAATTTACAGATTTGTATGTCATAAATAAAACACCAAATTCATTTTAAAATTTTATTTTTTAGGATTAAATTAATATACACAAAATACATAACATAATAAAAAAATATAATAAATCTACAATAAATAAAAATACATTTAATTTGCCCATCATTATTAAGAATTCTAATTCTAGAAAATAAACATTCAATTCAGGATTTCTTTTTGGTTATGACAGGTTTCAAGTTGACTAGTAATTTTGTGTTAAAATTTACAGTTTGCCTAACGTATTGGATACGTCTACTTAGCCAGTTCCACATATTTAATAAATGTATAAAAAGAAATGGATTATTTCAACATAGGTACAAACAATAAAAATGTTATTACTGATAGTAGTGTACTGGTAAATATTTACTTATTCTGAAAATAGGCAGGAAAAACTATAAAATTATTTATTATATCATCTCATGAAATATTTTAAAATACTTAGCAAACACCTATATTACTACAAAGTAATGCCTATTTAAAAATAAAAATATATTGCTACAAGGCTATACCGCCGCACATACGTTGATTTCAAGGATTTAGGCGGTCAAAATTATTTTACAGTGTATTTTGGCTTTAAATAACATATCTTTTTGGAAAGTATTGCCCATTCTCAAATTAGCATATTTTCCCGCCAAAACCTTAAAAAAATGAGAAAAAAAAGACAAAGTTTAAAAAAAACCTTTTTAATGACAAATTTTACGAACAAATAAATATTTTGATTACACATTATTAATTTAGATACAAATACATATTTTAAAAGATTTGATTATTTGTTTATAGATCAATCTTGATCTGTGTCTGAAATATCTGATTCGATATTCGGGTCACCTGGAAGTAACATATTTATTGTTTCAGGGCAAAATTATTTTAGTTTAAGGCTTTTTTTTGTTTGTTTCATGCTACTTAATAATGGGTCTGAACTTAGTAATAATCTATTATATATATCGAGGTTGCAGTCCTCCCTTGAGAACTTTCTAGCATAGTTTTCACGATATAACCGAAAATGCTTATTTCTGGCTTCTGCTGCCTCTTCCGACAACTGTCCTATGGGCAATAAAGCAATTTTAATTATAGCTGCACCATGAATTAATATTTTATGCATGGTCGGAGTCATTGGGTGCCATCCATATAGGTCGACATACAATTTCGCAGTAGCCATGGCATATTCATCAAACTGCTGGACATCTATTTTATGACCACTTGAGATAGTTTCCAGTATAACCTTCAGTCTATATATTAATTCAAAATCAACTTTTGTTATATCGGCAGCTAATTGAGGGTTTTCGAAGAATCTTCTGCTAGTGTTACCATCATTGGTATTCCCGAAATTAGCTTTTGGCATGTCGACTAGCAATCCAGTTTCTTTTCGAAATCTTTCTTGAATATGTTTTTTTGTAAGTACTTCTAACTCCCTTTCTTCGTTAGTTCTCCTCTCTCGATACTTTTTTACTGGTAATTTATACGCCAGATGCAAAACGCTTTCGAACAATCTAATCCTGGCGTGTAGTATAGATAGACCAAATTCAATAGCTTTAGAAGTTGTATACTTTTGGGACAGATTGTTAAAGTCTTTAAATGTTGCTCCACATATATAACACCGACTTGTTGATTTTGTATCTGTTGCAGCATTACACACCTTACCATCGATCATCGTCATTTTGAAGATATGTTCAAATATGAATTTACTTCCATGAAAAATTACTTCAGTAGATGTTAACTTCTTGGCAGATTCTTCAACGTAACTGATTTCCTCCTTTGTTACATCAGTAGATTCTTTGACAAACCTAAATCGAATTGGTCTGCAATATCTAGGCGATGACGGTGTTGGGTTTTGCCAAATTATTTTTTTGCCTTCTTTGCCACACATTATTCGAAGTGGTACAAAAGAACTCAGAAATATATTTGCGTCTGAAGCAGTGTCATCGTCGAATTTTTGTTTATATTTGGCTTGTTGGGATCCGTCACAACCCCATTTACAGATAATTTTCAAAGAATTCCTTTCATTGTCCTTTAAAGTACAAAGGATTTCTTCTAGCGCCATTGATAAGCGCTTAACTGTATTATCAATTAGGCTTTGTAAATTGCTTTCTGCATAGGTACTTGTGACAGTCATGCTATCTTTGGGCGGATAACATTCTGTTTTTGCCTTTAACAGTAGGTTGTAGCACGGATAAAATGATTTATTTGTATTCCTGATGATTTCATATTGTCTCTTGGTCAAATCGGCTTCAACAAACATGGCTAGGGCTTGTAATGGTGTAAAAGAAGTAATTTCGTCTTGGTCTGATTTTCTGTATGCGTTTCTGTATTTTCCTGCACGAGTTGGAGAATTTGTTATTTCTTTTAATATTTTCGAAGCATCCCTTTTTCCTCGAACCTGTAATGTTGTTTGCGCTGCATGAACAATTACTTCTTTACTAAGCGAAGAACGTATTTCTTCTGTTTTTCTTCTTTTAGTCCTCTCACTACAATCTTCAAATGGTTTAGAAGGCCGACCTAGTCGAGTTTGTTTATTTGCTAACATTTCAAATGTTCCTTCTAACCAAGCTTCATTGGTTTTAAGAAATATTGCTTCTTTTCTATGGGCTTTAGACCATTTTTCTTTGATTGAGGTTTTAAAGTACGCAAATCTTTGTTTTAAATTGCTTAGATTATCTGGTGTATCACTATAAGAGGACAACAGGTGATTTTCTAGAAATTTAAGTTTTTCATCCAAGTTAGGCAATTCATGTTGTTGCATTAGATCGTAAAGATATCTGCGGCTAACTATTTTTGTACCCGAAGTACCAGGTGTACCTAAAATAAAGAAAATTGCAGTTAAGTACATTTGATTTAAAATTCCATTTTTTTTTTAATCCATAAAAAAACATAATTTGGTCATCCGCACCTATCCGCACTCAAATTGTATGTCATTAATTAGCCTAATGTACGAAGTATATAATACAATAACAAGTATTACCCGAGAAGACGCGATAATATAACAAAAAATCCTAATAACATTAAAATTTAGTAAAAACTTCATTTAAAACAACCCTTTATTGAATTTCTATAAATATTATTATTTAACGTTAAAAAACATTTAAACATATCAATAAATATTGATTCTTACCTGTATTATTCGAATCCATTAAAATAACTTTAAAATATTAGGTGGACACCACAAAATTTACCTTTGCTTAAATGTTTACACTGAGGACGCTAAGAACAATGACATGCACTCCGTGAGACGACCAAGTTTCAACTAACTACGCGCGCGCACGAAGATAGGTTCGCAAGAGGGGATGGTAAAATATTGTTACTGGAACATTCCTTTGGCTCTCGTATGCTTGTGGTATTTTTAAATTCATTTTAAAAATTTGATTTTTGACCGCCTAAATCCTTGAAATCAACGTATGTGCGCCGTCATAAGCCAAACCCATATAACTAACAAATTACAAATATTTGAGGTTATTTGACCATTCTGATACTAACCCATTTTTCTTTTTAAAAAGTAAACAAAATACCAGCAATTTTTATTCGGTATCCTAAAAAATCAACTTGATTCTACAATGTAACTAACATTTTTCTAGAGAATTCTTATCAAAAATTAACCCAAAACATTAAATGACACTTATTTATATAACTAGTTAAAAACATTATTCAAAACTTGTCTTTAATTCAACAAAAGAAGCTATATTGGTAACACATAACAAAATACTGGTACTAATAAATTCCTTTTATTGCATATATCTCCATTCTATAGTTTGTGTAGGACCAGGGAAGGGTTTAGTAGATTCCTTAGGAGTGAAGAGACTACTAGAAGAAGCTGCTACGGAGACTCCACTGGAAAGAGGCATAATATCAATTATTGATTTGTTCACCTACAGAATAATAAATAAATATATATGATTCTAGAGCTCTTAAAAGTATGTTCCAAAATATAATGATATAACAAAATTTATAGGTAATTCGTCATTGAAGAAGTTGTAACTCGAACCTCCATAGAGATTATTCAGCACATATGAGGTATCACTCATTTTAACGATGATATTTAGCTGCAGTTAACTAGGACTCATGTAATTATTTATTGCAATGCAAGAACCTAATTAGACCTACAGTTATACTTTACTAAAATATGTAAAAGTTCCTTCAATTCCAAATTTATCCTCATATTGCACTAATTTTCCTACCAACATACAAAGTATTTGTGATAATTATACATGATGGTTCAAATTTGACATGTTTATAAGATAAAAGTGTCCTTTGAATGAGACAAAAAAATACGAACCTTGTCCTGTCTCTCCTTCTATTTGACCTCTTGTAAAGTTTAGTTTTCTTTTTGTTGTATCTCACTTTTAGATTTCCTTGTATCAGTTTTATATTTAATAAAAGCTAGTTATTCCTAATTAGTATTTTGGCCAATATAACTTCTTAGCTATGCAATAAAGAGGTCTTCTTTAATTACCTAAAATTTTAACCCCAAAAATGTAGTTGGAAATACAAATCAAGTATGTAATAAAGTGAATGTTTTTGAAGGAATTTTATGTACTTATTATTAATTTACTTACCAAGTGGTTTTTCTTCTATCAGTAGCAGTAAATTGCTTGCGATTTTTTTAAGTCAACCATTCTAATACTTCAACTAAACGAACTCAAATTGAACTTTTATAATATATATTCAAAGTACCTCTCGACACTCACATAAATTGGCTGGAAAATTGAAAAATTCTAAAATATAATGAAGTTTCATCTGTCAAAGTAAATGACGAGCAGAGCTGACAGAGGAAGCGACGTTGCCAGTTCACGTCGTCGTTAAAAATTAACAGAAGAATGCAACCCGTACTACACCTTTAGTTAAAGATTTGGGTTTAACGAGTCATTAGATATTTAACGATCGTTGTTGCAACCCGCTGTTAGTGTTTTATCTGATATGTGGCAAGTGACACCGTCTCACTGGATCCATATGTTTTGGAGATCCATATCTTCTAATTCGTTCCACAAAAAATAATCTCTAATCATTATCCTGTATCGAGCTCCATTCACAGTTATCGCATTTCCAGCTTCATTGTAGAAAAAATAAGGACCAATAACGCCACCAGACCAAAAACCACACCACACAGTCACATTTACTGGATACAGTCGTTTTTCCAATATTTCTCTTGGAATTTATTCACCACATATTTTGCGATTTCGCTGTTAAAATCTCTTCATAAAACTCTCAATAACTTTAACAAATGGTGCTAAATTTCTTCCGAAATGCGTACGACATCTTCTTGCAGTTTTAGCAAAACATTTCCCATTTTGGTAATAAGTTTTCACAATAAAAACGGGATTTGTTTCGTGTTGACCAAAAAAGTTTTTACTTGACATAATATGTCACCATAGAAATGAATATTACCAAAAATGGCGATTAATTTAAATCGGTATGTCAAATTTGGACACCCTTTACATATTGTACAGCAAAAAAACATTTTAAAGTTGAAGGTGGTAGCCATGTGTGAGTTATAAGTTCAAAAAGGTAAATCAAACGAGGGTGGTCCTTAGGATCTCACAAGAGTATTTTATTACGACCGGTTTCGAGGATCAGATCCTCATCATCAGGTAAGGTCTAAAAATAGAGAGGAAAAACGAATGAGCTCATAACTAATAAAGTGGGTTTAAACATTTTAATATGAAAGTTGTCAAATATCAAGAACTCACCCGTAATTACTCGTCTATTTAAGACTAAGCTAAGAGAATTATCCCAGGGTCGGTGTAAAAACAAGTATGCGAGTATTTTTTAAAATACATAAAAAATATAAAAAACAATAGTTGCAACAAAAAGTTGATGTCAAAACACATAAACAAAAGTAGGTCTAAAACTATTAATTAAAATTATTAAAATATTTCACGAACGGACGAACAATTAAGACAAACAAATTTAAAAACTTTTTAAACCCTACAAGCACTAAAATGGGTTCTTGGACAAGTGTTTATAATTCTACAGGAATTAAATTTTAGATTAAATATACTGATTAACGCCCTCAAGATATAAATAGACGAATTAACCACTCTAATATTTAAGATAACAGTTTAGAGGTTGTCAAATTTAAATATTTTGACCATCGGCTAATAGATGGCGTTGGCGAAAAAAAATAAATGTTTCTTAATAATAATATAGGTTTATAAAATGAATTGTTTGAATTTGTACGTAATAAACAAAATGAAATAAATAAATTATTATTGTTAAAAGTAGAGTCTAGCATTAGCGTTGGAAAATAATTTTAGATGTACTAATATTCAAATTAAGAAGTTGGTAACAATCAACGAAAAAGGAAATGGTGTTAAAATGAAAAGAGAGAAAAAACTCTAATTTGGTTAATTATTTTTTGAAGTAATGTGCTGAAAAATGAAAATGGAAAAGGAGACAGAATAAAAATAAGGAATAAGATAAGTATAACTAATAGAATTTCATAGGGAAATTTTAAAGTAAAAGGGGGGGGGGGGAAGGGGGGTAATTTAAGGGAAACGTAGATTTTTAAAAAAGAACTGAGAACGTGGGTGTGGATTCGGAAAAAATTTTAAATTTTAAATTTTAATTTTAATTAATAGTTTTAGACCTACTTTTGTTTATGTGTTTTGACATCAACTTTTTGTTGCAACTATTGTTTTTTATATTTTTTATGTATTTTAAAAAATACTCGCATACTTGTTTTTACACCGACCCTGGGATAATTCTCTTAGCTTAGTCTTAAATAGACGAGTAATTACGGGTGAGTTCTTGATATTTGACAACTTTCATATTAAAATGTTTAAACCCACTTTATTAGTTATGAGCTCATTCGTTTTTCCTCTCTATTTTTAGACCTTACCTGATGATGAGGATCTGATCCTCGAAACCGGTCGTAATAAAATACTCTTGTGAGATCCTAAGGACCACCCTCGTTTGATTTACCTTTTTGAAAAAACATTTTGTAAGCAGCATTTACATCAACAAAATCATTGTAGTATATTTAAGAATTTGAATAATTAATTTCATAACCTTCTTATTAGTCCTGAGAAGCCATTGTTAGATTTTTGTTGGGAATTTCTGCAATGTTATTTTTATCTTAGGAGTTAGTTTGTATCATAGTTTTTTCTAATCCGACATATTTTAGTCGTGTTTTTGATAAAAGAAAAATACTTTTGCTAAAAATGATAAACAATGTTTTTTTTCTATACTTTTTACTTTCCTATCTGTATACAGATATAAGGAAAGTATAGGAATCATGATTTTTTCGACCTCGAGTTTTCGACGGATTTTTACGTTTTGAGGTCCCCTGAATCCGTTTTGACTATTTTCGCGATGATGTCTGTCTGTCTGTGTGTGTGTCTGTATAACGCATAACTCATGAACCGATACACAAAAAAACACCAAATTTTAAACTTAAGCTTTGTTTCAGCGTCCAATGAGCTGATTAGATTTTGGGCAGAGTCGGAACATCTGGGGGGGGGGGTACTTTATAGGTGGTCATTTTTATATTTTATGGAATATATCTGTTATTTACGTTTGGAGAAGAAAATTCTTCAAATAAAAGTTACTTCTAATATAATTATCTATAATTTTTGTTTTATGCAAAATTTTCCTAAAATGGTCCGTATTCGAGAAATTTGAGAAAATGTAAAAAAAAAATAATTTTTTATAAAAATTGTTCAAATAAAAGTTGTTTGTAATATAATTCTCTATAATTTTTATTCTTTACATAATTTCTTTAAAATGGACCGTATTCGAGATATTTGAGAAAATGTGTAAATTTCGAATTTTGAAGAAAACTCAAAAACGGATAAAGAAAAAAACATTAAATTTTATACTTAAGGTTTATTTCGGCCTGACGTGAAATGATTAGATTTTGGACAAAGTCGGAACATCTGGGGGGGGTACTTTATAGAAGGCCGTTTTTATATTTTATGGAATATATCTGTTATTTATGTTTGGAGAAGAAAATTGTTCAACTAAAAGTTACTTCAAATATTATTATCTATAATTTTTGTTTTATGTAAAAATTTCCTGAAATGGTCCGTATTCGAGAAATTTGACAAAATGTGCAAACTTCTGATTTTTATGAAAGTTTTTGAAATAAAAGTTGTTTGCGATATCGATCTCTATAATTTTTGTTAATACATGATTTTTCTAAAATGGACCGCAATGAAAAAATTGTAGGAAATTTTAATTTTTCAGTATTTTCGTTTTACATGAATATCTATAGAAAAATGTTTCGAGGTAGATGTATGTGGACAATGTATATATTTAGTTTATCCTCTAAAAATTTATAGAGATGCTGCAATAGGTTGTACAAAATAACCGGAAAAAGCCTATAATAACTAGATAGGAAAGTCATGTGTTGGACACATCAGATTTTTTTTGTATTTATGCAATTACAAATTTGAATAAAGTTGAGTTTGATCCATTTGTAGATTTGTTTTCTTAAAGTCAATAAATAAACATGCAGTTGGTCAAAAAAAAGTCCCGCCTCCCTCTTAAATTAGGGCTGGGTCAAGGTTGTGAGGCCCGGAAATCATCATACCAGTTGAGGGTTAAATACCCTTTTTAAATAACTTTATAATAATTTTTTCAAAAAAATTTTACAATTATTTTTACATTTGAAATAACTTTTTCTTCTTCAAAAAACTTAGAGAAACCATAAAAAAAATTATAAGAATTTGGAAATGGTGATTTTGATCCACCTTTTCGTAAAAGTACCTAAGGTTTAAAAACCTCGCACGTCTGGACTTTTCTTATGTGGATGCCATTAGAGTCAAATCCTTGTGATTTTTAAATTATTTTTTTTTCGAGTTTTTTTTAAGTAATTTTAAATATTTTAATTTTAATGATATATACAATTAAAAAAGAAATATCTACATAGGAATCACCATGTATATTTAAAATGACTTGTTTTAACATACACTCTTCCGGGGCGAATAAGGACCTGCTTTTGTTGCACCAAGTACCTATCTGCGGCTCAGAAATTCATCAGTGAAATGGCGGTACTTAATCAGTTGGGAGGGCTCGTGGGAAATGTTTTAGTCTTGTTTCGAAAAGGGTTCGGTGTAATCTACAATCTTTCATTCACTCGTTTGGTCGAGTTAATCTAATAGAAATCGATAATGAATATCATTATTGGATGGAGATGTCGTTCCCTGCGTTAAACCTCACACACAGGGTGTAAAAGGGTTTTAATCTAGTGATCTTATTTTCAAATTTTTCATGGGATAGGGTGTTTCATACCTAACGAGCTACATCTAAAACTAGGATCTAAAAATTAAAAAAAAAAAATAGTGTTTTGGATACTCATGAAGCTTTATTAGAAGGTATTCTTTCCCTACGAGTTTCAATAAAAAATAATACGTCCCCTAAAAAAATAATTAATTTTTTATACGGAATGGCCAATACATTAGTCATAGGTTCTGGATCTCAATATATTATTATGTGACAGAACGGATGTTAGGTTGCCAAAAGGGCTGATTATAAATTTTTATAAATCAGAACTTAAATATTAGCCATAATTAATTGGAAAAATGCTCTGTTACTGCCCTTCCTAGTCATCATTTACCCCCAACATATCTCCTAAAGACATAAGAATTCCTAAAAAATTGATAGCAGATAATAACCTTACCATTTCAAAAGCAGATAAAGGTACTTGTCTTGTGATTCTAAACAATACTGATTAGAATACTGAAGTTACAGATTTTCTTTTTCAGATCATACTTTTGAACCCCTTTCTAAGAATCCTACTGTCACTTTTCACAAAAAAAAACTTTAAATCAATCCTTAAATTTATTCCAACAGACTTTCTCTTTTTAACCAATCCATTTACAATTTAACTAACATGTCGCCCACTACCCCGCCCTCATACGGCTTAATTATAGTACATAAACCCCTCATCTCCATCAGATTAGTATGTATATAAAAAAAAATGCCTAGATCTGTCTTAAATTTACAATATCGCAGTCCCAGCTTATTATTTTCCTTTATTACTAACCTTAGTTATTCTCTTTCCGAGTACTCCACATTTCAATTCAATTTTTTTTTTGTAATCATTAAATCTTCTCTTTATTAGGGTACCTTTACTTATATTTCAGTTACATTCTTT
The DNA here is from genome assembly GCA_927349885.1 of Psylliodes chrysocephalus. Classification (NCBI taxonomy): domain Eukaryota; kingdom Metazoa; phylum Arthropoda; class Insecta; order Coleoptera; family Chrysomelidae; genus Psylliodes; species Psylliodes chrysocephalus. Next base: position 38,496,233 of record OV651823.1, read on the forward strand.
CATTTGTCATATCAAAAAATTCTCTTCTTTTTACGGTACCTTTATTTTAAATTTTGCTAATATTTTCTTTCTTTTTCAGGTACCCTTACCAGTCAAGTTCTACCTTTCTCTAACATCTCTATCGGCTTTTTTTTTCATCTTCCTTAACTTAAGTTAAATTCAGTTAAATTGAACAAAACTTTCCTTTTTAAATATATAGTTTTTAAACGTTTTTACATTTTAAATCAACTTAAACTCTTATGTTAAATAATGTGTATTTGTTACTCTTACGTATTGATCTTTTACTTGACTTACTTCATAAGTCATCAGTCACACGACATTTTATTTACTTCTTCTTTTATATATAAGTGTAAGATTTACGGAGTTAAAACAACTTGTAATTACTACCTAAAATTCGATTTTCTTATTTTTATTTTGTGGTAATGATATTTCAAAAATCTTCAAGGAAGCCGCTTATTTTAGCGAATACAATTCCTCATGTCTACTTTATAGTGGAATTGTTTCTACAACTCTTCTCTATATTAGTCTTTGCAATATGCGGCACCATACATTAACTCTGCTTAAATAGGCATAATGATTTAATCGCTTCTTTTACGCCTACTTACATTTTGGTGGTTCCACTCCCACTTGACGTCGTACTTTTAACTATTTTCTAAAGGTCCAACGTTGGATTCTTCATTATAAATCTTTGTCGGTTTTATATTTATTTATATTATTCCTGGAATTCTTTCCTTTATTACTCTGCACACCACTTTACTACAAAAAATTTCTTTTATACTCACTAGTGCACCAACTACTGTCACTGTTTTGCCCTGGTCAAGTCAAATCTGCAATTTTTAGACAAATCTCTTCTTTTAAGTAGAATTCGTGATTTATTTATTTATTTTATTTTATTTATTTATTAAATATTCTATTCTGCAAGTAATACCCAATTACAGAATAGGAAAATATGACAAACATATTTAAACGAAACATACAAAAATGGAAAATATTACAGGAAATGAAGAATAATGATGATTATCCTAAATAATACCTTTTGAAATCCTGAATATTATTGTGGAACATATCCAATTCCTGACATATCTGATTATAATTATTACACATATTATACAACGGTGAGTTCTTTAAAATATTAGTACGAGGTGTTGGTAAGTAAAATGAGTCAGTGTATCTTGAGGCTTGACATGGAAGTTTTAATTATGCATATATAATAGACATTCGCAGTTTATTTGATTGCTTATGACCTTAAATAGCATAATTACAGAAAAACATTTTCGCCTTATATCGATACTTCAAAATCCATGTTCATTTAATAAAGCGTCGTGTGGGGTACCAATGGGTGGATATAAACTAGATCATGTCTAAAACTTATGTATTTTAGGAATCGTCTTTGAATTCCCTTTAGTCAACTAATGTGCACTAGATACAGATCCTTATAAGTGACGCATATTCGAACTTGGATCGGACAAAAGCATAATACAAACATTTTATGGTATCTACTGTCTTAAAATCACGACTGTTTCTGATTATGAATCCATATGTACGATTAGAAGAGGATGCAATACTATCGACATGGTCAGTAAAAGAAAGTGCTGAATCAAATAGGACTCCTAAATCTGCAAACTTTTTTGGTCTATTTAAGGGAGTTTCGTCAACAATTTACTGGTAAAAAGTTGGATCTGACTTTAAGGAGTACCTACTGCATGATATTGCACTTGGCTATGTTCAATGTTAAATTATTTCTATGGCACCATATATTAACTTGTTTTAGATTTTCAGAAAGTCGCTCGCAGTCAGTAGCACTATTTATGGAAGCATAAATGTTAAGGTCATCAGCATACAGTAGATAATTAACAATAATTACACTACCAATGTCATTTATAAAAATATTAAACAAGAGCGGGCCAAGATTCGACCCTTGAGGACACCTAATGTGCAAGGTACTTAACAGACTTGAACCTATTGAGCTGAACGTATTGCAAACGGTTACACATACATGATTTTAGTAAGTCAATAAAACTATCTAAGAGTCCAAAAGTAGACAGTTTTTTTACTAAAACTACATGGTCAAGTCTGTAAAATGCTTTAGTCATATCTATATAAATAACATTAGTCTAAATACGTTTATCGATATTTTTTGCTATATGCTGAGTAATGACTGAGATATTTGTTACTGTTGATCGACTTTTTACAAATCCACGTTGTTGAGTGGATAACGCACTACTTATATGTTGATAAGCCAGTACTTGGGCGCAAACTTTCAAAATAAATGCAGGAATATGGTCGGGTACCGTAGTACGCTTAGGTTTTATAGATTTTAATGCATCATGTACTTGGCTTTCATCAAAGCTGTCAATATTTAAACAAAAGAATTAATGTTCATTCTGATCAACATGAGAAACTTTAGAATGATCGTAGGATTTGCTAAAAAGATCAGAAAAACTATTTAGTATGTCAGCAGAATTATCCAGTATATTATTTTCATAGGTCAAGTTATTAGCAACTTTACTAGAACTTTTTCTACTGTTGACGTAGGCCCAAAACTTATTAGAGTTAATAGATATATCATTCTCTGCTTTTAAAAGATAATTTTTATGTGCTGTTTTAATTAAAATTTTAACTTCAGCTCTTATGCGCTTGAATTCTTCGATGATTTTATTGTCTTTTTTATACTGACGCCAAAAGTTTGAACTGTCTCTTAATTTTTTAGTGATACTGAGATTAAACCAAGGGGGATATGTTTTTTTTTTTATTATGCACTGAATAATTGGGTAAGCAACGATCTAACACATTATACAACTTGCCCTAAAAATATGTAGAGACATCATCGGCACTATAAAAAAAAGCTTTCTAAAATAGTCCAGTCAATATTTGATATCATATCGCACTATGAGTAAAAGACCACCATAACTCAAAAAACAATCAACTGAGAAAATGGCGTTTGAAGTTTTCAGATTTTTTTGTTTTACAGTTTTTTAATTGCTATCTATTAAATATTTATTTATTTGGATTTTATGATTCTTTAAACCCTCATTTATGACCTTCTCTTTAGTTATTAAGCAAAATTGTATTGACAAATTGTAAGAAATTGTCAGAAAATGGAGTTATGTTGTTAGTGCACATTACTACATTATAAACCCCTAAACAACTCGTTTGTTAAATCCAAATTCTAGCATTATTTATTATACAATTGAATGCGGTTTCAAAGATAACGGGATCAAAAAATCCGAATCTCGGATAAAAGCAAGCGACCGATAGGGGTTACAAAAATAATCGATTTATCGATTATTCTGTTATTTTTTTATGAAAATCGATTTATCCGTTATTTTTAATGAATAATTTTTTTTAAGATAATGTAATAATCGATTTAAAAAAATACAATAAGAAAGTAGATTTATTCAAAATAATCAATTGACTGAAAATAATCGATTTTTTAAAAAAATCCATTTATTTTTTTAATCGATTATTTTCGATTAATCGATTATTTTCGATTAATCGATTATTTTCGATTTCTTAAAGGTATATGAAAATAATCGATTGATATTATTTTATATAATTGATATTTCGGTTATTTTTTTAGAATTATCGATTTATTGACTAATCAGCTTTTTATAATCGATTATTTTTGATTTATCAATTATTTTCGGTATTTCAAAGATAATCGAATTATCGATTTTAAATAAATTATTGATATAAATCGATTGATCGAAAATAATCGATTATTTAAAATAATCGATAATTCGTTTTTTTTAAATCGATTTATCAATTAATCGACTTTTTAATTATTCGAATATTTTCAATTTTTAAAAGATTATCGAATAATATGTTTCAATGGACAAAAAAATGGATCATTTGAAAATAATCGATTATTTAAAATAAACGATAATTATTTTATTATTTTTGTAAACACTGATTTATCGGTTGATTGGCTTTTTAATTAATCAATTATTTTTGATTTTTCAAAAATAATCAAGTAGTCGATTTTAAAGGAAATACGACAAAAAAATTGATTGTTTGAATAATCGATTGATCGAAAATAATCGATTATTTTCAATGATCGATAATTTATTTCGATAATCACCCACCCCTAGCGTCCAAATGACTTTTAAGAGGTTTAAATTTTAAAATGTTATCTGGTTTCAAACATATGCATTTATAGAGTTTTATGTGATTCATCCTCTACATAAATAATTATTCCTAAAGAAAGAAGTGGAGGTTACAATACAAAACAGCATTTTCTCATTTTGATTAATTTTTAATATTATGTAATAGCCGTAGAAAAAATATAATGTTCGACTCACAAGGTTTGATTTGCAGTATTCGCCTGCGCATATAATTTTTTTATATTACTCGTAGACAATGAGTACCATTTCTTGCTCATTTAATAATATTGTATTTCAACATTATACTATAGTCTTTTGCTGAAAAGACCGTAGTAAATAAATGCTAACGAACTATTCTACAAAAGGTCTTCTCTTTACATAAAATATCGTGTCATCTGTTTGATATTAAAAAATCACTTTAATTTTATTTCATAATACAAAATTCCATTAAACATATATTTTAAATAAATCTAATAGTTCATTATGATGCTAATAAACAAAGTCCGGTTTCTGTCACAGAGTTCGGATCTCTGCCCAGTTCCCCACTCCGTTAACCTTTCTTTAGAAATTGGCAACATTTGCGCAGGTTAAAAACAGGTGTATGACATATGTCTAGTCTCTTTTATTTAAGTTAGAATCTGACTTGATCTGAAATGAGTTTACACGGGGTCAGTAGAAAATTAGTATGTGGTTTCTATTCGACTCCGAGGTTAGCTTTAAGTTTTTCAAAGTATCGATACAAGCCGAACATTTGTCCATATCCCATACAGCATGATCAGTCATTATATTTGTATTTTTTAATTTTACGCAATTAGAGCAATTTTTTCTCTTAGATTTACGGTCTTTTAAGTCGTGACCCTCGCCACAAATTGGACAAGATACGAGTTTAGTGTATTTTTGTTCATAGTGGTTAAACTTATTGCATTTGAATCATACACAATGGAGCTGTCATAAGCATCAAACAAATTTCCTGTTTTTAGTGCCCGGTCATACACTGACTTATCTACATACACAATAGTTTAAAATTTATCTTAAACTTACACTTTCATGCAATTATTTTGTATTAGTTAGTAATAGTTTAATTAACTACCTATTAATGTATGTTGAACTGCGGTACCATATCTACCATTTGCTGCTAGAATATTATTATTAGTTTGTAAGTATATTTAGATTATCTCTAAACCTAGGAATATATGCACCCAAAAAATAGTTAAATATGCGCATATATATGCCGCAAAATACTTCAATATATGCGTAAAAAATTGAAAAATATGCAGAGCATATGCAATAAGAGTAATTTGTTATTTGATCGAAATAGTTTATTAATATTTATTATTTGTTTTATTTTACAATACCTAATATAATACTTAATAATTATTTAATTATTAACTAATTTTATTTACAAATCAACATTATTATAAAACGAATGAACAATTAGATGTTTTTTTAAATTATCTGTATTAAATGATTGTCTCCTATCAGTAAGTATGTACTTGTACAAAGACAAACTCCTTTCGAAATCTACAGAAGTAATAGGTGCAAACTTAGATTTTCCTGAAATATCTGGATGAATAGTATTAATATCTTCAAAGTTACCACAATAAATATTAGCAAGGTTTCTTAAAACAATAAATCCTTCATTTTTTAAAATTACATTTGAAAATTTATGAAAAATCGTCTTTCCAATATCACCCTGGACATTTTTACACTCTGATTCAAACGTCTTAATTAAATTTACGGAAGTCACCAAAGATAAATTTTTTTGTTCTAAATCTAATATAATTTTGGGTACAAATGCATAATTTTTTAAGAACAATAATTGCTTTGGTATTATGTGATTTTGAAACAACTTCTTTGTATTAGATATTCCCTTAGATGAATCATCAAAATCAAATATGACATCTTTAATTTTTTCATAATTATCTGCATAAAAAAGGAAGCTTTAAGCCAGGTACCCCACCGAGTAATCACAGGTTCCGGTGGCATCTGTAATTCAGGAAATTTTTCTTTGTACAATTGAGTTCTTAGAGGAGCTTTAAAAAATATTTTTTTTACATTACTAATTAAATCATTTATTAAAGGAAAGTTAGACCTAATTTCTTCTGCCATGAGCCAAACATGGATTAAGTTTTTATAAAACATTTTTAAATTCTGTGCGGCTTTTACCATGTACGGGACAGCATCGGATAACAGCAATAAACATTTTTTTTGTTGGAACGGCTTCCGGAAGAAAAAAGGATGACAATTCTGTCTACATAAAACGAGTTATTGTCAAATTATTTGTTTTATCTAATTGCTTTAAAGCAATTAGATATGGACCAATTTGCATTTCTTCGCGTAATGAACCTATCATTAAATATATCGACCACAAGAGTCTGTTGTTTCATCCACAATAATGTAGAAATGGTTTCCAACGGTAATCTCTCGAATTTTTTCACGAGTCATAATGTATAAACTGTCAACACCACGTTTGCGTAATATAATTTGCTCTGGAATATTAAATTTACAGTATTTTTGCAAAATTGATCGGATATTTGGATTATTTAATCGTATTAAAGGGATATTCGAAGTCACTAAAGCTTTGCATAAATCTTAATTAAAAATAGCTTGTTTACTTCTAGACGATCCAGATTCTAAATATTGTTTCAAGGGAAATTGACTTTGTCTGCGAGTGTCTTTAGATTTCTGCTTTGCTATATGTGAGGGTGTTTTCGCGTGTTGGTCGATTTAAAACTTTTTTTACATGGAATCAAAAACAAATAAATTCCTGTATATGTTAAAGTTTTAATTAAATTAAATAAATGCGTACGTTGTAAAGTTGCCCTACTTTTTTTTTAACTGTGAGTTGAAATAATATTTGTCGTTTGATTTACCATTGTGAAAGGTCAAAATAAAATATAAAATAAAAAAGTACTTACAATTTTAGAACATGTTTTACAAAACACCTGGTTATCACCTTCTACAACAAAATATGATTAAAATTTTACTCACGACCCAATTAATATTGCCATTTTTGCCACTGGTTAACACAACACAACAATAAAGACTGAAATGAAGTTGAAAGTAAACCTAGTCATTTAGAAATTTGAAAATATTAATACAACTACCTGAAAGGATATTTAGCAAAATTTTTTGTTTTAAGGAGAGTGTTTATAATTTAATCCTCTAAGTACCTACACCATTAACCGTAATTTATTACAGGGAAAAGTTAATCCTTCAAAATTATAGGATATCGACCTGTAAAGGCATTTTACAAAATATTATTTTGGTCCAAAACTCATAATTTTAATATGTCCAGCCAATTAGTACGTCAGATATATGCCAAAAAATTAACAAAATGTCAATATATGCATTCAAAATTAAAAATTGTATATATATGCAACATATGCAGAATATGGCGTTTTGCATATATTCCTAGCTCTAGTTATCTCATATTGTTACCTTTCAATATTTATTTATTAGATTGTTTGTTAGCCGAAACTAGTTGCACTATTTACCTTATAAAACATTTATGTTTATTAATTTAAATTTTTTTATTCATTTGAATAATACTACCAGAATAATTAATTAATTTAGAATACTAGAACATATTTCATACGGTAAAACCAACTCGACAAACAAAACTTTATACGCTTTTCATCCTACAATCGATTGAAAATAATTTAAGACTGTCCATCCCCCTCAGCCGTCGCTGTTTCATGTGATCCGTATAGATGAAACAGTAAAATTTCCGACCGATGTTAACGACAAAAAAACATAAAAGGAAATTCTTCTCATTGTGAGCGGGCACAACAAAGGCTCTCTGTATGATGGTATTCATATTATTTTTAATGAATACCAACAAAATGGTGAAAGCACGGCCGTAAGTCGTAATAATTCAACAATACCAAATTGTGTTTTGGATGTTAATCCAATTATGTACTTCTTCACACGTTATGAGGAACTATTCAGAAATGGGGAGTTGTTGCTGTTCGCCGTGACTTTGAGTTTTCTTTTGAGAAACGTTGTTGTATGGTAGTAAACAATGCTGTTGCGGTAGTGGAAGATTGTAAGGCATAATTTACAGTTTTGTTGTTTGCGTCATTAAAATTCAATTTTAAAGGTGTAAAAGCAATTGGGTTATTATTTTTTCTGCTGCTATAACACAAAATTACACTTTCTCGAGTATTGTTAATTAAAAATTGAGTACAATTTCTTGTTTGATAGTTCTGATAACACAAAGTAATCATTTTCGTATCAGATTGTCATTTAATAACACGAAGTAGCCATTTTACAATTATTTTAATAAAATCATGTGTGTCATGAAATTACGAATACAAATACAATGAGATATTAGAGAGATATTGCAAATTTCTATAACGTCAGCCACTAATAGTGACATCGTAATTAGAGTCAAATAAATTCCATGCTAAAGTCAGACTTATTGCAAACCTGAAATTTTGACATTAGAATCCTTGTCCTTATACTTATTTCTAACCTCATTTTTATAACTTTAAATTATAGTTCATCTTTTTTGTTGTCTATAATAGTACATAATATTGAAGGGGCATTAGAAATTATAAGGGCACCCGAAAGCTATAAAGTCGCCACTACCTGCTGCCCTTAAATATCCTCAATTAAGGACAGGCGAAAAATAGAAGTTTCGAAAATCGTTTTGGAATAGTGCGCAAAAGTTGGCAATTGGTATTACAAAACTAACGTTTATTTTCGGGTTTTCAAAATTTTTTCATCTTCTGCCCTCTACCGGGCTTTGAAAAAATAAAAAAAATAAAATATCCAAAGCCCGGTAGAGGGCAGAGGATGAAAAAATTTTGAAAAACCGAAAATAAACATTAGTTTTGTAATACCAATTGGCAACTTTTGCGCACTATTCCAAAACGATTTTCGAAACTTAGATTTTTTGCCTTATTTATTTATTTCTCTTTTTTCATTAATATTAATACTGAGAGTTAACGCTACGGCAAACAGAGCAGTTATTCGCTAGTTTAAACAATATTCGATTTATATACGAAACATAAATATTGAATATTCTGTATTGTTTAAACAACTCAGAACTCACCACGGGGAGGTAACTGCTCGACGAGTTCCATCCCACCCTCCCTCATTCATTTCGATTATTTATTGTTTATAGTCTTTTTTTTTAGTCAAATTTTGGCATAATTTTGCGCGAATCTATTTTTGCTTTAATAAAACTGTCTCTTTTTGTGACCCAACAACTGATAAAGATGCTTCTGTTACAAGTTTCACACATCTCTCTACTGATTGGGTGTGACAGGGAAATGCAGCGATGTCGATGATTTTTTTCAGGACAACCGGAAATAATATTTTTCAAATCATCCACTTCTTAAAGTTTGAAGCAATGGGGGACAAGTTATTTTGTTTTTTTGCCAATCAATCAGATCAACGTATTAATCTGCGTCAAAATTAATTTGTGGAATAATAAAAGGTCTGACATTGGTTGAACTATTATTGCCTTTAGTTTTTGCATTCAGAATGTGACGAAGTGCAAGTTCTTTTATATGAGAGCGAGTGTCATGCAGCAAACATATCAGAAGATTTTCCGGATCAACAAATGTAGGCATTTCTTTGAATTACAGGGTCTATTATAACACTATTCAAATCTTGCTCTAGGTACCGACTACGTTTTATCGTTTGTAAAACATGCTTTGCACCATTTACACATGATGAGTTGCATTTAATTTGAAACCACAAATGACTATAAACCTTGACAATAAATTTGGTCAGTTCCTTTAATTCTAAGGTTGGATTTATGGTACTTACATAAAGACGTAATATGCGATCGGCCAAAGTGAGCCATCGAGAATGACTTAACTTTTCTGGGCTTCGGTTCAATAAATCCACGGAGCACTTCCCTGTAGAAACTGCAACACAAATTTCAAACAGATATTTTTGATCTGCACTTAAGTCAAGGAAATCTACTTCTGGTAACTCACAGTCAATAATGTTATGGTTTACAACTGGCATATTTTCGCACTGCACTATTTGCTTTCCTATAATTCCTGCAAAAGCTCTTGGACCCATATTTTGACTGTCCAGCTTCTGAAAAAGATGCCTTGAAGGTAATTCATTAGTGTGAAGCTGGCATACAAATCTTTGTAAAGGGCGTCCTAATTTTAATTCTAGTTGAGAAATTGCACCATTTGTTTTCCCGTATTCACCACGGTTCCGTCACATCCTACTGCCACTAGTTCTTCTAGATTATATCCATTACTTTCTAAGAAGTTGACAATACTTTGACAAATGCTTAGAGCCGATCCAGAAAGGGGTACTGTGTGACCTAAAAATATAGAGCCCGGCTCTTGAACTAAAGAAATGTGTTTTTCGAGTATGGTTTTTCTGTGGTACTTACCTTCAATATTTTCGATAACGAATGTTCTATCTTCCTTCCGTCAAAGTATATGGCTTTCAAAGTTTCTGAGGAGTTTTGCGTAAAACTTTTTCTTGATTGCTCTCTTGCTCTTCTCAGCTTACTTCTGTCTACTACGTTTTTTGTATTGGCAATGGAAACAATTCCAAGGTAGTGTAGCACTGTAGTTGCCACTACTGCTGCAGATCTATCCGACAATCCATAGCGGTCACAAACTTTGGCCAAGGTGGGAAGTTTGACGTAATTTTGTGTACACTGCATATCTGTATTGATACTGTCATAGAAAGTGGAAGGCAATTCATGATCTATCTTGATATCAGTTTCTGACTTTCGCTTTCTTGATAAATTGATGTTGCTTGCATGTTGGACGGATTGTTCTAGTTCTTTCCTTTGCATAAATTTGTTTATTCTGCCGTCCTTATTTATCAGCTTAGCGGTTTCCTTTACATCAATGTTTCCAATAATCATTTTTCTAGGTCCCCTCTGATCTAGTAAAAAATCCCATTCATTTTTAGGTATCTTTTTTTCCTTATCGCAAGAACATTGTTCAAAAATGTCGCATTTGCCACTGTGTATAGGGCGAAAAATGTTATAAATTAATTTTATTATACATAATATATCTTAAAATCACATGGCTTAAATTTTAGTAATAATTCCAGCAATTTTTTTTTTTAGTCTTTTTTTGTAATTTTTTAATGGCTGGTAGAGGGCAGAAGATGTGGTATTTTTAAATTCTGTCAATTATCATAATGTTTGACATTTCAAATAATAAACGATTACTAGTTTACAAATTCCACAAATTACTTGATACTATTACAAGAGAATAATAAAATTATTTATAGTTTTGAAAATGTTGAAACATTTTGAATAATTTTTGGTAGCTGGGTTTTATTTTTTTTTTTTTGTCGTTATACTTTTCTTATGTATAATAGATTCTTATTGAAAATTAAATTTGTATCTAATACTTATAGAAAGGTTTGGAACTGTTCGACCATTTTTTTGTGAATTTTATAACAATTACGCACATAAAATGTCTTATTTGTGAACACTAAAATCAGTTTTTGCTATCTTATAAGTAGGAAATAATCGAACAGACATGCAAGTAGATAAAAAAGAGCATAAAGTTTCTTACTATTTCCGAGTTCGGGCAGCTCACTCTGTGTGTGCAAAAATAGCGTTATGTTTATTATTTTCAAACTCCTAAACACAAATAGCGTTCCAATTAATATAATTAACTCCGATGTCACGTGACCAAAATTTACTACTGCTCTAACTCTTCTCCAAGTTTTTCACCCGAACTCGTATATATTATTTTCTTTGTTTATTGGAGCGTCATTCCCATTTTAAAGGTTTAATTGTCAAAAATATGTATAGCTAAGTAGCAAATAGTTTATCGTTATGTGTAGTAATTAAAATAGAAATTGTATTCCTAAAAAATTTAAATAAAAACCAATAACTTGTAACCAATTAAGTATAGTTTGTTACGTTCATTTAAAAGTTCACTTAGATGTTCACTTAGATGTTCACTTAGATGTTCACTTAGATGTTCACTTAGATGTGCACTTAGATGTTTACTTAGATGTTCACTTAGATGTTCACTTAGATGTTCACTTATATGTTCACTTAGATGTTCACTTAGATGTCCACTTAGATGTTTACTTAGATGTTCACTTAAATGTTCACTTAGATGTTCATTTAGATGTTCACTTAGATGTTCACTTAGTTGTTCACTTAGATGTTCACTTAGATGTTCACTTAGATGTTCACTTAGATGTTCACTTAGATGTTCACTTAAATGTTCACTTAGATGTTCATTTAGATGTTCACTTAGATGTTCACTTAGATGTTCACTTAGATGTTCACTTAGATGTTTCGCTTACATGTTCACTTAGATGTTCACTTAGATGTTCACTTAGATGTTTCACTTGGTGTTCACTTAGATGTTCACTTAGATGTTCACTTAAATGTTCACTTAGATGTTCATTTAGATGTTCACTTAGATGTTCACTTAGATGTTCACTTAGATGTTTCGCTTACATGTTCACTTAGATGTTTCACTTGGTGTTCACTTAGATGTTCACTTAGATGTTCACTTAGATGTTCACTTAGATGTTCACTTAGATGTTCACTTAGATGTTCACTTAGATGTTCACTTAGATGTTCACTTAGATGTTCACTTAGATGTTCACTTATATGTTCACTTATATGCAAAGCAGTCTGGTAAAATGTGGTAAAAATACTGATAGATAATATTGTATTGTTAAATAAAGTTTTCAATTCGTTCTGATTACTTGTATGATTAAGACCGAGCGCAAGTTGAGACGCAGTTTAGTGAGGTGACTCACCGTGACTTTCTGTGAAACAGAAATAACAACAAAACAGCAAATGTTTGCATGCAAAGTGACGTGACTTAGTTTCAGCGACGCCGTGAGATGCGAAGGTTAGTGCTCGTACCGTAGTGCCTATGGTGAGTAAGTGTAATTACTTACACGGTAATAAAGTGCTTATAGTTGGTGATTTTAACATACCTCAAATCTATAGTGGCGAAGGTCGATTAAATCTCCTAAATAATACTGTAAGTACGTTTAACTTATTTAGTAACTTATTCGAATTAACACAACATAATAAAACTCGTAATCTAAATAATCATATCTTAGACTTTGTATTATCTAATATTGACTGTAATGTTATAGAAAATGAACTACCATTCGTACCCATTGATCAGCACCACCCTCCCCTTAGTACCGAAATTATTATTGATAATAGCCATCGAACTATTACTTCCTTTAACAATATGAATAAAAAATTTAATTTCAAAAAAGCTAACTTTATTGGTCTATATCGTGAACTTCAACATACCGACTGGTCTGCTCTGAATGAGTATCAGTCTGTCAATGAAGCTTGTAATAAATTTTATGATATTCTATATCTAGCAATAAATAAATATGTTCCTGTATCAATTCATCGCAAGCGACAATTTCCAGCCTGGTATTCATCAGAAATAATTAAAAATATTAAAAAAAAATCTCGAATATCTAAAAAATTAAAAAAAAAAATCAAAATAACGATACTCTAAGGGAGGAATTCTGTAATCTACGGAAAATAATTAAAACTCAAATAAAAACGGCTTACGAAAAATATATTAAGATAACGGAAGAAAAAATTAAAGAAGAGCCAAAGCAATTTTGGTCATTCATAAAATCCAAGCGGAATGGGTTTAATTCAATCAATACCCTTTTAATAAATAATAAAATAATAAATGACCCTCATGAAATAGTCAATCAATTTGCAAATTTCTTCCAATCAGTATATACCCTACCATCAGATTCCAAGTTCTTACAATCAGAAGACACTAATAACTCTCTTATACATATCAAACATTTATCTGAAAATGACATAAAAACATCTTTAAAAAAACTTAAGCCTCGATTGAACCAGGGACCAGATCAAATACCTAATTTTCTCATAAAAGACTGCTCGGAAATATTTTTAAAGCCTTTACTTTACTTATTTAATCTATCAATCAAATCTTGCTCGTATCCAGACAAATGGAAATTATCAAAAGTTACACCTATATTTAAAAAAGGTAGCATGAACTTGGTAGAAAATTACAGGCCAGTATGTCAAGTTTCAGGGTTTTCAAAGGTCTTTGAGATGGCTGTGTATGAAAAACTGTTTTCACAAGTAAAAAGTTTAATAAACCCTTCACAACATGGGTTTTTTGCGACTAGAAGCACTGTTACCAACCTTACATGTTTTTCACAATTTACCTTAGAGTCTTTAGATAATCACAAACAGGTTGATATGATTTACACAGACTTCTCAAAGGCCTTTGATCGACTCGACCACACACTGTTGGTGCATAAACTCAAAAATTTTGGATTCGATCATAACTTAGTTACACTTATCTTTTCATATCTGAGTGAAAGATATCAGAATGTAGAAATTAATGGATACAAATCATATTCTTTTAAATCAACTAGTGGAGCTCCTCAGGGAAGCAATCTTGCACCACTTTTATTCTCTATCTTTATTAATGATATTACGCAATGTATCTCTAGTAATTCTCTCCTATTTGCTGATGATTTAAAAATATATAGGGTAATTAACTCAATTGATGACTGTTATCAACTGCAATCTGACATTGATTCTCTAAATAATTGGTGTAACAACAATAGATTGCCTCTAAACATAAGCAAATGTAATATGGTTACATATACTCTAAAAAATACTCCAATATTGTTTGATTACAAAATACAAAACATTAGTACCAACCGTCTTGTTAATTTCAAAGATCTAGGGGTCAATTTTGATTCAAAATTTTCATTCAACAAACGTATTGCTGATATATCTGCTGGGGCGTCAAAAATGTTAGGCTTTATTTACCGTTCTTGCAAAAATTTCAAAAATATTGATACCATCAAACTATTGTATTACAGCTATGTTAGATCAAAACTGGAATATTGTTCGATAATTTGGAATCCTTTTTATGCAGTTCAAATCCAACAACTCGAAAATATACAACGGAAATTTGCAAAATATCTTATGTTAAAAAATGATGGGCTTTATCCTCCCCGTGGATACAATAACTCGCAGTTATTGAGTAAATTTGATTTACCAACGCTATTAGAGAGAAGATCTTATTTAATGTTAATATTTTTGTATAAGTTGCTAAATAATAGAATTGACTGCTCGGAAATAATAAATAAAATATGCTGGCGTATTCCGAACAAGAACACTAGATTAAGAACATTATTTTATCTCAACCAAAGTTATCTTATGTTAAAATCACCAATCTACAACATGTGTGAAACATATAATAATCTTGCCAGTTTCAATTATGATATTGATATATTTGGTATGACCTTACCCAAATTTATTAATTGTACTCGTCAATCATTGTTTTAATCATTGTTTCAATTTCATTGTTTTATAAATCATTTTTTCAATCATTGTTTTAATTGCATTGAAACAACATTGTTTACTTTATTTATAATTTATATAGATACTTTAATTATATGTTAATTGCATTGTCTTGTAAATGGGACTACCTGTTAGACAATAAAGCTTATTATTATTATTATTATTATTATTAAGTCCTGTTTTTGATATCCTCGATGAAGTGGAAACTCATTCAGTCAGTTCGAGAAAAAAAAAACTTTTATATGACACCTCACATGCTGACTAAAGGCCCAACGATAGGGGAGGTATGGGGGACAAATTCTCGGGGCCCGGGCACAAGGGGGGCCCGGCAGCCTTAGCTGAGGACGTGTTATATTTTTTTAGAAAAGGAAGGACGAAAAAATACAAGGTGTTTTTTTTGTTTTTTTTTTTGTTTTTTTTTTGTTTTTTTTTTGTTTTTTTTTTGTTTTTTTTTGTTTTTTTTTTGTTTTTTTTTGTTTTTTTTTATTTTTTTTTGTTTCTTTTTTGTTTTTTTTTTTGTTTTTTGTTTTTTGTTTTTTTTTTCATTTTTTTTAAGAAGTGCAACATAGAAACGACTTTGATATTTTATAAAAATGCCCCGGGGCTCACCATGGCTTTCAGCGACCGTGGCTGACTATGTATGAAGATCAAATTAAAATTGTTGATTATGTACGAAGTTTCAAAAGTTTATATATTTAAGATTTTATTTTTTCAATTGACATTTTTTATACAGATGTATGAATGTCATGTCATAATATTCGAATATTGTTGTTGTAGATGTAAATATTATTGTAAATAATAGTGAAATAAAGATTTTTAAACGTAAAACTTATCAATGAATAAATTAAACTCTTAATTTTAAAATTTATATTAAACTTCAAATGGGCTTCATTTTAACAACACAGTATTTTTTTAGTCACTCTCTTCTCTAAAGGGGCGTAGCTGGGGAAAGGCTGGGTGTAGCCATGCCTTTGGCCCCAAAAAGGACAACTTCTAAAATCCAAACATTTTTACCAAAAATATCCCCTATTAAATAAGTTAAACTTTCATATTACACCGATTGACAGCGTACTTTGGAGTCATAGAAGCTCTACAAATGAAAAAATAGAACAAAAAATGTCCACGATACCAAGTATACAAAAAAATTAAACTGAGATTACCTCCAGTGGCGTGACTAACAAATAGCGGCCCTGTATGCAAATAATGTTACTTGGCGACTCCTATCGTGTATAGTAACATTTTTCTATACAGTGTGGTCCAAATATATGGAATAAATTATTTTTTAGCGTTACTAGGTACTTTTGGGAATCATTCTAAAACAGGTCGATATGTATTCCTAAAATGACAATTTAAAGTGTGAAAGTATTACACCAACCTTTATGTCCTTTCTAAATTATGAGAACATTTTTGAATATTTTAAGTCAGAAAAAGGCCGTGTGGTACCTACCTTGGTTGAAAGGGATTTTAATTCTTTCTTCAATAATATAAAGTTTTTTTTTCAAATTAGCTATCATAACTCACTAAATTATTTTTGAAAATGTAATATTACCTATGATAATATGATAACATTTTGTCTTCTTGAGATTGATAGACAGTGAAGGGTCTATGCACTACTGTTCCATAATTTTGAAAGCTACTTATATGATTTCGCAGAGAATGTTGTCATAATTCACTGGTTGACCAGGTCATCTGCATACGCTATTGTGTAGAGTCGGTTATTATTGAGGCGGCTGATGAGGGTGTTAAGGATCATATTATACAGTAGGGTGATATCTTCCCACTCTATGGACATCCCTTCGCAACCAAGCCTCTTATATTCACAGTTTCTAAACTTAATTTTAGTTCTCACTTTAAGAGCATGTTACGTATACACCCACTACATACCTGCAGAACATTTCTGTTGTTTAGTGTGTGTATTATCTTGGGGAAGGTGGTTTTGTCAAAACCACCTTAGGTGTACAGGGATATATTCAGCCAGCAACTAAATGAATAGCTGAATCAGAATATCTACCTGGGGTATATACATGTTGAGTTAAGTGTAGTGTTGTTGTTGTTGTTTTTGTTGTTGTTGTTGTTGTTGTTGTTGTTTTTGTTGTTGTAGTAATCACAAGGTCCTTTATGTTCCTTTCGAATAGCCTTTCTAATGTCTTCATGGATAACGATGTTAGACTAATTGGTGGATATGTTTTTGGGACAGTGCAATTTATCTTTTCAGGTATGGGTATGAAGACCACTTTTATCTCCCTTTATTTTTTTAGGATATACCTCAGAAACAAAGAGAACCTGAATTTACTTAACATACCCCACTGCAGTAGGGCTGGCGATACCTATGCCATTAGGTCCTGACGATTTAAATGAAGAGAAACCAGATATTCTTTACACGCCCTGTATACACATATTTATTATGATTAATAACACAGGTCTGCGTTTAAATACTCTGTAAAATGTAAATTGAACTTTTCAACTGAAATTGAGTATTTCAGTGACGCTTGTTTCAAATTGCTTTTACTTTTTTTCTATCACGTAAGGTTTTTAAACAAAATACTACAAGAAAGCAAAAAGTAAAAATATATTTATAGATACTTAGGATAAAAAATAATATAATAAATTAAGAAAACAAACAATAAAACCGGGGAAGTAGTTAAAAATTACATACATTAATCCTTTGTTTTCTTGAAAAATCTTTCTCTCTTTTCGGAAAAGCATCCAACAGTAGTCGGCCATCATTTTGATATCTCAGCGCCCTTGATATCGCCGTTCCATCTCTTTTATGTCCTGGTGAAAGTGCTACCCTTGCTCTTCACTGAAATCGCCAAGATTATCCGGAAAATAGTCAAGATGAGCATGTAGAAAATGAATTTTTAAGCTCATGTTATAGCCTAACTTTCTAAATTTGTCCAACATGTTTTCAACAATACTTTTAAATTCAGGGTCTTTGTAGTTTCCTAGAAACTTATTTATAACTTGTTTACAAGCTGTCCATATTTCTTTTTCGTCTTCCTGCTTAACCGTCTCAATTTCATTAGTTTTCATCAACCTTCTTATTTGTGGCCCAGCAAAGATGCCATCTTTTAATTCAGCTTCAGAGAGACCCGGAAATGTTTCACACAAGTACTTAAAGCAACCACCATTTTTGTCTAGAGCTTTGACAAATTGTTTCATCAGCCCCAATTTTATATG
The DNA here is from genome assembly GCA_927349885.1 of Psylliodes chrysocephalus. Lineage (NCBI taxonomy): Eukaryota > Metazoa > Arthropoda > Insecta > Coleoptera > Chrysomelidae > Psylliodes > Psylliodes chrysocephalus. The sequence goes on from OV651823.1 coordinate 38,514,827, forward strand.
TAGAGGGGGTAATAAAATTTTCTCGGGATCAACTAGGCTTTCCCGAATTACGTTTTTAAAGCCAGGCGTTAAATTTTTTCGTGGTGGCCAGTTTTTTTTGGTCCAGTCGTTATCTCTTGCTCTACTGTCCCACTCACATAGGAAACATGAGTATTTCGTATATCCAGTTTGTTGACCTAAAAGCAACCCTAAAATTTTAAGGTCACCACATAGAATCCAGTTATGTTGTCTGTAGTAATTGCCATTATGAAGTAGAACAGCTTTAAGACTTCTCTTTGAAGAGTCTATAAAAAGTCTCCACTCGGCAGGATTGTATTCAGGAGCACCCAGGTGAATAACCAAGTCAACTGCGACAAAGTAATTGACAAATTCAGCCTCACGATTTCTATACCAATAAAATGTAGTATCTGGATTAAGTAATTTTTTTTCTTTAAGCCTTGATCCTAAAACCTCAGAGAGGTCTTTTGGAAGTCTCAAATCGCTAAGTTATTTAGTTCTACTCGAGAAAATAGCTGCGGTTCATGGGTTCCTGAGGTAGATGGCTCAAAAATGTCAATGTCTGAATCTGTGTCTGAATCTGTGTCTGAATCTGTTGAAGATTCTGATTCGATAGACTGTAATACTTTAGGTGAAACAGGTCAGGTACATCAGCGTCATGTGGAACTGGTCTTATTGCAGACGAAAGATTAGATTAGAGATTTTGTGTTATAAACTTTAATATCACAAAGACAAAAATAGCAGTCGTCAATGTGATTTTTAGTATCTCTCCAGATCATTGGTATTTCGAACGGTAGGGCATTTCTTGTCCCTTTAAACCAATGCATCAAGGCTTCTTCGCAAATCTTGTAGATAACATGTGGCGCCCAAGGTTTATCTTGATCTCCAAGTCTGACTTTAAAATATGCAAAATATACATTTTTTACAAAATCAGTAATGTTTATTTTAAACTTCTTCACTATAAAGTGTTCACAAATATAACAAAAGTCATCAGGCCTATTTTTACAATACCTACTAGACATTTTTTTAATAAAAGTGCACAACGAAACACCGATAGAATTCGGTAGACAACGCCTGTCTCAATACCTCGGGGATACTAAATATATCGCCCTCTTTCCTGAATAAATTGAGTCTCGGGAATCGCCAACAATATTCTAGTATGTACCGGTAAACCCCTTTACAAATGTGCAAATTAAAACAAGGTTTTAACGCATCTCAACGTTTTGAACAAAAATATGGAATTCAAATTAATTTGTTTGTGATGTTCAGGGATAATACCCTTGACACTAGCTTACAAAAAAAGTTTACCTGATAGAATAAAAAGGGGGTTATTTTAGCTATATAGAAGTTGTAAATAGGTGAAACAAAAACAAATGGCTAGATCACAAAATTTTCGCGGGCCTGTGTAATCATCATTACATTATGATGCTTATTGAATATTATATTAATATTTTTCTTTTCCAAAGCCTTCGG
>OV651823.1:38516796-38531796 GCA_927349885.1 Psylliodes chrysocephalus
CAATTTATCTTTTCAGGTATGGGTATGAAGACCACTTTTATCTCCCTTTATTTTTTGAGGATATACCTCAGAGACAAAGAGAACCTGAATTTACCTTCAAGATCCCACTGCAGTAGAGCTGGCGATAGGGGAGAGTGGGGCAATAACGCGCAGAGACTTTATAACCGTCTGGTTAACAAATTATTAAAAGTGAATCCTAGTGTCTTCTAGCTGTTGATGAAGTAACTACAGTAGTACCGTGAATGCTTAGTTAAATTTACACAAGTAGCCTCAGGCCTCAGTTGAGTTTTGTTTACAAATCGTGTGCATGTTATAATATTGTGCTCTATTAAAACGAAGTAAGGTATGTGATAATTTATTAGTTGAATTTTATATTTCTGCTCTGTAGAAGTTTTTTGATCTTTGTAAATAATTTTAAGCGTTAAATGCATTGAGTTGGCCAATGGTTTTTTCCTGTAAACATTTTTTTTTACTTCGGGCGCCTCGGGGTAGTATCACCCCACATTGATTTAAATATTAAGTTAATTCCGATTATTTATTTCTTTTATAAATGCTACGTACCTATAAAAGATTAACAAATAAACAAAATTGGATTTCCGATGAACTAAAATGGGCTTTAAATGCGATTCAAGAAGGATCTTCGATTCGAAAAGCGAGGCGGGATTATAATATTCCCGAATCGATCTGGCGGGTTAAATTAAAAAATGTGGAAACAGTCGGTTATGCACATTTAGGTAGAAAAGCCACATTTACTGCCTACCAAAAACAGGAACTAGTTAAACATGTAATAAAGTTTAGTTTTATGGAGTGGCTCCTCTCTCTTAGAAATATAGCTCATGATTTTGCAATAAGAAATGGAATCAAAAATGTGTTAAATCATAAAAAACAACTTGCTGGGAAATACTGGCTATATTTTTTTCTGAAAAGAAACCATCAAATAAGCCTGAAGGCACACGCTTCAACAGGATTGGTTCTTTTAATGCTGACAAAGTTAAACTCTTTTTTTTAAATTTAGAGATAGTTCTAAATTTCATTTCACAGCAAATGGGATTTACAACTGTGATGAAACGGGAATTATGAATGTTCCAAATAAATGTGAAAAAATTTGTGCAGCTCGGGGTACCAAGCAGGTCGGAGTTGCCATATCTGGTGAAAGAGGGAAACACGTTTTAGTTATGTGTTACATGAATGCTGCAGGAGGATACGTACCTCCATTCTTCATTTTTCTTCGAAAACGAATGAGTGGCGCCCCGTTGGGCACTGAGTACCGATGTTCCGACAATGAATAGAAGAACCAAGAATTATTTGCAGAATAGTTAATCCATTTCAAGAAACATGCAAAACCTACTGTAGACGATCCCATTTTACTGATTTGCGACAACCATGAAAGCCGTATTTCCTTAGAGATGTATGAGTTTTGTAAAAGATACAACCATTGGATGTGTCTTTTTTTGGTCCCTTGAAAAAGGCATATTATCGTAAGTGCGATGCCCATTTAAAAGTAAAAGTCCATAAACAGATAAACATGTTTAAACTTGCCAGTTTGTTTAATAAATCTTACACGTTAAGGTTGCCACAATGGAAAAAGGAGTAGTTGGATTTAGAGCTACTGGAATATTTTCCCTAAATAAAGACATATTTACAGCTGACGAATTTGCTCTAGCTGAGGAGTTTAGAAAATGGAAATTGAAAGATAATAATTATTTTCCTTGGGTGCGTGATCTTTCCCCACCCTCCCATATGCCATTAGGGCTTGACGATTTAAATCGAGAGAAGCTAGATATTCTGTACATGAATACACATATTTATTATGAATAATGATCATCATTACATTATGATGCTTATTAAATATTAAAAAAAACCAAAAAAGGTTGACAGCTGTGTGCACGTAGTTTAGATTCAAAAAGGAAAAACTTGTATTTCGTGCAAAACTTTTTTATTAATCAATGCAAAGCGCTTTCGGCTTATTTGCCATCATCAGTGCTCATCTACAAAAATTGTGGATGTAAACTTACAATTTAAAAAGATTTAAAAAAAAAATATATAAAATCTGAATTAGACTTTTAAGTCAAAAGTTAAAATAGTATATATACAATTGTTTGAACGAATTAAAAATTACAAGAAACAGACAAAGTGACAAAAAACCTGGTATTGGGAATAGTGAGTGTGGGATAAGCCCTTACAAATCAAATCTGATCTCCAAAACCAAGTTAGCTTGTGTGGAATTAAGGAATCATGCCACCCTCACTATTCACAAAATTGAAAAAAGGTTAACAAATTAGTTAAAATTTAAAGAAATTTACAATTAGAGGGTGACTGTGGAATATATATTGAAATTTGAATCTATAATGCAATATTTGATATGAAGAAAGTAAAACGCAGAAGGCCAAAGTAAAAAAAACTGAAGGTTTTTTTTTTTTATATATGTTTTATATACATTATAATTATGAAAAAGTCTACCTACTGTCCACAACGTATCCAACAAGTTCCTGGTCATCCTCACTCCCAAAATTATATATTTCGGGATGTTTACAACTTGCTAAATCATAATTTTATTAATATTAATATTTTCAAATTTAAATTTATCTCTTCATTTTGGTTCAAGTTGTTTAACCGTTTCCACATGACAGTGGTGACGAGCGACACTTGAAGACTTTGACTTGTCAATTGTCAACAGAAGGAGGTGCGTTCACCTCAATGTGGAACATGTTTCTCCGAGTGTGATTCGAGTGATTGGAGGTTAAAGGAGATCAAAATTTGTTATTGAATTTTAAAGATTTAATTTATTGTTATTTAAATTTAAATAAATGTTTAATATGAAAGATATTATTATTTTGATGTCAAGACAAAACAAGAATGTCACTCGCGTGATTCAGATGTGTCAGCCCGGGCTCTGCAGAACATTCTTTCGGAGAACCCAAGATGGCACAACTGAACCCGCGGTCCCTAAAGGTGAATCTGATGTTTAGTCCTAAAAATTACTAAATCACTCAACAAACGTACTCATGGTTAAAAGAGACAAAACAGAGAACAAAAATGTTTTAAACAGACAAACAAACAAAATTTGTTATTGGGGTCTGATAGGCCTACCTTTGGGACCATGGTACTCCTTTGTTTAAAACTTTTTTGTTCTCTATTTTGTCTCTTTTAACCATGAGTACGCTTGTTGAGTGATTTAGTAATTTTTAGGACTAAACATCAGATTCACCTTCAGGGACCGCGGGTTCAGTTGTGCCATCTTGGGTTCTCTGAAAGAATGTTCTGCGGAGCCCGGGCTGACACATCTGAATCACGCGAGTGACATTTTTGTTTTGTCTTGACATCAAAATAATAATATCTTTTATATTAAACATTTATTTAAATTTAACTAACAATAAATTAAATCTTTAAATTCAATAACAAATTTTGTTTGTTTGTTTAAAACTTTTTTTAAATTTTTTTTTTTTAAATCTTTTTAAATTGTAAGTTTACATCCACAATTTTTGTAGATGAGCACTGATGATGGCAAATAAGCCGAAAGCGCTTTGCATTGATTAATAAAAAAGTTTTGCACGAAATACAAGTTTTTCCTTTTTGAGTATTAAATATTATATTAATATTTTTCTTTTCTAAATGCGTTTGGAATTCCGATTTTAAGAATAAATGGACCAAAAATATAAGTGGCCTAGATTAAGTATTGGATTTCTGTGCAAATACTAGATTTATTATCAGTTGTTTTTAAACGCGTAAACAATTTTGCTGCTCCTGTTGTGACTATTCAACTTTAATCTATTTAAATAGAAGCTATTGAAAATATAGTTTCTTTTTTATTGTTTCTTTTCATCGCTACTCTCTTTCTCATTAATGCCGAAATTGAACTCTCAATAAATCGTCTACACTATTCATATACTTTTCTACTTTTTGTAACTTTTTGTAATATTTAATACTCAAAAAGGAAAAACTTGTATTTCGTGCAAAACTTTTTTATTAATCAATGCAAAGCGCTTTCGGCTTATTTGCCATCATCAGTGCTCATCTACAAAAATTGTGGATGTAAACTTACAATTTAAAAAGATTTAAAAAAAAATTATAAAATCTGAATTAGACTTTTAAGTCAAAAGTTAAAATAGTATATATACAATTGTTTGAACGAATTAAAAATTACAAGAAACAGACAAAGTGACAAAAAACCTGGTATTGGGAATAGTGAGTGTGGGATAAGCCCTTACAAATCAAATCTGATCTCCAAAAGCAAGTTAGCTTGTGTGGAATTAAGGAATCATGCCACCCTCACTATTCACAAAATTGAAAAAAGGTTAACAAATTAGTTAAAATTTAAAGAAATTTACAATTAGAGGGTGACTGTGGAATATATATTGAAATTTGAATCTATAATGCAATATTTGATATGAAGAAAGTAAAACGCAGAAGGCCAAAGTAAAAAAAACTGAAGGTTTTTTTTTTTATATATATGTTTTATATACATTATAATTATGAAAAAGTCTACCTACTGTCCACAACGTATCCAACAAGTTCCTGGTCATCCTCACTCCCAAAATTATATATTTCGGGATGTTTACAACTTGCTAAATCATAATTTTATTAATATTAATATTTTCAAATTTAAATTTATCTCTTCATTTTGGTTCAAGTTGTTTAACCGTTTCCACATGACAGTGGTGACAAGCGACACTTGAAGACTTTGACTTGTCAAATGTCAACAGAAGGAGGTGCGTTCACCTCAATGTGGAACATGTTTCTCCGAGTGTGATTCGAGTGATTGGAGGTTAAAGGAGATCAAAATTTGTTATTGAATTTAAAGATTTAATTTATTGTTATTTAAATTTAAATAAATGTTTAATATGAAAGATATTATTATTTTGATGTCAAGACAAAACAAGAATGTCACTCGCGTGATTCAGATGTGTCAGCCCGGGCTCTGCAGAACATTCTTTCGGAGAACCCAAGATGGCACAACTGAACCCGCGGTCCCTAAAGGTGAATCTGATGTTTAGTCCTAAAAATTACTAAATCACTCAACAAACGTACTCATGGTTAAAAGAGACAAAACAGAGAACAAAAAAGTTTTAAACAGACAAACAACAAAATTTGTTATTGGGGTCTGATAGGCCTACCTTTGGGACCATGGTACTCCTTTGTTTAAAACTTTTTTGTTCTCTATTTTGTCTCTTTTAACCATGAGTACGCTTGTTGAGTGATTTAGTAATTTTTAGGACTAAACATCAGATTCACCTTCAGGGACCGCGGGTTCAGTTGTGCCATCTTGGGTTCTCTGAAAGAATGTTCTGCAGAGCCCGGGCTGACACATCTGAATCACGCGAGTGACATTCTTGTTTTGTCTTGACATCAAAATAATAATATCTTTTATATTAAACATTTATTTAAATTTAACTAACAATAAATTAAATCTTTAAATTCAATAACAAATTTTGTTTGTTTGTCTGTTTAAAACTTTTTTGTTCTCTGTTTTGTCTCTTTTAACCATGAGTACGTTTGTTGAGTGATTTAGTAATTTTTAGGACTAAACATCAGATTCACCTTTAGGGACCGCGGGTTCAGTTGTGCCATCTTGGGTTCTCCGAAAGAATGTTCTGCAGAGCCCGGGCTGACACATCTGAATCACGCGAGTGACATTCTTGTTTTGTCTTGACATTAAAATAATAATATCTTTCATATTAAACATTTATTTAAATTTAAATAACAATAAATTAAATCTTTAAATTCAATAACAAATTTTGATCTCCTTTAACCTCCAATCACTCGAATCACACTCGGAGAAACATGTTCCACATTGAGGTGAACGCACCTCCTTCTGTTGACATTTGACAAGTCAAAGTCTTCAAGTGTCGCTTGTCACCACTGTCATGTGGAAACGGTTAAACAACTTGAACCAAAATGAAGAGATAAATTTAAATTTGAAAATATTAATATTAATAAAATTATGATTTAGCAAGTTGTAAACATCCCGAAATATATAATTTTGGGAGTGAGGATGACCAGGAACTTGTTGGATACGTTGTGGACAGTAGGTAGACTTTTTCATAATTATAATGTATATAAAACATATATATAAAAAAAAAAAAACCTTCAGTTTTTTTTACTTTGGCCTTCTGCGTTTTACTTTCTTCATATCAAATATTGCATTATAGATTCAAATTTCAATATATATTCCACAGTCACCCTCTAATTGTAAATTTCTTTAAATTTTAACTAATTTGTTAACCTTTTTTCAATTTTGTGAATAGTGAGGGTGGCATGATTCCTTAATTCCACACAAGCTAACTTGCTTTTGGAGATCAGATTTGATTTGTAAGGGCTTATCCCACACTCACTATTCCCAATACCAGGTTTTTTGTCACTTTGTCTGTTTCTTGTAATTTTTAATTCGTTCAAACAATTGTATATATACTATTTTAACTTTTGACTTAAAAGTCTAATTCAGATTTTATAATTTTTTTTTTTAAATTGTAAGTTTACATCCACAATTTTTGTAGATGAGCACTGATGATGGCAAATAAGCCGAAAGCGCTTTGCATTGATTAATAAAAAAGTTTTGCACGAAATACAAGTTTTTCCTTTTTGAGTATTAAATATTATATTAATATTTTTCTTTTCTAAATGCGTTTGGAATTCCGATTTTAAGAATAAATGGACCAAAAATATAAGTGGCCTAGATTAAGTATTGGATTTCTGTGCAAATACTAGATTTATTATCAGTTGTTTTTAAACGCGTAAACAATTTTGCTGCTCCTGTTGTGACTATTCAACTTTAATCTATTTAAATAGAAGCTATTGAAAATATAGTTTCTTTTTTATTGTTTCTTTTCATCGCTACTCTCTTTCTCATTAATGCCGAAATTGAACTCTCAATAAATCGTCTACACTATTCATATACTTTTCTACTTTTTGAAGCGGAAATTTTTCATTTGTTAGCGAGATCCTTCAGGAGCACCTGTAACAAAAGTCGCATAAAACGTGAACGTGTACAGGAGCACAACGTTTGTAGTCGTCAAGGAACGTAACAAGTAAAAATAATGTTGCATGTAGCGTGTCATTGTAATCTTCTTGCATGCTGCAACAGATTGCGATGTGTAATGAGAAAGTCTGACATGGAATTATTGCTGGAGATACTTTTTAGCCGGGTTTATAAGAAATGCGTGATAGATATAAAGAGATGTACTAGAGAGTAGTTACTTTGAAACATTAATTATTTTACAACTAGAGTTATAATTAGACCTAGGAATATATGCACCCAAAAAGTAGTTAAATATGCGCATATATATGCCGCAAAATACTTCAATATATGCGTAAAAAATTGAAAAATATGCAGAGCATATATATGCAATAAGAGTAATTTGTTATTTGATCGAAATAGTTTATTAATATTTATTATTTGTCTTATTTTACAATACCTAATATAACACTTAACCCTCGGTCACACGCGTTCAATTTCCAAACAAGAGTACCCGCGTGTTGTCTGTGAGACGCCATTCAATTAATTCATAAGAATGGATTGAAAATATATGCTGAAGGTTTTATTTAAATAATTTACTTATTACTCATATATGTTTTTGTTCTACCCTAAATTCACAAACAAAAATTCTTCTTTAATAACGGTAAAATAAAATATGTAATAAATATAACATCTTTTACATTTTTAAACATGAATAAAATAAATTTATAAAATACACAGATAACTTCTTAGCATAAATAGAATAATACAACAAAATAAAAAAAAAACAAATACTCAAACGTGATAATAACTATTTAATTTGAAATTACAGGACTAGCATATATATTCTGCATGCTCGAGGTATATGGAATTAGTGCATTGCTTGAACTTGTATTTGTTTATGCGATTTTGTTGTTTACTACACATATCTAGTACACGTATTAAAAAGGTACATGAAAGGAGAAGTCCGAATCTCACTATTTTAAGAAGTTCTGCGTATTGATAATGAGAGTGGCGTCTGGCAGACGCCACGCGGGTATCGGAGGGTTAATAATTATTTAATTATTAACTAATTTTATTTACATCTCAACATTATTATAAAACGAATGAACAATTAGATGTTTTTCTAAATTATCTGTATTAAATGATTGTCTTCTATCAGTATGTACTTGTACAAAGAAAAACTCCTTTCGGCATCTACAGAAGTAATAGGGGCAAACTTAAATTTTCCTGAAATATCTGGATGAATAGTATTAATATCTTCAAAGTTACCAAAATAAATATTAGCAAGGTTTCTTAAAACAATAAATCCTTCATTTTTGAAAATTACATTTGAAAATTAATGAAAAATCGTCTTTCCAATAATATCAATCATCAAAATCAAATATGATTTCTTTAATTTTTTCATAATTATCTGCGTAAAGAAGGCAGCTTTAAGCCAGGTACCCCACCGAGTAATCACAGGTTCCGGTGGCATCTGTAATTCAGGAAATTTTTCTTTGTATAATTGAGTTCATATAGGAGCTTTAAGAAATATATTTTTAACATTACTAATTAAATCATTTATTAAAGGAAAGTTAGACCTAATTTCTTCTGCAACTCTATTAAAGCCATGAGCCGAACATGTAACATGGATTAAGTTTTCATAAAACATTTTTACATTTTGTGCGGCTTTTACCATGTACGGGGCAGCATCGGATAACAGCAACAAACATTTTTCTGTTGGAACGGCTTCCGGAAGAAAAAAGGAAAACAATTATGTCTGGATAAAACGAGTTATTGTCAAGTTATTTGTTTTATCTAATTACTTTGAAGCGATTAGATATGGACCAATTTGAATTTCTTCACGTAATGAACCTATCATTAAATGGATTATACAGGGTGGACCGGATTTAATTTACGTATACAGAGATCTCGTAAACCGTAAGATATACATTGTCGGTTAAATGGAAAAAAAGTTTCGTATTTTGACGGATAATACAATGGTCCATAGAAGTTTCAGAATTTCTTACTGGTTCCGGAGATATTTGATAAAATCCGAAAAACCTCATTTTCGTTTTTTAAGTCGTGCGTTGTTATTATAAAAGACACAAAAAAAATTATACGAAGTTTTTGTTTTAAATTAAGTTCCCTATAGTCTGCTATGCCAAAATTTTTATTACGACGTTTCGTATTTCCAGGGCCACCTTTAACTTATTTTTTTAAATACGGACCTGGATTTTTAACTGTAATTTTTTATAGCTTTTGTATAGCTTAATACAACAATATGTTACACTTTATCATTTTACTACGTTTCGTCTATGAAAATACCATCAGCTATGTAGCTTCTGATGATACCGTTTCTTACTTGATTAAAACAAGATAGCTAATTAAATAATAATTAAAAAACAAAAAATGCTTAAAATGTGAAATTTTAATTATTATTTGAAACATAATACAAGAATTATTTAATTACAAAATGGGTAACAATTTTATCAAACATGATTAAGTACAATCAGCAAACAAGACTAATGAAGAACGAATTATGGTTGTACACATTCTACAATTAATAAAGCTAATAACAAAAAGATAAAATGAAAAACAAAACGGTCAAGTAATTTATAAATTCCTATCACCTGATTTTCTATAAAATCTTTCGCTTAGGTTTCTTACACCGTATTTTTCTATCTTTAATATTTTCATTTTTGCATACATAAGATCTTAACAAAATCATGTTTGCCATGCATGTCAGTTGTAACTTGTCACCAATATTTCTGTTATAATCTGTAACATCTAATATTACAGTACTTTTTAGCTTTAAATAATTTAAAATTAAATAAATAGTATGGTTCGTTATACTGAAGAAAAGAAGAAAGATATGTATGTGTACATAAGATGCTATAGGAATGAAACCCGGTCAGCCCTGACTTATTTAGATTTATATCCTGATGGACAACAGTCATCTAAGAGGATGTTTTCTTATATTTCAAAAAATATGGCAGAGCATAGCAGTGTGAAAAAAGGAGAACTAGATATCAGGTTCGACATACTGATAATGAAATTAATGTTCTTGCCCAAATACATATTAACCCTGAAAATTCTACTAGGCGAATAGCTAAAGAATGTGTAGTAGGAACCTCCACGGTTAAAAGAATTTTAAAGAAACAAATACCACGAATATAAATTTTAAAAAGTCTAGAAATTACACGCTGGAGACTCTGATAGACTGATGTTTTGTCGTTGGTATAGTAGAAAACTACGCAATGACCGTTCTTTCAAAAAAATATATTATGGACGGATGAATGCTCCTTTACTAATAGTGGAATATTTAATCCCAGGAACAAACATTTGTATGCTACTTCTAATCCCCATTTTATCAGAGAAGTTAGACCACAGTTCCATTTTACCCAAAATGTGTGGTGTGGACTCATCAATAATCAGATTATTGGGCCGATTTTTTTGGATGATAATTTAAATCAGTTCCGATACCTACATTTATTGGAGGAAGTACTCGATGAGATGCCCTTACAAACAAGACAAAATCTTCAATACTTTATGCAAGACGGTTGTGGTGCACACAATGCTAGGAGGGTTGCAGAGTATCTCGATCAATATTTTAGAGGTAATTGGATTGGTACCAATGGACCAATAAGATGGCCTCCTCGATCTCCGTGTCTTAACCCCATGGATTATTTTGCATGGGGCTTCGTAAAGAACCAAATCTACGACAAAAATATGCCAAATAATCTACAAGAACTTCGTCAACGAATAGTAGATGCATTTGAAAAAATTACACCAGAAATGATTGATAAAACTACATCCCAAATGTCTAGGAGAATTGCACTCTGTATCCAACAGAATTGACTACATTTTAAGCAACTATTGTGACTGTTTTTGTTTTTAATTTTATTTTGTTATTAGCTTTATTATTTGTAGAATGTGTACAAACATAATTCGTTCTTCATTAGTCTTGTTTGCTGGTTGTACTTAATTATGTTTGATAAAAAATTGTAACTCATTTTGTAATTAAATAATTTTTGTATTATATTTCAAATAATATTTAAAATTTCACATTTTAAGCATTTTTTGTTTTTAATTATTATTTAATTAGCTAGCTTGTTTTAATCAAGTAAGAAAGGGTATCATCAGAAGCTACATAACCGATGATATTTTCATAGACGAAACGTAGTAAAATGGTAAAGTGTAACATATCGTTATATTTAGCTATACAAAAACTATAAAAAATTACAGTTGAAAATCCAGATCCGTATTTAAAAACATAAGTTGAAGGTGGCCCTGCAAATATGAAACGTTGTAATACAAATTTTGACATGGCAGATTATAGGGAACTTGATTTATAACAAAAACTTCATATAATTTTTTTTGTATCTTTTATAATAACGCACGACTTAAAAAACGAAAATGAAGTTTTTCGGATTTTATCAAATATCTCTGGAACCAGTCAGAAAATCTGGAACTTCTATGGACCATTGTATTATCCGTTAAAATATGAAACTTTTTCCCTATTTAACCGACAATGTATATCTTACGGTTTACGAGATCTCTGTATACGCAAATTAAATTCGGTCCACCCTGTATATCGACCACAAGAGTCTGTTGTTTCATCCACAATAATGTAGAAATGGTTTCCAACGGTAATCTTACGAATTTTTTCACGAGTCACAATGTACAAACTGTCAACCCACGTTTGCGTAATATACTTTGCTCTGGAATATTAAATTTACAGTATTTTTGCAATAATGATCGGAGATTTGGATTATTTAATCGTATTAAAGGGATATTCGAAGTCACTAAGCTTTGCATAAATCTTCATTAAAAATAGCTTGTTCACTTCTAGACGATCCAGATTCTAAATATTGTTTCAAGGGAAGTTGACTTTGTCTGCGAGTGTCTTTAGATTTCTGCTTTGCTATATATGAGGGTGTTTTCGCGTTTTCGATTTGAAACTTTTTTTACATGGAATCAATCTAAAACTGTGAGTTGAATTAATATTTTACTGTCGTTTGATTTACCATTTTAAAAGGTCAAAATAAAATATAAAATAAAAAAGTACTTACAATTTTAGAACATGTTTTACAAAACACCTGGTTATCACCTTCTACAACAAAATCTGAATATGGTTTTATCCACGACTTAATTAATTTTGCCATTTTTCCTCTGGTTAACACAACACAATAATAAAGACTGAAATGAAGTTGAAAGTAAACTGAGTCATTTAGAAATATGAAGATATTAATACAACTACCTGAAAGGATATTTAGCAAAATTTGTTGGTTTAAGGAGGGTGTTTATAATTTAATTTTCTCAAGTACCTACACCATTAACCGTAATTTATTACAGGAAAAAGTTAACCCTTCAAAATTTTAAAAGGCATTTCACAAAATATTATTTTGGTCCAAAACTCATAATTTTAATATGTCCAGCCAATTAGTACGTCAGATATATGCCAAAAAATTAACAAAATGTCAATATATGCATTCAAAATCAAAAATTGTATATATATGCAACATATGCAAGATATGGCGTTTTGCATATATTCCTAGCTCTAGTTATAATTATTGCAATAGGGCGAAGCATTAAATTCTCTCATGTATGTAATGTACTATTTTTTTTGCTTCGGCTTGGGATTATTTTTAGAATATTCGTCACTGAGAAAAAAATTCGTACAATTCTGCATTTAATTAAATAACTACTGAATTTGTTTTTACTTTTACTTTATTGCTTTATTACGTTTTTGCATCAATTCCTAATGTTTGATTATTCAACGTCTATATGAGTTCATTATTTGCAAAACTTGCTATTTGAACGCATTTTTTTGGAAAATAAAAAAAACGACTAACGTTAGTATACTGATTTTTTCGCATTCGATAAAAAAATAAATTATGGTTGTTTAAGGTTTATAGGAGTGAAATGTAGAAGTTTGCATTTTAAAAGAGTTATATATTTTTATAAAAAAATAATGTTTATTGCATGTAGCCAGTTTTGAAAATTAATTTAATTTAAAAAAGTTTAATAACGAAGGAACGATGAACGAGGAAAAAATAACTGTTATATTATTTTTATTAATACAAAAGAATATGTAAGTACATATAAACAAAAAATAAATAAATACTCTTGGGAACTTAAACAAAACAGGAGTCATCCTCGGCATTTTGGCAACTAACCATCAACGGTTTCTTCTACTAAGGAAAAGGAAGAAGCTTTGTGCAAAGAAAAATATAAAATTCTTTAAAAAATATATATTTTCTTAAAGATATTTTCTTTAAATAAATACATGAATTCTTTATTTTTCGGTTTTTTGGTTTTTCGATTTTTCGGTTTTTCGATTTTTCGATTTTTCGATTTTTCGATTTTTCGATTTTTCGATTTTTCGATTTTTCGATTTTTCGATTTTTCAATTTTTCGATTTTTCGTCCAAATCTATGCAATAGCTTGATAATGAAATAATTAACACGGATAAAATAAAAATTAATATTTTATAAATCTTGCAAAAAAAATTAATATCTAATATTTACGCCAGCCGGGAACATTTGTGATGCCAATTTATTAGAAGCCAGAGAAAGCTCTTCTAGTTCTTGTATTACATAAACGTTCCAGTCCGCAGACATATATTTAACTCCGCTTCATACTAATATGAATAGGGTCGGATAAAACCTTCCACGGCTTTCAACGCCGCACCGCTGCACAGAACTCGCCAAAAACTCTAAAATCAAAATTTAGGTAGCTGACAAAAATAACTACAGCAAACCTATTGCAATAAATCCTTCTTTCCAAGTCACATTAACTTTGAATTGTCTGCGTGATAAAACAAAAGATAAAGCTTGTCAATAATTGCGTCTTAAATGCGTATATTGCTGCAACTTTTTGAGTGCTATTATTATTATATTCCGTCTACTCTTTGTGCTATAATAATCGAATTAACTTTGATAATAAGCATACAAAATAATCGACGTGATAAGTAGATTATTATTGTATAAAAATATTTAATGCAAGGAGGCATTTTCATAAGTTCTGCAAAAATTAACAAATTTATTCAGACCTAGGATTTCTTTTAGACAAAGAGTAGCAAATTTTGCTGTATTCAGTGTAGATTTCGGCATAGTTTATTTTCGTGAACATTCTTATTTATAGTGGTATTGCGATTAGCTGCTACTTTTTGCTTATAATGCCGTCATTTAGGCAGACGCAAGAGGGTGATACTTTTGTAGGCTCCTTTTCGGGCTAGTAAATCAGCCTCTTCATTGCCCTTATGTCCTCTGTGGCCTGATACCCAGGCTAAGGTTAGTCTGTTTTGACTACCCAGCTCTGTTTGGGCTTCCAAACATTCCCACACAAGCTTTGAGTGTACCTGCATGGTACTGAGTGCCTTTAACGTCGCTTGACTGTCAGTGTATATGACAATGGTTTTTTCATTTACCTTCTGTCTTAATACCTCTTTTGCGCAGTGATGTATTGCTGCTATTTCTGCCTGGAATACTGTCGTATGTTTACCTAAGCTCAGTGATATTCTTGTCTTTGGCTTGGTACTATATATACCTACTCCTGAACCTTCATGGGTTTTGGAGCCGTCTGTATACCAGGTGAATTCTGCATGAACAGGAGATCCTCCCGTCCATGCTTCCCTGTTTGGTATACTTACTTTATATTGCTTTTGAAAGCTATACTTTGGGAGCATTTCATCTGAAGGCATTCCCATTATTTGGTCGTTCTCCAACTCGCTGTAGTCACGTCCATGCAAACTGCTTATGGATGATGAACCTTTGATTCTAGTTATTATATTTACTCGTCTATAATGTGTAGCTCATAAAAAAACCATAAATAAATCGGAATTTATCGGTATGTTGATTTTGTTTTTTTTTTCAGTCTTTCTTGATAAGAGTTAACTTATACTTGTAAAAACTGTTCTTGCAATGAAATGATTTTTTCTAATATAAATAATTTTTATGTACACATCTTAAAGATAACGTAAGAAATTTAACAAATTGCCTAACTCATAAGTTTCAAATTATTTCAAACCAAATTTCAAAATTTATTTTTGATTTTAAAAC
>OV651823.1:38532296-38666286 GCA_927349885.1 Psylliodes chrysocephalus
AATACTACTAAATTTACTTGGTACATATTTTATTTTAATTTTGAACCCTTTTAAAAGGGTCTTTCGGTTCCATAATAAAAATTAGTCGCTGCTTACTAGAAACATTCTATACAGTCTAAACCAACTTATGGATTGTTTTCGATCAATTTAATACAACGATTTAAAGTTTTTAGTCGATGATAACATTCCACATCAGCACATTGCAAACCTATTTTATAAATAATAAGAATAAACTTGTAAATCACTAATTTGGTAGTTATCTCACTTATATGTTTTTTTTTGTGTATATGTTCCATCGCTATCAGAAATAATGGAAGTGGCATCTCACTTAAAATAAAACGAAAATAACAGAACTGTTAGAATATTTTGGGTGAAAAGACCATAACCTGCTTACTATTTTTTAACAATTTTTAACAAAAAATCATTCATTGTTTTGTCAGATATCGATAATGTCTCCCCGTCGCTGGACAGCCTGTATACATATAAATATACAGCTCTCTATTTACATAATTATAATTCTTAGGTAGGTTTAGATTTCCAGATATAAATCTTGTAATAAATAAAACAGCTGCTTAATACATTGATTACATTTCATTAGCCAATGTAAAAAATGTCTTTTATTGTACCTAGGATTTAACTAAACACTACAAAAAACTAAAAATAAAATGCCACTTTCATCGTGTAATTAAATAATAAACTACAAACGGTCCTGTAATGGCAGCGTCATATAGTTTTGAAACACCGGATTTTAGTGCTATTTGCCAGGGTCAATATTGAATTTGTAGGTGAATCGCTTGTTGAACATTAATACCGTATTTGTACATATTTTTTGAGAATGTAATTACACATAAATATTATTAGTTGATTATTTAAATGTTTATAAGTTATTTTGTGGCAATATTTCATAGATATAAACTGTTTAAATCATATAATTTAAAAATAAATTAATTTAAAATTCTTTTCTGTTGGGTATGTTTAATATACTTGGCAACACTACAGGGACAAGTCATGCATATTGCGCAAGCTTCTAGACACACTATTTTGCGATGTCAGGCGCAGAGACGCGTTTTTATGCACAGTAGGTTTCAATTTCTGCTTAAATTTTATATTTATATTGGTCTTCTATATTATTTCTATGCATACAGTAGATCTATGTACACGGAATTTTGGGACATCCTGTATATTTTCAGAGGTGCTTTATCGATTGGCGCACTCAGAATACAGAAAAACGCAACAAGATGCATGTTACAATCATTTGAAGTATTAAAGATTTTACAAAACTCAACATGGATCATGTAGGTTTTGCGAAACTCAACAAGATCAGACCTGCATTTCTGCACACATTTAAGTACATAGTTTCACAGTACATAGTTTGTTAGTTGTATGAGATTCGTGATGGAGTGCGTACGTAATGAAAACGACAACGACGAGTATGACAAGTCTGTCGTGTGTACTCCCGGTGGGCGAAAGCATCGTAATAGTGGGAGAAAAAAAGAAGAAAGAAAACTAGATATTTTTCTTGGACAGAATCAGCCACCTATAATAAAATGTCCACATACAGCGCTGGATTATAAAGGGAAAAAGGAATGTTTGGGCAAATCTTTAAGCACTGGAGATGCAGAAAGTATGTATTTTGCATGTTTGCTCGATAGTGTTTCAGTCTATTGCTTACTTTTTAGCTTTCCGTCATCATTTCTTTTCACAAAGTAACAAAATTGATCAAGATCGCTTCCTGTTGAAATATATGAATGTTTCTATTCCTGCTCCTCGAAAAAGGGAAAGAAATCATCTTAAACCAAAGTCAGTAGTTACGAAATATACCCCACGAAAACAAAATGGTGAAATAATCCCAGTGTGCGCAACGTTTATTACGAATATCACAGGTGAAAACCTATTTTGCTGCTATTATAGTAATTTTAGAACGAAATTTGTTTTAGGCGTTTCACGTAATTGATTAGCGATTGTGGCCCGACATTTTTTGCACACCGGCGAAACACCCCAAGAACGACGCGGAGGAGATCGGTCAACAGTGAGAGATAGAGAAATATCTGATCTAATTCGAACTTATATAAAGTCATATAAATGTCGCGAAAGTCACTACTCGAGAGCAAAAACATGTAGATCATATTTGCCACCAAATTTGAACATTCAAATGATGTGGAAGCAGTATTGTGAGAAACAACCTAGGAAATCGTGTTTGTTCTCTTGCAAAATTTAAAAAAGTGTTTTACAAGGATTTTCATTTAGGATTCGGCAACCCCCGCTCGGATACCTGTTCAACGTGTACAAAATTTCACATATCCATTAGACAAACTAAACACCTTGACCAGAAGGGAGTTCACAGAGCATAGTTAAAATTACACAAACTAAAGGCAAACAAAATTCTATCAGCTTTTGAAGGAAGAAAGCGGAGAACACTATTAAAATCGTTTTTGACATGCAGCAGAACCAACCGCTGCCTTTAGCTTTCTGTGGAGAAGTATTTTTTTCTCGCCAAGTATAGCTCTACAATCTCACCATAATGATCCATAAATCCAAACAGGAAAAAAGAGATTTCTCATTATGTGTGGCTCGAAACTGAAAGTGGCAGAGGAGCTAATGAAGTCGCTAGATGCGTACAACATTTTTTGAAAAGGTTTGGAGGACAAATTTGAAGATATACTAGGTTTTAAACCAAATGAAAAAACAAAACTTGTTGCTGTTTTCAGACTCTTGTGCAAGTCAAAATAAAAACACAATCTTAATGGGAACACTGATGAATTTTCTCGAACATTCCACTATTTTTTCAAGCATCAAACACGTTTTTTCCTATTTAGAGGGCATAGTTACATGCCGGCGGATCGTGTATTTGGCCGAATCGAAAAAGAATATAGAAAACTGGAAGAGATAGTATCGCCCTAAAGACTATTATGACATATTGGAAAAAATTGGTAATCTTTCTCGTTATGGCCAAGATTGGACTGTGAAAAACATAAAGACGAAACAAAGAAAATATTTAAAACCAAGTTACCATTTAAAATCTCTGAAACAAAGATTATCAAATACCAACGCAAAAAAGAAAAAGTGGATATTTTTGTTTCAATCACCTACAGTGGAGGATTGATAAAATGTGCTGTCCTGAAAACAACATTAAAAATGCACTATTGGTCGACAAAGCAAAAGTATTGCCAAAGTGTATTATGGTAAATATAAAAAAAAGGAACAATGTTAAATCACTTTTGCAATGCGTGGATATACCCGATCATGCCAAGGAATTTTACCAGGATGTGATGGCAACAGCGAATGACAATACAGGGAAAGATAAAGACAACATAAATAAAGACTACGTCGACAGTGAAAATGATTTTTAATAATGGAAAGTAACATGATAATATGAAGAGCGTCCGGGTTTTGTTGGGTTTTGCAAAAACTCGAGAATTTTGATATTTTTTTTTTTAGAATTTCCCTTTGTAACTATATGCATCTTTATTCATACAATTAAAGAACTTTAAATTTCTAACTACATTTTTTATAACCCACTAGTCAAATTATTATAAATCATAAAAATTTTGAAAAACGGTCCTCAATTGTGAGTGGAAGTGAGAAAGACAGATCTCTTAGGACCGGCTGGCAACGTTATAAACAGTGTCCATAATATGCTCGCCAGTGGCGTAGAGTTTTAAACTTACCAGTATTGTCAGAGTAGTATGTTAAAAAAATACGTAAATAAGTAGGTATATTTTTTAGTAACATAATTATGATTTTTTCATGTAGGTAAATTCAAGTACAAGTAAATTCAAATACAAGAGAATTCAAGTTACCTTCCGATTTTGTATATTTATTGGTTTATAGTTTATTGGCATTTACTATATATTTGCCTGGTATGATGTTAACCAAAATTATTTAAAATTTAAAATTAAATTCATTAAGTAGGTAGGGGTATCTAAATAAAACACTGTCCTCAAAATATATAATTTTTTAATTATTAATTACAAAAAACATGGTATGGCAAAAAATATCGTAAAAAAACTGTAAACATTTTTAAAATAACGTCTTAAATATATTAAATACCTTAATTTTATTAACTAAAATTTCATTAAATTTTTTTATGCTTAGTTATTAGTGTTATTACTTACTGCAATGTTTTTTGCAGCAAGTGGGTGTTACAAAAACAGTTGAATCAGAACTATAAACCCATACATTAGATATACTGTGATGGTATTTAGTTGTCAAATATTTAAAAAAAAAACATTTTTTATCACACCCTATATGATATAAAATGTGACTTTAAAATTCAAATGTAAAGAAAAAATATGTTTTTTTTTAAAGGTTTACTTTATGTTTAATTTTTTTTATATTATTTATTATATAAAATGTGTTAAAATTGTAACATTAAATTATTTTTTGTGACAGCTAGAAAAGGTAATCTGATATATAATTTTTTTTTTTTTGATTAGCGACGACGGTTGCTAGGAAAAATAAATAAGAGAGGTAGACATCTTGAAATTGGAGAAAAAAAAGTTAAAAATTAGGGTTGGAAAATTAAAAGCCAAAAGATTCTAAAAGAAAAAACACAAGTATCAAACAATTTCCCATGGTGTTTTTTTTTTTTGTAAATGGATGAACAAGAACTTCAGAAACGGTAAATAAATTAAATGTATTCCGTTTGAACTAATAATACAATATTAAGTAGACCTACCTAATAGAGTTGAACTTTCCTTTGTGAACCTTGCAAAAAGGTAGTGTCTTGAGCATTCATTTAAAGCACTAGGATATATCTCTGGATTTGTGTACAAAACAAATCTGATTCTGCATGGTAGAAGCTACAAGTGGAAAGTTATGTAATGTACCACAGAAAAAAAAGGAATATCTGGTAATGTAAGACTAGCAATACTTACTTTGAAAATATCCAAAGAAGTAGGTATAATATTTTGTGAAAAAATATTTTTCTTTAATATTAGACATGATCACAATAAACACTGTCGTGTAATTTGATCCGATTTTTGACATTTGTGGGACTATTAGTGCCATCATTGTAGTGCCATGGGTGGTTTTCTCGTCAAATACAAAAAGATTTATCCTTTTTAAAGACTAATATTTTATCCATTCTCCGATAGATGGCAATAGTGGTACGACTTGATTTAAACTGATGTAATTTTTTTAGTTTTAAGATTTCTCCTTTTTTAAAGACTAATATTTTATCTATTCTCTGATAGATGGCGATACTGGTACGATTTGATTTAAATTAATGTACTTTTTTAGATTTAGTGATTTTAATAAGGAAAGGAATCATCGATGATTTAGAAAAAAATGATGTTATAATTTTAAATAATTAATCCTTATTTAAAGACAATTAGAGGAATTATTTATAACATCAATTTTTAATAATTTAACAAATATAAGTAATATTAGTTTGTTCCAATTAGGCATACTTAGATAGGTTTTTAAAGAAAATCCATTTCACATTGTAAAGTAATCTTTATTCAATTTTGTCTTGTTTATGTGTAATAAAAGTTTCCAGAAGAAATTGTTTGATAAAAACAATCAGTTTTATTACATGTCAATATTCAAATCAAATGGAACCCAATCATGAGATAAGAGTCGTTGAAATTTAAACTACACTAATAAAAAAAAATATAATTAGCGATAAAAAAAATAATTAGGGATTAAAAAAAATAACTATAAAGGAAAACTGACTAGCTGGCGCAAATAATACAATATAAAAAAAAATACAAATAACCATTACAATACATACATATAAGTAATAAATAATGTTTAGAGGTAAATAAAAAATTAATATTTTGAATTTTTACCTGTTGGATAAGAAAGTCATCCAAAAATAGAAAGCCCTCAAACCGTCTGGGGTTTGCATCTTTTCTGATATATTTAGCACTATTTGCACGTACCAAAACATCTTTAGGAAAAAAAGTGTTCTGAACACAGCTCTGTGTGACAACTGATGCGGAAAGTAGCATATTCGCACGCGAGTGGAAAGTAAATTCTTATTCATACGCGTGTGATATAGGGCACTTTTCATAGGACTATATAGTGTGATAATGTGTCACTTTTCTAAGTGGTCTTGAGAAAAATTATTATTTTTTGTAGAGATAATTAATAATATTTGTACAAATTTTAACAGAAGTTAGTCCTAGTAATTACGATAATTGTAATAAATTTCCACCTACAAACAATAGTAAAATATACTAAATATTGTGGTTTTCTTTCCTATCATAGCATTTTATTTGACAATTCAATAATGAATAGTTTTTAACTGTAAATTGTAATAACATTTTCTACTCACATTTTTTTTCGTGTATGTATTAATAATGACTGTATTAAAGACAAATAAAGCGTTCGTAGATTTTTTAAATATACAGTATATTTAAAAAATCTTCTAAATATCTGAATTTCGATAAAAATCCCCTTAATTTTTTTAAACAGTTGTTTGGTGTGTAAATCCCATTTCATGTGCCAAACTACATAAATACCTAGGTATTTAATTTCTACATTGAATTCTACCTTCTGTGACATTATTTTTAAAAAATCGTTATCTATTTTATGTAGGCTATCTCATGAAAATGTAGAATAAATAAATAAAACCATATTGACAAACTGAAAAAGTTTTAATTTTTTTAAGAAAATTGCCAAGTTTGTTTTTTAATATTTTTTCCAATATTTTTGAAATGTTTGATAATAAAGACACTGGACGATAAACCAATACCAGACTTATTTCCGCTCTTAAACAGTGGTTTTATAATATTTAGGGCTTTCGGAAAGCCCCTGTATCAAGACATTTATTCATTAGAAATGTTAATGGTTTTGTAATTTCACATGCAACCTCCTTTAAAATTTCTAAACGTATTTGATCTAAGCCTAGGGCTTTTTTAGATTTTAGTTCTTTTATAGTTCGAAACCCTTCTGATTCTTCAGCCGGGTACATATACAAGGTGTTTTCCAAAAAGTCCAAATTGTCTTTATAAGTATTTAAATTTGGTAGTTTATTAGCTAAGTTTTCTCTAATTTTGCTATAATAGATATTAAAATGATTTACAAGTAACTATGGCACCGTCTATTAATTTAATTTCATCAATATTTGTTTTAGGCTTTCGATTACTACAAATAATATTAAAACATTCCCAAAAAGCCTTTGATGTACTTTTAATATTTATAATTTGCTGAGAGAAATAGGCCCTCTTTGCCTTTTTAATAATTACCTAACCTGAATTTTCATTCTAAATGACTCTGTAATTGCATATTTGAATACAACCTTCAAATTAAAATAACTTTACTTCATAACATCTTTTGTATTGTAAAAATAAAGGTATATTACTTTTGAGTAATTCATATTTTTTAACAAACATCGTATAAGGGTTAAAAATTGATATCTAATAGATGCATTTTCAGTTTTAGACCATGCAAGTATATTTTTTTTCAAAAAACCAATCCTTAAATGGTTTGCCATATGGTTCCAACTTAAGTTAACACACTTTATAATTCACGGGTGCATGGGTAAAGGGGAATAAGTCATTTTTTTTTATTTCGGTCGTTAATGCATTTATCACATTACAAAATGAACGCGATTGCGTGAAAATAAAAATATTTGCATTGCTAAAATGAATCAAGTCAGACTTGATCCATTTTTCACCATTTCAATTTATTGTTTTCTTGTTCATATAAAATCATGTCAGGACTTGATACGTTTTATACATAAGAAGTATATTGCAGCTGTTTGACTTAAATCATTTTACAAAAAAGTCATATTTGCAAAATGACATAAGCAGAGGTTTGGCAACATATTATTGTTTGTGACGGTTAAGAAGTTTATTGTTCTCGATTTTATAGACAAACTGACTGTGAAAGATGAGCAGCAGGGCACAAAAAATTTTGAATTTATTGAAAGAAAGCAATAATGAAACTCATACTCATGAACGTAAGTTATAAAATTATTAATTTAATCAGAAAGTTGAAATAAACTGATAACTGAACATAACCTAACTTGTTTCGTCCTGGGCCGCGTTCGGCTTCCAGTGTGGAAACGTTGCCAAGTTTATATTTTTTTCAACAAAATAGGGAAATGTATTTCAAAGTACATGTTTAAACTCTTACATAAGATAAACAACAGTTCAGGTATTATAAAGATATTCTTTGATGGTTGCAGATGAGGACGATCAGAGCAGCGAAGCTCCTTCACTGGACGAAACTGTCTGAAAGGAAATTATCATTGACTCTGATGATTCTATTAGGGATCCAGATTTTGAACAACCCGGGACTTCATCTGGTAGTGAAATCGATGAAGATGTAATAATTCAAATAAGACAACGACAGACAACAGCAAATAGAGAGGCGCAAGTTATTGTCAACAATACCAATGGAGCCAGACATAATAGGGGCAAAAAGCGTGGAATAAAAGGAGATACGAGGGCTGTACGACAGCACAGAAAGGAGAAACGTAATACTGGCCAGGAATATGTAAATTCCAAAGGAAAAAAAAGAGCTGCACGCACCATGCAGCCTCTTAAACCTTGCAGAAATAAGTGTAGAGAAAATATTTCTAAAGAAGAAAGACATAAACTCTTTACTGAATATTGGGCTGTGGGGGATTATAATAGAAGAACAGCTTATGTTGCTGGTTTACTTGAAATTAAGAAAAAAGCAGTATCAAGACCACGAATGTCTGTCCCAAATAAAAGTAAACACCGCATGAATACAGTCTTGTATCATTTGCAAGTAAATGTTTGTAAATTTTGTTTCCTTGCAACCTTTAATGAAACTCAAAGATTTATAAGAACTGCAATTGAGAAAAAGTTGTCAAATCAGTCTGAAATTACAGTAGCTGATGGCAGAGGAAAAAGTGCACCACCAAATAAACGAACCTTCCAAGATATAGAAAACGTTCGGCAACATATAATACTTTCAGTGCCTACGTATGAAAGTCACTACACATGCAGAGATTCTCCAAAAATTATTTGCCGCCATACGTCACACTGACCGATCTCTATAACGAGTACAAATAGAAATATCCTGTGAAGATTTGTATACGAACGTGAGTTCAGCATAAAGCGTCCTCATAAAGACACCTGTGAAAAGTGTGATAAGTTATCAATGCAAATTAATCTTGATCCAACTAATACTACACTAAAAGATGATCTTGCGCAACATCATAAACTTGCAGACTTAGCTTATCTGTCCAAAAAGAAAGACAAAACTGTTACAAAGATGATCCAGAAAGGAAGACTATAACCTTTGGCTTGCAACAGTGTTTACCGACACCTGTAGTACAATCATCACTTGCCTTTTACAAAAGGCAGCTATGGACTTTTAACCTGACAATACACGACTGTGATACCAGCCAAGCCACATGTTTTGTGTGGCATGAAGCTATAGCAAAAAGAGGTAGTGACGATATCGGTTCTTGTTTATATAAGTACCTACAGGAAGATTTGGATGTTCATGTTAAACATATAATACTGTATTCAGATACGTGTGGCGGTCAAAACAAAAACACGAATATTGCTGCAATGTGTATGAAAGCCTTACAAGATTCCACTCATTTGGAAACTGTAGATCACAAGTTCCTGATTCTAGGTCACACTCATATGGAGTGTGACAGTGACCATAGTTTAATAGAAAAAAAGAAAAAAAACATTTAATGGACCAATAGAGCATCCACATGATTGGGCGCAACTACTGCGTCAGGTTGGGAAAAAAAGCCCTTTTCTGTAAAAGAAATGACACAAGATGACTTTTACGACTTCTCTCACTTATATAAAGGACCACTAGTAAACAGAAAACTTGATCCTTCTGGTTATCCCAACTGGCATCACGTACGTTGGTTAAGATATGAAAAGCGATCTTTTGGACTTCTAAAGTTTAAAACGTCTCTTAAAGACAGTGATGAATTCCATTCAGTAAGTTTTAGAAGAAGAGGAAAAATACCTCTGATATTAAATCCACCTCTCAGTTATGCTGGACCAGTTCTCATATCTAAAAAGAAAAAACGTGATCTAATAGATTTGCTACCATTTATATCACGTACTTTTTGGGATTTTTACGAAAATTTAAAGACTGCTGAAGATATGGTGGATGTTAATCCTGATTTAGCAGATTTTTCTGAACCAGAAGATTCTGAGGAACAGTAGTTTCCATTTTCTAAGTTGTCTTTTTAGTTACATAATGTTTTTCATTTTAATGTATTGTAGTTTTTTAGTGCCAAAAAGCATAAGTCAGTTTTTTGTTACATGTGACATAACATAAGTCACATGGTTTTTTTAATTTTGTATTTTTATTTTAATAAAATAAATGTTTTTAACTTCTGCCTGCCTATTTTCCTAAAGAATATATTCCTATATTTACACTATGGAAACAATTAAAAAAAAAATATGTACGTACAGATTATACACAAATCTTCAAACTTAAATTGCTTGTTTCTTGAATTTTATGATTTATGACTAATGCCCCTTTACCCATGCACCCGTGAATTTAAAAATGTCATTTGCTAAAAATTATCCTTATTTAATAAAACCAATCTTTTTGGCACTGAAACGTCTCGGCACTGAAACGTCCAACACTGAAACGTCCCGGCACTGAAACGTCCCGGCATTGAAACGTCCTGGCACTGAAACGTCTCTGCAATAAAACGGCGGCACTAAATCGGCGGCCCTGAAATGTCCTAAACACAAAAAGAAAGAAACTCTATAATTCTAAGAAAAATATAAACAAAACAGGGATATATTTTAATAAAGATATCACTCAACAACAATATATTGACTTTAAAGAAGCTGGCTCTATCGACAAAAATCAGACGATTATATGTAGTTTTTCAGGATACATTTCATTACGTATATTACTATTAGAAATTGTGCGTGGTATAAAAATTTCTCTGTACAGCTCGTAATTGAAAATTTGAAATATTTTACCAAAATTTAAAAATAATGTCACATATTTATAATTTATATTTCCCTCGATGTAAATCGAAACAGTATTTTTATTTCATAATAAATTTTCATTCTCATATTTATTTCTCAGATGTGGCTCTCATAATCTCAAAGTTCCGTTGATGAATGCATTCCTTGGTTAAAAGATGCTAACGTGCCCTCTTATTAATGGGCCGGCTTCTGTGGCGTAATTATGATTTATTGTGCGCCAAGTTTACGATTCATACATGAAACTGTCGTTATTAAGATGTAACGCCTGTTTGTAATGGAAAGTATCCCGCGGGTTCCTGCCCTGCTCTGCTCTGCCATTCAGTAAAGCCATCTAAACTGCATGTGCTCACGTAAAATTAGCAGATTAATGGTAGCGGTTATAGATATGAATGTTTTTGCTAGTGTCAAATGGAAAATTGTTAAAATACTTTTTGCTGTTAGAAATAAAGGACAAAATTATGTCTTAACAGTCGACTCCTAAAATGGTTTTCTTTCAATCCTAATGGGCCATGTTCGCATGTGAGATATGCTGTTTTATAAATTATATTGTAATAGTCGATATACAAGTTATTCTAAATAATCAGTTTG
Organism: Psylliodes chrysocephalus; assembly: GCA_927349885.1. Taxonomy (NCBI): domain Eukaryota; kingdom Metazoa; phylum Arthropoda; class Insecta; order Coleoptera; family Chrysomelidae; genus Psylliodes; species Psylliodes chrysocephalus. Next base: position 38,543,789 of record OV651823.1, read on the forward strand.
TTAAAAAGCCAAAAGTTTTTAAATTAAAACCATAAATTAAAATTTGAAAGTTTTTTTGTTATACAGAACCAAGCCAACGAACAAACCAAAACTTAAAATTGACACCACCTAGACCACCTAACCCAGTGGTCGCCAACCTGTCGATCGCGAGCTACCGGTAGAACGCGGAGGCAATTCTGGTAGCTCCCACAATGATTTTAATTTAAAAAATACAAACTGCAATAATCAGAGAATCTTCCGAAAATTCCACAAAAAATCTAATTGTCATAATATTAAACATAAACAGCGGCAACGTTGCGGTGAGCGATCTGCCGCTGACGCCATCAAGCTAGAATCGGCTAGAACCGACCAGTCGGACCAGCGCCTTAGTGTTCGAGAACGATCAGGATTGCTTTGAACGGAATAAATACGCACGGCGCGGCGACATTGCGCTTACTTTAAAACTGAACGCGTAACCAACGTCCAGCGGTTGGGTTAGTAGAGAACAACAAAAAATAATATTATGACAAGTAGTTGTAAGAAGGTAAAGACATACCACTTTCATTCGGAATGGGAAGAACAATACTTTTTTACAGAAGTTAACGATAAAAATGTGTGTTTGTTATGTAATACTTCGGTCTCCGTTGCTAAAAAAAGGAAATATTGAGAGACATCATAAAACTGTACATTCTAATTTTGAAAAATCATTCCCACTACATTCTGCCGCCAGAAAGGAGAAACTGAAACAGTTAAAAAAGCAGTTAATTGGACAACAATCAATATTTTTAAGAACAGTCGACAAAAATAAGGTTGCACCTGCAGCATCGTACCGTGTGTCCCAGATAATTGCACAAAAAAAGCAACCTTATGAAGACGGGGAAATGATAAAACAGGCGTTTTTAGAAGCTGCTGATTCGTTATTTGCCAACTTTAGAAATAAAGACGAGATAGTTTCAGCTATAAAATCTATGCAACTTTCTGCTAATACAGTGATGAGACGTGTAGAAGTAATGAGCAATGATATTTTTTTACAGTTAAGAACTGACTTAGATAACTGTTTATTTTTCACTTCAACTGGATAAAACAACAGATGTCGTTGACACTGCCCAGAGAGCCGTGTTCGTCAGGATGGTTTTTAGTGATTTTACGATTAAAGAAGATCTTTTGAAGTTTATTCCACTGAAAGGACACACTACTGGACAGAAGTTGTTTTCTCATTTAAAAAATATTATCTCTTCCGAGAAAATTCCAATATCGAAAATGGTAGGCTTGACAACCAATGGCGCTCCAGCTATGGTGGATTGTGATAAGGGTCTGGTGGCGTTATGTCGTAAAGATGAAACTTTTCCGCAATTTCTCTGTTACCACTGCATTATCCATTAGCAAGCATTGTGTGGAAATTTTCTGAAACTAAACAACGTTATGAAACTGGTGGTAAAAATTGTGAACAAGATTAGAGCTCAAGCGTTACAAAGAAGATTATTCAAAACATTGGCCGATGAAGTTGACGGGGACCTACTCCTTTGCTCTAAAGTCCGATGGTTAAGTAGAGGACGGGTGCTGAAACGTTTTAATGATGTCCTATCTGGCAAAGTTCAATTTTTCAAACAACGCGATGAACCGACTCCGGAACTAGAAAATTAAATCTGGCTTAGAGATTTTGGTTTTCTCGTGGACATTACAGAGAAATTAAACGAACTTAATTTGCAGCTTTAGGGGAGATACAAAGAATTAGCGGAAATGATTTCTGATATAAAAGCATTTATCAAAAAGCTGGAGTTTTGGGAATAAAACCTAATTAACAGCGATGCCAAGCATTTTTCTATTCTTTCAGAAAAAATATCTCAAAATCCATTAGAACCCTATGACAGCAAATATCATGTAGAAATAGTTTCTACACTGCAGAATAACTTCAAAAATCGTTTTAAGGATTTCAACGAAATGGCTTTAGTAGCGCAGTTTGTTATTTCACCCTTTATGGAAATTGATATCCAACAGTTTGCAACTTGTGTTATGCAGAACTTTGGCGAAGACATCGCTGCAGCAGAAATGGAAGTAATTGAGTTTCAAAATGATTTAGCTTTAAAATCGTTAGTCTCAAGTACCAAATGTATCTGGCTTATTGTAAGTAAAGACAAATATTCAGTTCTATGCACTGATCTGTATTATTTTACTGGATAGAATATAGCCCCCTAAAAAACGTTCCGAAAAATTGGCCGATTTGGGCAAATAATATGACGGACCGGATGATATTTAACGTAACCTCTATTTCCATTTGTCATTATATTTGTCATTTAATTGTGTCAACAAGCTACGATGAGGTGTTTTTATTATGGAAAACAAAGTAAAAAGAGTATGAAATAAATAAACGTTCATTCTTGAAGACACAATATGCTTTACGTTTCCATTTTTATATTTTCTTTCATAAAAAATCAAATCATGGGTGAATTTTCCCGAAGGACATCGCCCGCAAAAGAAATAGAAGAAAAATAAGAAGAAAAACTAATCAAATTATAGGTTAGGTATGTCAAATTATCCCAAATTTCAGTTCTGTGAACCCACCATAATTTGCCCAAATCGGCCAGCATTGTTGCACTTCCGGTCTCCTTGGTGGAACGGTTTTTTATTATGTTAAATATAGCCTATATCCTATCCAGTAAAATAATACAGATCAGTGGTTCTACGCCGTGTTGCCTTAAAAGTAAAAGCATTATTCAGTTCAACCTATTTGTGTGAATCTTCTTTTTCCAATATGAAGTTTATTAAGAACAAATATCGCAATCGACTTACAGATGAACATTTGGATAATTGTATTCGAATGGCTGTATCAAATTATACTGCAAACATTAAAAAAATATCGATGAGTCTGAGTGTCAGCCTTCTCATTGAACGTGCTTTTTTATTTTTTAATGTTTATGTTCATGATAGTGCGTTACTTTTTTGTTGTTATTATTAATTATTTTTAAATTTTACGTGACATGCCGTTGTGGCTGGATAAAAGTTTGTGTTTATTTTTCAAACACCTTCGTTTGGTAGGTAGTAATGTTGCTATGAACAAGTACGTACTAGTAATATTAGTTATTTTGTTATTAGTTTATTATTAGTACCTATGTATTATGTATTACCAGTTAAATACTAAAATAAATACATACAATGATAAATTAACTGTGGATTATTTCATTTACGTTGCGTTACGTGGCTTCCGTGTGGGTAGCTCGCTGTTTATTCCAAAATTAACAAAGTAGCCAACACATTGAGAGGTTGGCGACCACTATTCTAAATAATCAATTTGTTAAAAAAGCCAAAAGTTTTTAAATTAAAACCAATTTAAATTTAAAATTTGAAATGTGTACGTTATCGGGAATAGAACAATCAACTTGTGTCCAAGATTTTTTTGTTGTACAGAACCAAGCCAACGAATAAACCAACACTTAAAATTGACACCACCTAGACCACCTAACCTAACATTCGTCGCATACTTTTTTTCTAATTTCTCGATTTATTTCTTTTGTCTTTGCTAATTGGTTTAATTTTATTATTAATATGAGTTTGTCAGCTGGATTTATAAAAGCTGATTCAAGTGTTTTACCCATTGTAAACCAAGATAGAATTACTGCATTTTTTAAACAATACTCAGTTTATAAGTGTCAAAGTTAGGCATGTTTAGACAGAAAGGTTTGTAACACTTTATTTATTATTTGTTTTAATAGTAGTTACAGTTTATATGGAGCAATACACCTTATAATAAAAACATATTTATCTCAGGTCATTAGGGTTGCCGAACAGTAACAGTTTTTTAAAAATTAACATTTTACCTTTATCCTTTACCTGATTAATATGTATAAGAAAATATTGTTCTTTTTTCTATTTTTATATTTTTCGATATTGTTTATCCAAATTGTATATTTATATATTTTTTTTATTTTTTCATTAAAATAAGTTATGTTGGGGGCCAATAGCAAATTTATTACAATTATCTTTATTAATTAATGTGTGTTTATTTCAAACAACAGTTTATTTATTAATAATTTATTTAAACACTTATTTATTTTAAACAATACTATTTTAATTTATATATACTTCGAATGTCTTTAAACTGATCACTATTTATATTCACCACTGTCTATCTACTAATTACTATTTATCTTCACTGTCCATATATCAACTTGATTGCACCGAGTTCTTCCGCCAATTTATATACAAATTTAAAAAAATGGTGGGGGCTCCAGAACGTTCTAGTAATATTCACATATTCTCTCCAATACACTAGAAACATTATCTTGTCCTTTCTCGAACATCATCGAAAACACGTCCACCATAGTCGTCCCATAGGTTTGGTCTTAAGGGGTTCAGTTATGTATAATAAGCGAACAAGTTGAGCCTCAAAGGCCAAATAATACAGAGAGGGACTTGGAGTATTAGAGCATGACTGAATAATGAAATGGCTCACATAACATTGCCCCCTCCTTAAGAGATAGTTCCTCCTGGAACTCTTACAAAACTAAACTGGAATGGTTGTATTTGCAACTGAATCCTCTTTTACAATTTTCAGTTTCATGGAAGTAACAAGGGACTGTTTTAGCTGTAACCTGGGCACTGGGCGAATGGCTGCAGACCAATGTCTGAACTCCGGTATCTTGAAAGATTACTTCCACCATGTTCCTAATAATCCTCCAATCCAGCTGATTTCCTTCTATCTTCGGCATGGCTAGTTTCTGTACATTGGACTCCAGTACATGCTCCCTTAGACTAAGTAATGCTTATCATACATCCTGATAGGTGGATCGGTCTTGGAAGGTGTTCTTCGTTATTAAATAAAAAAGATACCGTGACCCGTCTTGAAGTTTCAAGGCTTTTCCAGGGGCTGGTAACTAACATTGAAGTTCTACCAGTCGACCAAACATCTTACGGAACACATATGCCAGTCCTCGCGCGTCGTTGATGCTGGCGGAAGTACTATGGACCAGCGAGTAGTTTTTCGGAAGCGAGAGCAGATCTTGTTGTTGCTCGGTCGTAACACCATATCTGGCTTTTCCAGTACCTCCATATGCACCCATAAATTCTTCAAAGACAAGGTCTGGTGTTTCTTGAAGTTGGTTTACTTCTTCTTCATGGTCACCCTCAAATGGCGCCAGCCTGTTTTGGTGCACTACCTTTGGTTTACCGTTTGGGATCTTACTTATACAGTAAATTACATCATTTATTTTATTCTTGATGAGGTACGGACCTTCCCAAGACCTTTGAAGCTTCGGAGAATAACCCTTTTGTCTTTTTGGATTATGGAGCCAGACTTTGTCACCTTCTTTGAAACATCCTTCTGTTGCTTGGGTATCGTATCGCTTCTTCATTCTGTCGCTGGCGATTTGAAGATGAGAGCGAACTAATTCATGCATGTCGTCCATTCTTCTTTGTAACTGGATCACACAATCTTCACCAGCTACATCTTCTCCAGGTCGGCATCCAAACTCGAGGTCGCACGGTAGCCTCATCTCACGCCCAAACAAGACCTTTGCTGGGGTTTGGCCTGTTGATTCATTGACAGCGGATCTATAAGCCATTGCAAAGAGTGAAAGATACTGATCCCAATCTCTCTGATGGTTTGAAACCACTTTTGACAGATATTTGCCAATGGTCTTATTCATTCGCTCTACCATTCCATCGGATTGTGGGTGCAATGCTGTGGTTCTGGTTTTCTTCATGCCTAGTCTGTCACAGATTCCACGGAAAAGTTGACTTTCAAAATTTCTGCCTTGGTCACTGTGGATCTCCAAGGGCACTCCAAATCGACAAATAAACTCTTTTATCAATACATCTGCAACAGTTGCGGCCTCTTGATTTGGAATGGCATAGACTTCCACCCACTTTGTAAAATAATCCATAACCACCAAACTGTATTTATTAGCATCCTCGGTCGCGGGGAATGGTCCAGCAATATCTAAGGCAATCCTCTCAAATGGGCTACCAACGTTATATTGCTTCATGGGAGCCTTCCTTTTTCGTTGAGGTCCATTACTCATAGCACAGGTGGTACATTTCTTACACCAGTCCTTTACATCATCGGAACTGTTCATCCAGTATTTCCCGAACTCTCTGAAGGGTTTTCCTAACACCGAGAAGTCATCCGGATGGACTGTCGTGTAACTGACGGAGTACTTCAGCTACTCTACTTCTTGGAATGACCAACTGTCTTCTGTTCTCGGAACCGTCATCATTTTCCAGTACTCGCTTTAATAAGCCATCTTCCAGGATAAAGGAGTTCCACTGAGCCAAATAGGACTTAAGTACTGGAGAGAGATTAGATACTTCTTGCCAAGTAGGTCGACGATTTTCCTCTTTCCATTGTCGCATCTTCTTCAAAACGGTATCGTTCTCTTGTTCTTCCCTAATTTTAGCAGGGGCCCACTCATCGTTGACTACAGTTGTTCTTAGTAGTCCACTTTCCTTGGATTCCGCTTTGTTGCAGTGGGAGCACTCTGCTGGACACGGTCTTCTAGAAAAAGAATCGGTATTTCTGTGGCTTATTCCGGCTCGATGTTCGATCTTAAAGTCGTACTCTTGAAGTCGTTCAATCCATCTGGCGATTTGACCCTCTGGGTTCTTAAATTGCATCAACCACTTAAGGGCTGCATGATCGGTCCGGATTAAAAATTTTCTTCCGTACAGATATTGGTAGAAGTGTTCCACGTACTTTACAACTGCCAGGAGTTCTCTTCTTGTGACGCAGTAATTTCGTTCAGGTTTCGAGGGTACTTAACTAAAATAACCTAGTACTCTTTCTTTCCCTTCCTGAATCTGTGAAAGCACTCCTCCAATTCCTACATTACTAGCATCAGTATCCAGGATAAATTCTCCCTCTGGTAGTGGGTAGCCTAGTATTGGTGCTGTTGTTAAATGGTTCTTCAATGTTTCAAAGGCAGTTTGGCAGTGAGTCGCGTTAGTGGTTTAGCAATATCTGCAAACTTCTTTATGAATCTTCGGTAGTACGTACAAAGCCCAAAAAAACTTCTTATTTGGTGTTTGTCCTTTGGTTGTGGCCACTCTTTGATAGAAGCAACTTTTTCCTTATCTACAGCCACGTCATCCTTGCTGACTACATGACCCAGGTAATTAACTTTATTTTGGAATAGATGGCACTTCTTGGGGTTTAGCATCAGTTGGGCAGCTTGAAGTCTTTTAAAAACATCTTCCAAGTTCTTTAGATATTCATCAAATGTTTTTCCCAAGACTATAATGTCATCTAAATATACCAGGCACGTTTTCCATGATAACCCTCTCAGTATATTTTCCATAAGTCTTTCAAATGTTGCGGGGGCATTACATAGTCCAAATGGCATAACACTAAATTGCCACAATCCAGATCCGGTGGTAAAAGCTGTCTTTTCTTTGTCTACTGGGTCCATTTCTACCTGCCAATATCCAGACTTTAGGTCTAAGGTAGAAAATAGTTTACTTCCGGCCAATGTGTCCAAGGTATCGTCGATTCGAGGAAGAGGATAACTGTCTTTCTTGGTTACATTGTTTAACTGACGGTAATCCACACAGAACCTCGTAGTTCCATTCTTTTTCTGGACCAGGACTACCGGAGAGACCCATGGGCTGGTAGAAGGTTCTATCACCCTGTCTTCCTTCATTTCCTGAACAATCCTTTCAGCTTCCTCTCTCTTGGCCTTTGGTAATCTTCGAGCTGATTGACGAATCGGCCTGGCGTCACCAGTGTTAATTTCGTGTTTTACAACAGAAGTTCTCCCTGTTTTTCCACCTTTTGGTACAAAAATGTCACGATATCGTCGAAGAAATTCCTTGATTTTCTGTTTATCTAATGGATTCAGAGATTGACCAGCAACTGCAATCATTTGCTCAAATTTGTCGATGGAATTATCAGAAGTTGTTGTCTGACGAATTATGGAAGTTACTGGTACACAAGTTCGGATTCTGGTCTCTTTCTTGATGGTAATCGGGTGATCATTAACGTTTATAAGACGGACTGGAATTTCTTTAGCAGTCGTGACCAACCCCTTTCCGATCAGAATGCCTCGTCCAACCTCTTCATCGTGGTTCCAAGGTTCCATCATGACAGGTGTTCCTTCTTCCATAGTTTCTTGAAGCCGTGCTACTATAACGGTTTCACTTCTACCGGGTACCACCGTATCCTCCTGTACAGCAACTGGCACGGTACTGTCCCCATATGGATGTAGGAATACCTCTTCGGCACCAACTTTGATCACTCTGTTTTTAAAGTCCAACTGGAAACCATGTAAGTTCATTACATCCATTCCAAGAATAACATCTTCTTCGATATCAGCGACAATAACAGTGTGAGTGAACTTTTGTGTACCAATTCCCAATTGAACCTGGATTTCCCCATGGATGTTGGCACTTTCACCTGTAGCAGTCCGTAGTCGCAATCTTGTTGGTAGAAGTTTCTTACGGGTATTTATAGTTGTTGGTCGTATAATAGTCCTAGTTGCTCCAGTATCCACCAACAGTGTATACTTTTTGCCATTTACTTCGCCGTCTACGTATACACTATCATCGCGACGTTTCAAAGAGGCTATCAGTATGAGAGGGTCTTTGGAACGGTTTCGGGTCGAAGCTGCCCCCTCTAGGGTGACCCGCTCTAGTTTTCCTGCGGCGTGTTGTCTTGATTCGTTGTGACCTTTGGACGTTTGCATGAACTGCGTACATGTCCTAGTTCACCACAATTCCAGCACCTGATAGTCTTCGTCTTATTCTTTCTGTCAGTAAGGCTCTTCATCATATTCACCAGTTGGTCGAGTTTACCTTCCTCTTCTTCTTCTCTTACAGTCCTTACTTTACTGTATCCACCAGAAGCCTGCGTAGCTGCCTCATATTCTAAAGCAGCGGACAAGACATCGACCAATGTTTTGTGGCGAGCTAAGCGGAGTGTTTTCTGCATCTCGTGGTCACGGAGTCCATCTACAAATGTTTGGACTGCCAAACATTCCATCATGTTTTCCGGAGCTGATGGATAGGCAAATCGCACCAACCTGGCAATATCTACTTCATATTCCTGAAGAGTCTCGTCTCGTTTCTGTTTACGATTCTTCAACTGTGACTGGTATAAATGCTCCAAGTGTTCGTGGCCATATCTCATATTTAGTCTCTTTTTGAGTTGTTCAAAATCATCTGTCTCTTCCACGGGTATAGTCTGAAGGACATCCAAAGCGTCTCCTCGAAGGGCGATGGTCAAATTTATTGCCTTCTCTCGTTCAGACCACTCGTTTGCTCTGGCAGCTGTTTCGAACTGCTTAAGGTAGTTCGTCTATGACATCTTTCCGTCGAAAGTTGGGGCCTTAACACGAGGAGAGTTTACAGCTCCTTCCAATTTCAACTTTGACTCCACCTCATGGCACTTTATTTCACCTTCCTTGGCAGGTTCTGTATGTTCGAGTTCTTCTATCTTCTTTTCCATTTCTTTTATTTTTTCCTCAACGGAAGACATTATTTTCTCCTCAACGGAAGAAATCTTATCCTCCATAGAAGAAATTTTGTTTTTCATGGAAGTCATATCAGAAAAAATTTCATCTTTTAAAGAAGACATTTTAGAAGACACTTTTTCTTCTAAAGAAGAAATATCGGACGAAAATTTATTTTCTATAGAAGACATTTTGGTTTCCAAGTCGGAAGAAATTTCGGCTTTTAAAGAAGATATGTCAGACGAAACTTTACTTTCTAAGGAGGAGATGTCAAAAGAAATATCGGTTTTCATAGAGGTCATATCAGACGAAACTTTGGTTTCTAAAGAGGAGATTTTGTTTTCTAAATCGGAAGAAATTGAAGAAATTATTGAAGAAGCATCATCCGAAAATAGAAACGTTTCCGGATCCAAACCTTCACTTTCCAGTGCTTCTTTAAGCCTCTCTGCCAGTTCTGCTTTCTTCCCTGTAATCTCCAGATTACGATCTTCTAATTCTCGACGCAATTCGGCCACTTTTAAATCACACAGTTTTTTAGCTATGATTGTCCACTATTTATTTACACTATTCCACTTCTCGACACCAATGTGATGTTTGTTTATTTTCAAACAACAGTTTATTTATTAATAATTTATTTAAACACCTATTTATTTTAAACAATACTATTTTAATTTATATATACTTCGAATGTCTTTAAACTTATCACTATTTATATTCACCACTGTCTATCTACTAATTACTATTTATCTTCACTGTCCATATATCAACTGATTAAGGCCAAATAATACAGAGAGGGACTTGGAGTATTAGAGCATGACTGAATAATGAAATGGCTCACATAACATTAATATTAATCAATTTGTTACAGAACATAATGTCCAGCCAGAAACAATAGAAATATCATTTACTTACCTTATATGTATCTCAGGGTCAAACGCGAGTTCCAATACCAATAATCCGGAAAGTGGATATTTATTTCTTATATCTTTATTTATTTTATTATGTTAAACATTTATTTATGGTAGAAAACTTTTTTTTATTCCTGTACTTATAATAATTAAATAATATCAAACTCCTGACAAACAACTATGTATAACTTTATTTAATTTAACATTTCAACCTTGTAATAAAGAAAATATTATATTCTGAACATTTACTTTTAATTAATTATATTTAACTTTTGAGTACGGGCCTGTTCTCAAAGAACGAAATGAGAAACATGCACTTCATTTATAGAGTATGCAACCTGCAACTCATTGACTTTCTAAGCTTCAATAGAAAGCATATTATGTACATTCATCGGTTCTATACTGTTTTTAAAAGATTTTAAAATGCTAGTGTCTCAAGAAGTATTACTAAATTAACTCTATTTACACCTACGTTTAGTGGAATAATACAGTTAAAAATTAATGTTCGGGATGTGTTGTTTAGAGGTTATAATGCACGCAAATCCAGTTTATTTAACTATTTACACGTTTTAAAAAGGGATTAGGACATGATCTGGACTTCAAGATAAGTGGTGATTTCAATATGCCGGACTTTCAAATGATTTACCATACAAATGTGATGTTTCATTACCTTACTGGTACCCAGGATATTGCTACATTCGTCTAGGAGATTTTCAGCTATACTTTCCAGGTAATTTATACCTAATTCCATTCAATTTTCTTGTTTTATTCAAATTAAATTTTCTTAGTTTTTTATTCTTGACAAACCTTTTTTTAAGATTATTGATTGTTTTTCGTTGTCCAGCAACATTTTTTTCTTCAAAATCCTAGATGACTTATTTTCCATTAACTTTATTTTTATAATTGTTGTTTACCCGCAGCCAGGCTACAAGGAAAAGGTAAAAATATCAAGAAAGGTACTAGGAAGTTTATATAGGAAATAGATAGAATGCTTTTTACTATCAAATGCACACTTTAATACTATTAAGTGAATAGCTTCACAGATACCAAAATTAATATGAAAAGGAAAAATCTTATTTAACATATTTAAATATAGTAAAGCATATTATCTGTTTCCTATCAAAATAATAGATAAAATTATAAAAAATGTATTATCATGCGTTATTCAATGTTGAGGTTATGTTTTAAATTTGACATTTTAATAAAGAAATTCTTGAACAAAATATATATTTTCAACAAAATATCGGTAGGAAACTTACCATTTTAAAATCAGACGGTCATTAAAAATATTAAAGACAATTAGTAAATCGGATGTCCAAGATAAAAGATAATTTTCAAATCAACCTATTCGTTGACAGATACAAAATCGAAATGAATTACCAATTTTAGACATAAGGCATAAACGACAAATGACATTTGTGTAGAGATGTTGGTGTTAAAATAACGAAAACGGTTCCGACCGTTACAATGTTTGGGTCTAAATAACGAAAACGGTTTCAACCGTTACAGTCTTTAGTATTATTTTATATTCCCATCACGGACTCCCTTACAAAATAACCGCGGATTGTGGTACAGAATTTAAAAACATGGACCTTGAAGATTTTTGCAAATTGCACAAAATAGAACTTCATTTCACTTAATAGAGCATTATAGGTGCTTAAGAGAACAAAATAACGAATGATCGCCAAATCAATTAATTAAGCATTCAATATTAAGTTATAATAATTCGATACATACTGCTACAAAATTCACGCCATTTGAAATTACTAAAGGCCATACTAATAACCCTGATCCTTTTGATCTCGATGATCATCACATTCTCTCCATTTATGTTCAAAACCACAAGGAAGCTAGCAAAAAACTTTATAATATTATCAAAGAACGTAATGAAAAAGTCAAAGAAAATATAATTAATAAAGCCAATGAAAGTCGTTTTAATCCTCCCGACTATTCAGGTCAAGAAATTGCTTATGTTCGTACAAAATTACGTGATAAAAATTGCCCAAATTCAAAAAGACAGAAATAATTGAGGACAACGGTGTTTTGTTGAAAACTAACAAAGGCACCTATCATAAGAGTATAATTAGGAAACCTAAAGTTAATTTAGAAAACGTTTTACAGGATAACCAGGACAATGAAATCGCTGATGATCCTGCTGTACCTGGTCCTTCAAACCTCTAAATAAAATGTAGTACCGAAGAAATAAGTATAACCCTCTCAGAAAATCTTATTCTTCCCATAGAGTTAGGCAACGCTAGGTTAATTTATACAAAGCACACATTTATCCATTACTTAGATTTAAAAGTAGTTCTTAGAAAAATAGAATTATTGCATAATCATTTTTCTATAATTAAACAAACTGTAGTAAAAAGTAACGTTTCGAACCCTATTTCATACCATGGCTTGAGTGAAAATATGCTTGAAAGAACAGAATTTTTGATTAACTCCTTAGGAAGAAAATTTCAAAATTTATATCCTCATATGCGTTCAAAAAGAGGTATAATAAACGGGGTTGGAAAAGTCAATAAGTGGCTTTTTGGCAACATCGACTCTGATGATGGAGACCGCTATGACAGTGTCATTAAAATTTTGCAGGGAAATCAAAAACAGATAACAAACGAAATTAACTTACAAACTTCACTATTTAAAAAATTGATAGATCATTATAATCATTAACAATATTATGGAAAAATCAACAAAAACTTCACGATAATTTAAAAAGATTCCAAGACGCAATATATAACGAAATTGACTCTGTAAGCAGATATCTGTAAAAGGTCTTTACAAAAACATACCACATGTTCCTTAGACCAAAATAAGTCGATTTAAGTAAAATGACCTTAGTACAAAGTTGCTTCGTTTGGGCTCCAGAGGGCCTTGAAGTTACAATTTTTAAATCGTTTTTTCCATATAAATTTAAAACGGCATATGCGATTTTGCTGAAATTTGGTATATTGGTAGAGTTTTATGTGGCAAAAAAAATGGTATCAAAATTTTGTCCGATAATAATACATAAGCGTAGAACTTGATTTTTTAAATAATTGCACCTTTAAAAATTCTACGCCAATGGAAGAAAAGGAGTTTTAGTATGAAATTTAGATTGCGCAACTCATTTACTTTAAAAAAGGTACTCCTTATAAGACTCGATTACTCTCATGGTTTTGACGAAATTTGCATTTTAGTAATTTTAGAAGATAAACAATAATTATTAAAATACAAACTTTGTCAAAACCATGAGAGTAAATCGAGTGTTATCAAGGGTACTTTTTTTGTAGTAAATGAGTACTCAATCCAAATTTCATACTCAAACCCCTTTCTTGCCACTGGCGTAGAATTTTTAAAGGTGCAATTATTTAAAAAATCAAGTTCTACGCCTATGTATTATTATCGGACAAAATTTTATACGATGAAAAACATAAAAATATACTTTTTTCATATCTTCTTCAACACCTCTAATCGAGACTTTTAACAAAAATACTCAATTCTTGCCATGTACGATTTTTTGAGGAATATTAATTATTTGCCTGCAATATGTATACAAAAACATTTATTGTTGGTTTCCACAGTTTCATTTAAATAAAAATATTGTCAAGTTTTAACACCTAATCTCTTGTTAACGTATGAAAGTGTTCTATCTGACTCAATAATTAAAAAAACAAATGCGTGGTTTATTAATATGGCTGTACAATAAACCAATGCAGAATATACCGATATGTTACTGACATTAGAATTTTGTGAAGGAAATGCTCGAGAGAGTGTCAGGGTGTACTCTAAAAGGTTTCCAAATCATCGTGTACCTAGCCACCCAACTTTTGCTGCTGTTGAGAGACGGTTCCTTTGCTCCGAACACTGTTGATAATGGGAGAGAACGTTTTGTAAGGAGTTCTGAAGTTGAAGAAGACATTTTAGAACGTGTTGAAGAAGATCCAGAATTAAGCACCAGACGAATTGGAAGGGAACTAGGAGTAAGTAAAGATGTCGTTCATAAAGTGCTTAGAGAACAATTGCTATATCCATACCATAAGAAGTCAGTACAAGAATTATTAGACCATGATCCTCAAATTCGTATGGGTTTTTGTCGATTTGTTAATATGCAAAGAGAAAGAGATCCAAACTTTGTCAAGAAGGTTCTCTTTACCGATGAAGCGGGGTTTACAAGAAAAGGTATAACTAATACCCATAATGAACATGTTTATGCCATTGAAAATCCGCATGCAATAAAGGTAAACCATTTTCAGCACGAAGTCAAAATTAATGTGTGGGCTGGAATAATTGGTAATTTCATTGTTGGTCCTGTCATACTTCCACGAAGATTAACTGGAAAAAATTATTTGGATTTTCTACAAAATACGTTGCCAGAATTGTTAGAAGATTTGCCTCTCCAACTTCGGAGAGATATGTGGTTTATGCAAGATGGAGCTCCACCACATTTTTCTTTAAACGTTAGAAACCACTTGAATGAACAATATCCACACAAATGGATAGGCAGAGGTAATGACGCACCTGTAAACTGGCCACCACGTTCCCCAGACCTAACACCGATGGATTACTTTTTATGGGGACATCTGAAATCCACAGTTTACAACCTGTAGAAAATGAGAAACAACTCTGGCAACGTATTTAAGATGCAATAAACAATCTTAGAGGTGATAAAGAAGTTATGGAGAGGATACATTTTAATTTTCTTCGACGTATAAATCTTTGTATGCGTGAAAATGGTGAACATTTTGAACAATTTTTGTAAAATCTCTATTTTGATTATGTTGTAAATAAATATTTTTGTGAAATCTATACATTCTAAATTATTAAAACAGAAATTTAGCGAAAACCATGAGAATAATCGAGTCTTATCAACAGTACCTTTTTTAAAGTAAATGAGTTGCGCAATCTAAATTTCATACTCAAACTCATTTTCTTCCATTGGCGTAGAATTTTTAAAGATGCAATTATTTAAAAAATCAAGTTCTACGCCTATGTATTATTATCGGACAAAATTTTATTACCATTTTTTTTGCCACATAAAACTCTACCAATATACCAAATTTCAGCAAAATCGCATATGGCGTTTTAAATTTATATGGGAAAAACGATTTAAAAATTGAAACTTCAAGGCCCTCTGGAGCCCAAACGAAGCAACTTTGTACTAAGGTAATTTTACTTAAATCGACTTATTTTGGTCTAAGTAATATGTGGTATGTTTTTGTAAAGACCTTTTACAGACACCCTGTATAACCTTTCAAGGAACAATAAGCCAAATAAACCTTGACTGTCAAAATTTAATATCATTTATAGACAATATTGAAAATGCAATTCTCTTTTCTAAAATAAACACTCTAAACAGCTCCATAATATCAAGCTATGAAATTTCAGACATGATAAAATATTTACCGAAAATTTACAAAAAACAAGAAATTCCAAATTTTAATAATATCTTAACATACTATACCTTTCTGGGTACTCAAGTTGCCTTCTCCAAATCAAAATTAATTTTTGCTATCCACGTCCCTATCTCAAAATTCGAATCCTTAGAATTTTATCAAATATATCCCGTTATCCAAAATAATAAAATGTTCACTCCTTCATACCCATACTTGGCACGGAACAAAGAAGAAGTCCAATTGAAAAAAGAAGAATGCCCAAAACTCGAAAATATCTACTACACTGAGAATAATATTTAAAAAGTTTTTTTGTTGAGAAATTTCTTGCTATCACAAATAAATTTTCAGCTACAATTAAAAAAATACATTCATGCAACTAAATAAAATGCTTTTTTAAAGCAGTTTTGTCGCCATACAAAAAAAAATTGTTACCCTTGCAAATATTTTTTTTCAGTCTATAGAACTAGCAAAAATAATTATTGCTTTTAAAAATAGTTTTTAATTTCTAAACATTTATTTTCTGTAGTAGAAATTCAAAATTATAATACGTATATTTTCCATCATAACAATTCGCTTTTTAAATCCAATAAAAAATATCTTTAGAAAATAACGATCGGTTTCGATCGAGAGCTTTTTCGTCTGTGCTCGAGAAAATGTTCGTGCATTCGGCGTACCCGGTATATCGGCAGCAGTGTTGCCAGAATATATTTTTGTAATGTACCAGATTTGTCTAAAAAATGTACCAGATTACATACAAATGTACTAGATTCTATAAAATTACCAGATTTTCTAATTGTGAAGTGTGGTCAATAAAGAGCAAAAAAGGTTTATAGACAATACAAACACAACAATTTTAAACAATATTTTATCTCTCGACAAATTTCTGACACTATTTTATCTCTCGAGCAATTTTTGAAAAATATTTTAATACCTTATGATACTATTTTATCTCTCGAACAGTTTATAAACCTTTTTTTACCTCTTGGGCTATTTTTAAACAATATTTTATCTCTCGATCAATTTCTAACAGTATTCTATCTCTCGAGCAATTTTTAACAGCCTTTTTTACCTCTCAAGCTATTTTTGAACAATATTTGATCTCATTTAATAATTTCTGACACTATTTTATCTCTCGAGCAATTTTTATCTTTCTAGCAATTTTTAAACAATGTTTTATCTCTCGAGAAATGTTTAACAGTATTTTTTAATTCTCCAGTAATTTTCGAACAAAATTTTAACAATTTATGATACTATTTTATCTCTCTAACAATTTTTAAACCTTATTTTTTATCTCTTGAGCTATTTTTAGATAAATTTCTAACATTATTCTATCTCTCGAGGAATGTTTAACCACTTTTTTATCTCTTTAGCAAACTGCACAATATTTTAAATCTCAACAAATTTATAACAATATTTTAACGCTCGATAAATTTTTAACAATGTTTTATGTCTCGAGCAATTTTTAACAACTTTTTTTATTTCTCGAGCAATTTGTACAATATTTTATCTTTCGAGCAATTTCTAAAAGTATTTTATAGTTCGAGGAATTTTTAAACCATGTTTTATCTCTCGAGAAATTTCTAACAATATCTCTCGAGTTAATTTTAAACAATATTTTATTTCTCAACAAATTTTTCAATTTTTCAGAACAAGGTATTAACATTTTGTAATACTACACCTTACCTCGAGCAATTTTTGAACACGATTTTATCAATTTCTAATACTATTTAATCTCTCGTACAATTTTTAAATATTTTTTATTTCTTATTAAATTTCTAACAGTATTTTTATCCCTAGAGCAATTTTTGAACAATATTTTACCCCTCAAGCAATTTCTAATACTATTTTATCCTTCGATCAATTTTTAACACCCTTTTTTACCTTTTAAGCAATTTTTAAACAATATTTGATCTCTCGTGCAATTTCCACAATGTTTCATCTCTCGAGAAATGTCTACTATTTTATCTCTGAAGCAATTTTTAACAACTATTCTAATTTCTTTAGCAATTTTTGAACAATATATTTTACATTTCAAATGGAACATACGCTGAAAAAAGTACTAGATTTTAATTCGAGTGTACTAGAGTACCAGATTCTCAGATAATGTACTAGATCTAGTACAATTGTACTAGACTGGCAACACTGATCGGCAGGCACAGACAAGAACAAGTGATTGATTTGTGATTTTAGTTACAATTACCCTAGCCATCAGCAAAGGTCATCCACGTTACGTTGGCAAATCGTAGGTCTGACGCCACTTTTGCAATAATTGTACATAAGTTGTGTTCGTTTTCCAATGGAGTACAGAGAGAAGCTGACTAATTGGGGACTTCAAGATTTTGTTGAAAATTTTAAGGGTAAGTACGTAACGTATAATATAAAAGTATTTTATATTTACTAATTTATCGGTTTCAAATGTATTGACCCCTCACTTTAACGTTAATTAAGGAAAAAACAGTAGATAATGCGAAAAATCTTGCAAAGTTTTTTCATTAAGATATCAGAAATTCCTTTTTCTGTTTTGATGGAACTTGGAGGCCATTTTGAGTAATGAGGGTTAAATTTATTTGTGCCAGTGACGTTAACAGATATTTCTAACAAAACAGTGTTGTTTGATATTTTTATTAAATTAAGAAATAGAAAACAAAAATGTTTTGTAATTATTTTTTTTGTACCACTTTTTGGCAAAATAAACATGCATATCTGTAGTGTTTAGGTATACATGAAATAACCTAGAATAAGAATTAATAGAAAAGATGGCAAACTTTTATCTTTTTAGGTATACCTTATTTTATTTAATTTTGTTTGTTTGTTTTCTGTTTTAAATGTTCCGGCTTAAGTTTTTTTTAATGAATTTTGACAGTTTTACAAAAGATTCGGGAGACTGAGTCATTTTTTGCAACAATTAAAACTGCCTGTTCAAGGTAACAAAATACTTTTTAAATCTACTTTTAAACCATAAAAAACTACTTTTTAGTGAGTAAAATTTTACTTTCTAACGACTAAAATTAATAAAAACTAAAAAGTACGTGTTTAGGGACTAAAAAGTAAGTTTTTTTAATGAATTTTGACAGTTTTATAAATGATTCGGGAGACTGATTCATTTTTTGTTGCATTTACCAGTATAACCTTAGCTTTTACAGACCTTAAAAACTCAAATTTAAACATTTCTCAAAAATACCTGACATTAATTTTTATCTAAATTCTTAAATTACTGAGCTAGGGGAGGGGGTTTCTAGGATCCACGACTGGTGCTCAAGTTTATTAAAATTCGAAATTTGCGTTTCTGAGATTATTAATAAAATATATTTTTTTTTTTTTAGATATTAAAGAAGGATCGTTTGGAATGGCCCAGCTGGTAGATAGAAGAATGTTATGTTTTTATGTTCCTATCTATTTTAGATAATAATCCTAATGGCACGGATTTTCTTATTCTATTCTATATTATAATAAACAGAAAACAATATATTTAGAATAAAATTTCTTTTAGGATTTTTTACAAAGAATAATTACCAGATTAATTTAAAGCTACTAACTGCTCATTTGAAATTTCTTGATACATATGCCTTACATTATTATACGTCTAAAGACAAATAAGTTTAAATTATCAAAAACAATTTTATATTACATAACCTACTGAATTTTTAAAATTCAAATACATTTTTGAAATATTTAGTAATATAACTAATATATTTATTACAAAATATTCGTCTCTTTTATTTTTGAAACCCTTCCTTTTCTATGTTGATCTGTATTTCCACCACAGGTTAAATAAAAATTTATGTAAATTATATAGGTAGGTATATATTAGGTAAATTTTGCTTTAATAATTATATATAGTTTCTAATGCACGGCTAAAAAGTTAATTTTTCTATTTTAACAGAACTGGTTTCATTATGAACAAATATAAAGTTCAGTTATCCTCGGTAAATCTGGAAATTTGACATTTAATACATGCAAAACATTCTTGTATTTCAACTTTAACTGAACTTTATTTTTTTATAGAAAAAACGGCCTAAGAGCTGAAGAAACCAGCCCTAAATAGCAAAATTTACTTTTAACCATCAACAAATACTTTTTAAAGGTAAAAATTTTCTGAATAATCATTAAAATCTACTTTTTAAAAGTAAAAGGTTACTTTTAAACCATTACACACTACTTTTTAACCACTAAAAACAATTTTTTAAAGGTAAAAATTAATTTTTTATCAATTAAAACTACCTTTTTAAGGTAAAAAACATATTTTTTTATTGCAAAGAAAGTAATTTCTTAATCAGTACCTAATTTTTAACCAATAAAAACTACCTTTAATTAATAAAAACTATTTTTTAACCACTAAAAGCCTAATTTTTAACCAGTAAAATCTATTTTTAAGAGATAAAAAATTATTCTTTAACAATTGAAACTGCCTGTTCAAGGTAACAAAATACTTTTTAACTGCAAGAAAAATACTGTTTAACCACTAAAAACCTACTTTTTAACCATAAAAAACTACTTTTTAGTGAGTAAAATTTTACTTTCTAACCACTAAAATTAATAAAAACTAAACAGTAAGTTTTTAGGGACTAAAAAGTAATTCCAAAAAAGTGAATTTATTAACCGTAGCAAAGTACTTTGGCTGTCGCCTATTTTAATAGAGTTTTTTTAAGGGTTAATACATTTTTTGCTACCATAGCAAAAAATTTCCCTCGGTGTATTGTTTACAAGATTTTATCTCGAGGGATAATTGTACTTTACAACTTCTCGACGGCCAGTTACCAGAAGGATGCTACGCCACTGAAGTAAATTTGCAAGAATCAATATTCGAACAAGTTGCTAGCAATCAAATCATGATTGTTCCCAAAGAACCAGAAAACGTTAAGTCGTATTGTAGAAGTAACCAAATTTTCAAAATTCAGAATCCAACCCTTATTCGCATTCCAGAAGGCTGTAAAATCACGTCAAGAGATTTTACATTTTCAAATGAACAAGAAATTCAAAAGGGAAAAACGCTAATCCTGCCAAAACTCAAAATTGAACTTTTTAAAATTCGAAGAAATTATCAAACTTCAAATATTAGTAAAATAAATTTGGACAACCTATACGAAATCAATAGAATCGCCAAACAGCTATGGCCAATAGACGAACCAAAGGACTCTTACCAAATTACAATATTAGCAATATTTTCAACGTTAATAATTTTATGTATAATGGTATTTTTATACATTTTTGTAAGAAGAAGATGCCAAAATTCAAAAACGAAAGAAAAAGAAGCCCTCAACATGGAGGAAATTCCAGAAAATTCAGACCGCAAAAATAACTCCCTTATTTTTGCGTCTTAGGGACGGAGGAGTTACGTGAGCGTATACAGCTGACATTCGGACTCCTTATCTATCATATTATATTTCAGTGCTTAGCTTGTTATTTTAATCTTTAACATTAATTTTCTAGTTTATTAGATCAGATTTTGTCTAGCCTTTGTCAAGTAAAGACGTATGTAATTTTAATTAATAAAATTGTTTTTAAAAAAGCTGTCAGTTTCAAAATATATATTTCTAAACGAACACAAAAATTCGACGATGTTATCAAGAGAGGTACAAAAAACGGAATGAATGTATGAGTCAGGGTAAGGGGCCAGTTTGGTTTGCATAATCTTTAAAATGTACCGAGATGTATGACTAACGCGATACTACAAAGTGAGAATTATACCGGAGGATAAGCGAAAACAAATTATACCAATGTGTGCTGCCTGGGTGTGTAATATGTGTTCTTAGTGCTGCATATCTACTTACCACTTGGTAACTTTGCATAGGGTAAATTCGGTAAAGTATATAAAGGACCACGCACTTTTCTTATGCAAACGGGAGTACCGTCAAAATGTCTGAATTTTTGATGTGTTAAATAACTTGATGTCCCCATCAAAAGTGTTCATGGGCCCAATCGTATCCTATGTCTAGATTTTGAGGTACAGGGTGTTGAAGTTAGAAATCCCTAATTCTTTAAAATGGACACCATAAATCACCCTTAAAAATATTTGAAAGTTATTTGCTCATTCTGTATAGTCAAAATACATACTTAACTACAATAATTAAAATATTGTCCCTTACAGAGTGATTAATGATGTAACATGTACTTAGTCCATATTATTAATTTCAAATTAATATTCAAATATTGTACAAGTAGTTCCATCTAACGGGAAATAGCAAAGTCTAATTAATGAATTCAAGTTTTCTTGTCGTGTTTTTGGCATATCGATTTGTATTCATAGTATCGTTATACCGTTGTATGAAGATTATATAGTAGGATAATGCAACAGTAAAAAGTGTTGGATGCAATCTCGAGCGGCATCTAGTGACGATTTAATGAAGTAGTCAATTTTTAATGCTATGCAGATACGCCATCTATGTCTTCTTTTCGTTCAGGCACATGGCCTCTATCACCTACCTATTATAGTTAAAAACCTCTTTATTTATTTAAAAATAACAATTTATGATAAAAGACATGAAAAATTAAACATAATAATGAAAATTTATTCCAGTTGACAAAACCGTACGAATAAAATTTTTGGATTAAGGTGATAAAAAGTGGTTAAGGACTTTGGTCAATATTTTGGTTATGTGCGGTTATGTCAAAATATATAAACAATAACAAAGAATACCTAATAACAACTTATAACAATGTCCAATGTTTTAAATAAATTGAAAAGTTCCAAGTAGAAAACAAAAAAGGAATAAGCTTCTGAAAATGTTGCATGTAATCTAAGTACTTCTAATTGGACTAAGTGTTGGAAAAGTTTATAACCATAAAAATAGCTGAATATTTTTATAGTTTTCAAAATTTGAACAAGCTTTGCTACAAAATTTCATCAAAGCTATCAACAGTTTGCAAGATATTGAGTTAAGGAACAAGAAAATCACACTAATCAGAGAAAAATCAATCAACACTGGAAAACAAATTAAAAAAAAATAGTCACAGGGATATATTAGCGACTTTCAAATGTATCTTGGCTGTTGATCATGAATATAAGAAAAAAATCTTCTCTCGGCTGGCTCTGAGTGTTGAAATAAATCACCTTGAAAGGAAGTTTTCAATAGCTCCACTCTTTAGGAATAGCTCAAGACGAAATCAATAGACCTACAAGTGGTCTATCTGTGGCAGACATATTCAGTTAGTCTTTATATTTCATTATGCAATGTTACAAGGTTCAGCAACTTGCCAAAATGGTTAAAATTTATTTCCAAAATCAGTGCTCTTATTTAGTACAGAATTCTATGAATGACACAATAATTATAAAGTCCTAACTTTGAACATAAAAGAAAATCTTATAAAAAAACATTTTTTTTTATATAATTTATCACTGTTTGGAAAAGTATATTTGTTTGTAAAATATTTGTGTTTACAGTTATATTTAATCCAGGTTAAGTGTCAGTGCACGAGTATAATGTTAAGTATGAACAAAATCCGCCCATTCTGTTTATATGTTTGGTTACCGACCCTAGTAGATAGGCTATTTGTTATTACTTTTAATTTAGATTTTGGATTAACGTTTTTGTATATGACATGGCTGTTTAGTAATAAATGAAGTCAAAACTGTAACACATGGTTTTATTCTGGAAAGTATTTTTAAATTAAATCACACACGCCGTTCAAGTGAAAATGTTTTAAGTAGTTCAAAACAACAATCACTCTTTTTCATTGTTTATAGAATACAGCCTTTCAGTTAGCTCAGACAAAACTGATTAAATAAATAAATAAATGTCTTATTATTTTTTGAATTTTTTTTTATTTTGACTGGTTGACTATCTCAAAAATTAAAGCCAATCAAGCAAAACGTGAGTCACATTTCGCTTTTTTAGAAGAACAATAATGCAAATGAAAATTAATGATTCCACAGAAAAAGCAAATTAAAGAAAATGTAATATAAAACTTACAACTAAGACGTTAAAGAAAAGTTTGGAAATAATCGATGGGGACTTCGAGATAGCAAATTTATTTTAGTTTTAGACAGAACTACTTTATTTTATTCGTTTTGAAACAATTGAAGATTTATAGGCTGGAAAAGCGATTTTAAACTGAATATTCAGTCCAATAGGCTCTCGACTGAAATCCTTTCCATTTTTAGAATATTATCTTTCAAATTCAACAATTTTATGTTTTGTTCCAACACGGATTTTAATAATAGATTTATAAATTGTTTTTGTTTATTTGAATGTTAAAAGTTCTTAAAACTAACTTTAACATATATTTCCCATGCTGGCGCTTAGTGTTAAAATAATGAGACGATTAAACAAAAAAGTCTTACGAGTGCCAGTTGCCCTCTTTTGGTACACATTTGTACAAGGCAACTTTACAAATGTTTCCTCCTTTTTTCTCTTGTAGAAGATGAACACGCTGTGGAGCGCACAATGATGGTATTTTAAAAAGCCACGTCACATATTTGATTAGATAATTAACTTGATATAAGTGCCTTCAAGACTTAAGTCGTTAAGCATTCAAGTTTGGATTTCCCAACCCAGATTCAATTACATATAAAAACATTCTTTCTTATTTTGGAAAAAATATGAAAAATATAATTAATGCAATCTTTCTGCTAAATTTTGTAGTATTTTGATAACAGTTCAGAAAAAAATAGTAGTAGTCAGTAACTGATCTTTACGAAACCCAAAGTTGAGCACTTAACGTCCTGAGCAATGAAAGTATGTCAATGTTAATTATCTAATCAAATATGTAACATTCGCATTTTCTATAATTTATAATTTATTTTTTAAGACGCCTTCGTTGAGAGCTTCATCATTGTAGGACATAGGACATGCAGCAAAGTATTTCCATGTACAAAAAAAAAAACAATGAAAAATTTTTAATTTTGCCTTTCGAAAATAATACTCCTAAATGTGCCTACCATAAATTGGTACTCGATTCGTTTTCAAATGGTGTCAAAAGTTACTTAGTATAATTTCACTAAACGTGTTTGGTATTATGTTATAAGTTTACCTAACAGCAAAAAAATCTGTTTTAGTTAAATTTTGTCAGTGCCGATTTTAGTAAAATTATATTGAATAATAAAATTATAACTACCTACCTATATATAGGTATTTACCCATTATTACTTTTTTTAATTTTCAACTTAACATCCTGTATTTCAGAACATTTTATTCAAACATTTTTTATTTTCGTCTATTCGTCTCATTTTGAACAATAATATTCAGTTGTTCATGTCCTATTCTTAATTTGATGATACCATTAAATAAAAGTGAATATAAATTAACAGCGTACAACTCAAGTTTAATTAACCATCAGCGATATATCCAAAATCCAACCACAATATAGAAAAAAATGTTCCCTATTATAGTAAAATTCCACCCAATCTCAACTAATTCAATCTTTTTCAAACAAAAACTGGTTTATTTTATTATATCGATTATTTTCGCATTTTATGTGACCTTCAAATACCCTGTATTCTGTGCTTTTGTAATAATTTGAAATAGTAAATTGTAACTATAAAAATACATTACCGAAGACAAGTAGAAATGAAAAAGAAGATTTTAAATTATAATTCATACTCAAGCACAGACATGACCTAAAGACCTGACTTGGACATAAGTACAGTATCGCCATCTACATTCTATGTCCATCGTCCTCCAATGATAAGTCCATAAGGTTACCCTACTATATTTATTCATACAACGGTTATACCATTGTATAAAGAACTATAGTAGGATAATCGCCATGTAAAAGTTATTGGAGGCAATCGCGCCCGCCATCTATTGGTACAATCATTGAACTAACGATTTTATTTACTGGTTAGATACGCCCTCTACGTCAGATGTTAGAACTTTATAAGTGACAATTCCGTAAAATTAATTGTCAGTATATATTTTTTTAGTTATTTAGATTAAATATAAATAAAATTAGTGATTCTTGTAAAGAATCAATAAATAATAGCATTCCACAAGATATTCGTCTATATTTATAAATAAACTGAGATTTTAATGAAACTAAAAGCAGTCTGATTATCAGCGTTAAAAAGTAAAACTTTTTCATAAGTCTTCATAACGAGAATTTAGAGTACTTGTCTACGAATCGAAGGGTTCCGAGCGGACATTTTTTTTTATTATTTAATTTTATTTTCTAAATTGGTAAAACTTAAATTAATTTCAAAACATTAATTTTACGTTAATAATCAAATTATAATAGAATATTATAAGGTCAGGTAATTTTATTTAAATCTTTTGACAATGAAACTAAAAATCTGATGTGTCCAACACATGACTTTCCTATCTAGTTATTATAGGCATTTTCCGGTTATTTTGTACAACCTATTGCAGCATCTCTATAAATGTTTAGAGGATAAACTAAATATATACATTTTACACATACATCTACCTCGAAACATTTTTCTATAGATATTCATTGAAAACGAAAATACAGAAAAATTTAAATTTAGCACTTTTCCATTACGGACCATTTTAGAAAAATCATGTATAAACAAAAATTATAGAAATCGATATCGCAAACAACTTTTAGTTCAACAATTTTCATAAAAATCAGAATTTTGCACATTTTGTCAAATTTCTCGAATACGGACCATTTCAGGAAATTTTGACATAAAACAAAAATTATAGATAATAATATTAGAAGTAACTTTTATTTGAACAATTTTCTTCTCCAAACATAAATAACAGATATATTCCATAAAATATAAAAACGGCCTCCCATAAAGTACCCCCCCAGATGTTCCAACTTTGTCCAAAATCTAATCATTTCACGTCAGGCCGAAATAAACCTTAAGTTTAAAATTTAATGTTTTTTCCTTTATCCGTTTTTGAGTTTTCTTCAAATTTCGAAATTTACACATTTTCTCAAATATCTCGAATACGGTCCATTTTAGAGAAATTATGTATAGGACAAAAATTATAGAGAATTATATTATAAACAACTTTTATTTGAACAATTTTTATAAAAAATTATGTTTTTTACATTTTGTCAAATTTCTCGAATACGGACCATTTTAGGAAAATTTTGCATTAAACAAAAATTATAGATAATTATATTAGAAGTAACTTTTATTTGAAGAATTTTCTTCTCCAAACGTAAATAACAGATATATTCCATAAAATATAAAAATGACCACCTATAAAGTACCCCCCCAGATGTTCCGACACTGCCCAAAATCTAATCAGCTCATTGGACGCTGAAACAAAGCTTAAGTTTAAAATTTGGTGTTTTTCTGTGTATCGGTTCATGAGTTATGCGTTATACAGACACACACACACACACACACACACACACACACACACACACACACACACACACACACACACACACACACACACACACACACACACACACACACACACACACACACACACACACACAGACACACACACACACACACACACACACACAGACATCATCGCGAAAATAGTCAAAACGGATTCAGGGGACCTCAAAACGTAAAAATCCGTCGAAAACTCGAGGTCGAAAAAAATCATGATTCCTATACTTTCCTTATATCTGTATACAGATAGGAAAGTAAAAATGTGTGTGTCTAAAGGAGAAATATACCTACCGAAAATAACAAGTATTTAAATTTTGCTAATAAATTTGTATTAGGTATGTGTTAAAAGAAAATACATCATTTTGGATTTGAATATACAGTGTGTCGCAAAATGTCTGCACCAAGAAAACGCACAAAATTACATTTTTCTTTAATTTACGTAAAAAAGTGCGAATTAAATTTTTTTTACTAAAAATTTATGGTACCTAACAGGGTTATTCATTATAAATTACCCTCCCTTTATGCTATAATTATTATTGTATAATGTTTACATTGACCGAATTTTGTAAAAATGTCATCAAATGACCATATCAGTGGTGTGCATATTTCACAGGATTTAACATGAATATTTTTTAATAAGGATAGCATAGATATTTATTTTATTCAATTTTCGAAATGATCTTTATTCTTTCCTGATTAATTAAACGTCGAATATCATAGATAATCTATGTCGAATATCTTATAAATATTTACACTTTTTCTTTCTCACTGTAAACTACCTATTTGGATTATTTTATTATCAAACATAATAGTTGTGATTTTCATAGCTTTTACTTTAATAATGTTAACTTTTTCATGTTTACATTATCAACGTTAAATTACTCGAGAACAGACGGTATAAGATAAGGTTATCAATAATATACATTTGTGAAATTAAAAAAAAAAATATCCCAGAAATTTAATAACATAGAGGGTATCCCATTTAAAAAAGTTTTTTTTGTGTTGTATTCCGTGAAATCTGAATACGTGTTTTTATGGTATATTTAAAAAAAGTCAGTCATATTCACAAACTTTTATTTAAAGCTTTTTTTGAATATGTAATAGTGGTTATAAAAGGTGTCTTTAATAGTGAATAATCTTGTACATGATCTCAAATAAATTTGTTGAAATTAATTTCATTTGTAAAAATGTCACTTACGCTTCTCCCGTATTGCTAAAAAAAAAATTGTGTCCAGGTCCAGGATTTGATGGTGGATAATATTAATTCTAGATACATTTTTCAAGTAACATTGTTCTCCTGTTTTTAGAAATAAAGGTTAATGTTTAGCCAAATTCATATATTTTTTTGGACACACAGTATGTTTGTATAATATTAAAAACTTCCCCTACTAAATATTTTGGCTCAATCAAAGTAGATATCTTAAATTGATTATTGTTAGAAAAAGTAGAAATAATATTAAATATAATAAAGAAATTAAAAAATAATTTAATTTAATAATTTGATTTAAAAATTGAAATTTTGGTTTATATGTATAAAAAATTGTTTTTTTTAAGTTCTAACTTGATTTTTTGGGGATGCCACACCCTCCATCTCCCTCTAGGAGATGGTGGTGGTAAGATATTTATACAAAAATGTTGCAAATCAATTCTATTGTAAATATGCCAAAAATTAGATTTTTATGTATTTGTAACTATTTTTAAATGCCAGCCCCCACATCCGAACTATGAAGATTAAAGTCGAAATTTTTTCTAAGATCAAAAAAAATTTGTAAAATTTTTTTCAAAAAAATTGGAATTTTGTGTTTTTATGTATAAAAAATCGTAGACTTCAACTTTTTTATTTAAAAAGTTCTAACTTAATTTTTTTGGAATGCCACCCTCACCATATCAGATAGAGGTGGGGAG
The DNA here is from genome assembly GCA_927349885.1 of Psylliodes chrysocephalus. Classification (NCBI taxonomy): domain Eukaryota; kingdom Metazoa; phylum Arthropoda; class Insecta; order Coleoptera; family Chrysomelidae; genus Psylliodes; species Psylliodes chrysocephalus. The sequence continues at coordinate 38,572,653 of OV651823.1, forward strand.
GGGTGATTTTTTTAAAGCGATTTTTATTTTTATGGGATAATACATCTATATACCAAGTTTAGTTTTAATATTTCGACCCTATCCCCCAAAGCCGAACCCCAACCAATAATCCTTATAGAACCCATTGTGTTTACTTCAATATTAAGAATTCATTTATATTATTTACCAACCATCTTAAGGGTTTTTTTTTCTTACATTGTTACGCACCAGATTAAAGAAATAACCTGTTTATAATTACTTATGCTAAGTACTTAGGTATTTAAATTAAAAATATAATTTTTTCAACACTTAAGAAATGTATTATTATTGCTATTATTATTATTATTATATAATTTATTTTAAATTAATTCGGATAAAACCTGTAAAGGAAACGAAAAACAAAAGAATATTTTCTATTTTATTAATTTCAAAACATTTATAAATACCTACACAATTTTTTTTTGGGAACTCTTCCTTTATTAACAGTAAAATAATTCAGTAATAAAACATAAACACAACTCATTCACAATATCTACTACCCGCAAACGCACTAACGCACAATCACAAACATTAGATAGAAAATAGTCCAAACATTCAATCACGAGTGTATAAAATTTCATCCAAGAGCTAAAAATAGAAATTTATCGATCGGTCTCAGTCATTCTTAAAAATGTCTGCTGGACCCTCAACTCCGCCCACTGCAAACGAATATCGACTTATCCATATTCACTAGCGCCATCTATTGGTAGTATCCATTTCGCTCCAATGAAACTTCCATAAGGTGAGACTACTATTTAGTTCTTTATACAATGGTTATACGCAAGACACCAAAGGCGAGACGAACCGGTTGAAAGCGTTCTGTCTTTGCTCTCTGAATTTTGCCGTCAGGAAGACGCATGTCGTTATATTTTTGCTAACTAGAATTAAGCTGGGGTAAGTCTATTCATAGATTACTAGGTTTTTAGAGTCATTTTCTTATTCTAGCTACTGTTTAATAATTATATCTACTGTTTAATAATTTTCTTTGTCAAATTGGATGTCTTTAAAGGTAAAATCATGTCGGCAGCCATATTTAAAATGGTCAGAAATCTGTGCAGTAATTTTGATTTTAAAAACATATTTAAATATCTGTCCAAAAAAAATGGAAGTTGTTTCCTCACAAGAAACATCCCTTCCTGTAAAGACATCCTTTGTTTGATGAATAAATCATTTTCATTTCTTTCTTTTCCTAATTCAGAATAATTCCTGGCCCGTACGCCGTACCGTCTTAGGCCATACCGAAAGTCGTATCTTTCAGGAGCCTTTCGAAAGCCCTACAGAAGCCGTATGAAGTTTTTTTAAGAAGATCCTAACTTGCTAGTTGTATAGAACGTCAAAACGATAAATGATTCCTTGCTAGAATCAAGCAGTTCAAAGGATTCCGGATTTCCGCATGTGGCATTAGTATAGAGAAACACAAGGTTCTGGAATAGAAATCTCTGCTAAGAACGAAGTACACTTATCAGAAAAGCAACGCAGCAGTACCCAACAACACCAAAACCAAATCAGATAAGCTTTTATTTTTTTTATGACAGATTCACTGTAAATTCAATTGATTTATTTTGTGTTCACAATTTTCTGATTATTTCTCATAAGTACTCATATCTAGTAAAATATTAGACTATTTCATTATTTATTTAACAAATCATTTTATATAAGTATCCTTATTTGGCAAATTATCAATTATTAAACAACCTATTATTTACTTAACGAGATCTTATTATTTAGAATTTATTTGCGGGAGTTAGGGGTTGTGATTTACTCTAGCTCCAAAGTCACTTTCATTGAATATTTGCTAAAACAAATCACTGGCGCCCGCAGGTAACTTCTAGGCACCCTCAACCCTTCCTAGTGACTCCATTTAAAGAAACGAGTACGACCCAGTCCTGAGATTCTCAACAGCCGAGTGCATAACATCATAACCTCTGTTTATGTTCTAAATAGGGGTTATAGCGCGAACAATGTAGCAATGATTCGGCAGATCTTTTTTGGTCAAAGTAGGTGTTTCCACCGAACAAAAATAGCTGAAATACCGAAAAAAAAAAAAAAAAATATCACCGTCTAAGTTTCTCAGTATTTGGTATCGTAGAGTACTCGATGTACTCGTTCAAAATTCTTATTGGTAAAATTAGATCCTATGACTAGTTTTCCAAATATAACTTAATATGTATCAAATATATGAATTTTAAACAATAAATATACTGACATAGGTAGATATGTTTCAGAGAAATACTGTATATTAGATAATTTGACACACCGTATTGGATTATAAATATATCCCTTGTACTATTTGAAGGCAGCCAAAATTATTTCGTAGTTACAGGGTGATTGCGTTTGAATATGTAAGGTGAAAAAATCAACAAAATGTTGAAATTGTTGACAAAAAATAGAAAATAATTGCCTTTTAACTTTTGAGTTGTTTATCAAAAAAATCTTATTAGTTCACATACAGAGTCATACATTATTTCATTACAAAAAAAGTTGGTTATACGGTAGGTCTAAGTAGGATTTAGGGAAATGAATAATGATAGAATTAAATGTTTATTTTGACTGGAGTATTGGCACTTTATATTACCTCTTTATGTATATTTATATCAGATTGGGAACTTATTTGACAATCCATGTCTTAGTTTAACAAGGAAAGCAAGTAAATCTTTTTGAACAATGTTTCTTAAGTTACCATATTGTTTTATTGGTTCACAAAATTCATATAATACTTGGAAATTCTGTTTAGAAATTGAAGTTAAAATATTTAAATTCTTCTAAATTAAAAGAATTTTTGTCTTCCCAATTTTTAAATTATTATTAGCAGTAGCAGCCGCTCTTAAATTAACGAGGAAGAATGGTCTATAAACAAAACGCAAACTAGCATGTAAATTAATCATTAGTAAACTTGAAGATTTAGATCAGCTCTACTTAACCTTCTTTTCTTTCGGGCCACATAAATATGTTTGTTATGTTACACGGGCCACAATATTTTTGGGTGATAACTAAAGTTGCAACCTTTTTGAAATGCAAATAAAGGACAATGGGTGAAGATAGGAATCTGCTTTAAATATTTTCTAAAAAAAAAAAGGTCCTCATGTTGTTTTGATACAGGACTGTAGCTCAACCATTTCAGTTACTAATAATCTTGTTTCGGGCTGCACAAAAAAGCTTGGAGGGCCGCACACAACAGCTTGGAAAGCCACATGAGGCCCGCGGGCTGCAGGTTAAGTATGGCTGATTTAGATGAATGTTACAAAAATCTTCAGATATTCGGGTACATAAATATTTGAAACTAAAAAAATATTTGCTCTGCATACTGCCGATATTTTTCTTACATTTAGTTGTGCGTTACAAATTATACAACCACGAACTGAGTGGGGTGTTAAAACATTAAGTCTTAGGCATTTTCAATATTTCTAAGTTTTTGTGTAATTGCGTGATAACAGTTTAAACATAATCTTACTTCTTGTAGATTATCGATTGCAGAATGTCCGGCAGCTTGTCTTCTTAAATTAGCAACGTTAAGTACATCTATATTATTGTCTTTGTTTGAACGAATAGTGAGTCAAAGTTAAAAGTGTATTTGCAAATATAACAGCTTATCCTATTTGCAAACGCCATACTTGCAACAATATTTATTTAAAGCACTAATACAGAACGTTCTAATGCTCACTTATAGTAATACAAACGTCATTTATTATAAAAGTCAGCAATAGATGGATGTTCAATTATTCGGAAAATATTTAATCATGAATATATATAAATCAAGTGTAAGCATGTTTATATATCCTATAAGGTTTTTGGCATATTCACCACTTTTTAGAATTTACTAATAAAATCTATCAGTCGTCTTAAACTCATAGGTCACAAAATATACAGGGTAACCAATTTTTGTGAAAATCTTCGGAAAATTATATATTATCACAGTAGATATAAAAAAGCAAAACTTCAGGCATGCAGGCAGTCTTAAGCTTTATATTTTATCATTACGAATATACAGGGTGATTGTTAATATTATTATCTATAATTTTTATTCTATACAAAATTTTCCTAAAATAGTCCGTATTCGAGAAATTTGACAAAATGTAAAAAAAATATTTTTTTATAAAAATTGTTCAGATATAAGTTGTTTGTAATATAATTCTCTATAATTTTTATTTAATACATAATTTCTCTAAAATGGACCGTATTCGAGATATTTGAGAAAATGTGTAAATTTAGAAATTTGAAGAAAACTCAAAAACGGATAAAGAAAAAAACATTAAATTTTAAACTTAAGTTTTATTTCGGCCTGACGTAAACTGATTAAATTTTGGACAAAGTCGGAACATCTGGGGGGTACTTTATGGTAGGCCGTTTTTATATTTTATGGAGAAAAAACTTGTTTAAATAAAAGTTACTTCTAATAATATTATCTATAATTTTTGCTCTATGTAAAAATTTTCTGAAATGGTCCGTATTCGAGAAATTTGACAAAATGTGCAAAATTCTGATTTTTATGAAAATTGTTGATATAAAAGTTGTTTGCGATATCGACCTCTATAAATTTTGTTTTCACATGATTTTTCTAAAATGGACCGTAATGGAAACATTGTAGGAAAAGTGCTAAATTAAAATTTTTCAGTATTTTCGTTTTCAATGAATACTTATCTATAGAAAAATGTTTCGAGGTAGATGTATGTGGAAAATGTATATATTTAGTTTATCCTCCTCTAAACATTTATAGAGGTGCTGCAATAGGTTGTATAAAATAACCGGAAAAAGCCTGTAATAACTAGATAGGAAAGTCATGTGTTGGACACATCAGATTTTTTGTAAAGAAATAATGTATGACTTTGTATGTGAACTAATAAGATTTTTTTTGATAAACAACTCCAAAGTTAAAAGGCAATTATTTTCTATTTTTTGCCAACAATTTCAACATTTTGTTGATTTTTTCACATATTCAACCGCAATCACCCTGTAACTAGGAAATAATTTTGGCTGCCCTCAAATAGTACAAGGGGTATATTTCTAATCCAACACAGTGTGCCAAATTATCCAATATACAGTATATCTCTGAAACATATCTACTTATGTCAGTATAGTTTTTTTGTTTAAAATTCATATATTTGGTACATATTAAGTTATATTTGGAAAACTAGTCATAGAATGTAATTTTACCAATAAGAATAGTACACCGAGTACTATACGATATCAAATATTGAGAAACTTTGACGGTGATATTTTTTTTTTGGTATTTCAGCTATTTTTGTTCGGTGGAAATACCTAGTTTGACCAAAAAAGATCTGCCGAATCATTAATCACCCTGTAAGGGATAATATTTTAATTATAGTAGTTAAGTATGTATTTTGACTATACAAAATAAGCAAATAACTTCCAAATATATTTAAGGGTGATTTATGGTGTCCATTTTAAAGAATTAGGGATTTCTAACTTCAACACCCTGTATCTCAAAATCTAGTAATAGGATACGATTGGGTCCAAGTACACTTTTGATGGGGACATCAAGTAATTTAACATATAAAAAATTCAGACATTTTGACGGTACTCCCGTTTGCATAAGAAAAGTGCGTGGTCCTTTCGTATTGATTTGACTGATATAACTGTTAAATATGTCTGGCATCTAAACGATTTTAAACTATGTCAAAACAATTTAAATTAATTTTTCTTACCCCTCTATTATTGCTCGTATTTGTAAACTAATAATTAATGGAATTTTGCATTATATATTTCTGGAGGGCATCGTTATGAAAACAAAGAGATAGTTGTAGGTAGTTCGACAATTAAAATAAAAACAATGTTTTACTTATTTTTGTGCTTATATTGACAAAAACATGAATTATACTAATATCAAATAATAACACGTCCGATTTACAAAAGTATATTTATTGCTTTCCATTCAATTGCTATTCTTAAACTAAACATCCAAAACTATTATATTTAAATTCCGAGCCGCGATGAAATCAACGTGATTCAGAATACCCAAAAAAACACGCCACAGGTGTTCAAACGAAAAGACATTCTTTTTCGACAAAATTAGCTAACAATATGGTATCATGGAGGAAGGATTATTAAGAGTTGCCGTTTCTTTGTAGAAATTTGGCAACATGTTTGCTTGCAACGACCTGTGGGGTGGAGGAGTAGAACTAATCTTACTCTGTCGGTAATGTAGTTACCAGCAGTATTACCACAGCTTATACAATACAGCTCCACAACTCCGTGTCGGCGTCTTTGATCTGGCGGTCGAGAACCAAGCAAGACGGAATGGTGCTATCTCTGTTAGATTCGAGGGAAAAGTCGGGCCCGGATTAAACAATTTTTTTATTATTGAAAAAATTGGCGTAATAAGGTTGGTTACATGCCATATTAAGTAAGTTTTGGGAAATTAAATTTTTAATTTGTTTTAAATCTGTCAAATATAATTAGAAACATTATTTAAATATAAATATTACGAAAAATAGCACATCTTTCGGATTAGAGGTAAAATAATTTGTATGTGGCTAGTAAAATCCTGGTTAACAAATGTTTTGAGCTAAAACAGTCACTTCACGACAAATTATGGTTTGGATCCTTTTTACACCAAGGGCTTCAATTGTTAAAAAATTGTGTCACGCTCGTGGATGCAAATCAAGTGGTACCCCGTGTCTCTGGCAAGTGTTACTCTTCGCGCAAAGGGTTTATACCTAGATAAACGAATGCTTCGACTGAGGTCTGGGAACTCTATGGTATTTTGGAATTATAAAGAATTTGTGCTTTTATTTTAACAATATTGGTTATATTTAGATGTATTCTTATTAATTGAAATACAGATTTGTAGAATACTTTGACAGTTTTTATTAATATAATATATTCAATTTTTATCTGACCATACCGAAGTAGGGAATTTTGAAACTTTATAGTAATGTGAAATTTGAATTACAATATTACACGATATTAAATAATTAGTACTTATTTTAGGTAGGTACTAAATTTGTACTTGGAGAAAGTAACATCGATTCTTATAAGAAAACTTGAAAAGTAAATTAATTTAGTTCCTATTTCTGATGTAAAACTTAAGTTTTGGTTTAAACCAAGAAAACAAATAAATTACAGTTTGTTCAACAAGGGTGGATATGATAGCAATATCACACAAAGACGAAGTTTGAGCACGACGTCGTATGCGGAGTACTCAATCGTCTGATTGTGATATGAACAATCCACTCGATATGGTCAGTATATTTTTTCTACCACCCACTATCGAAAATCTACAAATTTAAAAAATTATTTTAGGTTATTTAGACAAAATAACTAATTTTAAAATAATTTACGAAGTTGACTAATTTATAAAATAAAATTAACATGAAAAATTAATTAGTCCTCGGCCTAGATTCGATCCCGGGCTTTTCGCGTGGAAGGCAGATGCTCTGTCCTCATCTTCACCGAAACTTTCAGGACTTTAGTTTTAATACTCGTAATTAAATTAGTATCATGTAGTTTGATTAAAATTTATTTTTTTTTAAATGTGGACAATAAAAACAAAAATGCTATTATTTATCGAGTCTACACAAAAATTTTAATGTATATTTAATATCAATAACTTAAATATATATTGACAATTAGTTTAACAGAATTGTCACTTATTTAAAAAAATTTAAATAATAGGAGTTGGGTGACCAAAATATGAACTGTGATTTGTAGATTTAATTTTGTTAAAATGTTCTCACTACCTAAAATGGATATAAAATATATTCGTAGTTGAACGCAATAACATACTTTTTCGTTTTGTAGTATGTGCATAGTTTGGCTAATATCCATGCACAGATTACAAAACGAAAAAGTATGCTATTGCCTTCAATTGAACGAATATATTTCATATCCATTCTAGGTAGTGAGAACACTGCAAAAAAAAATAAATTCGCCAATCACCGTTCATATTTTGATCAACCGACTGCTATTATTTTTAAAATTTTAAATAAATGACAATTCTGTCAAACTAATTGTCAGTATATTTTTTAGTTATTGAGATTAAACATACAATAAAATGAGTTATTCTTTTGGAAAACGTTAGCATGGATGACTAAAGGGTATTGGGTTAATTAATTCTAAAAGTGTGGTATAAATGTTATTTTTTGTAGCCAATTCTTCAAAATTATTTTGAAATATCTTTTCAATATTGAATATTAGTTCTACAAATTCATCATTTGACAGTTGCAGATTTCCAAATGTATCTGGATTGGCGTTATCATATGCCTTTAAAAAGCAATAAAAAGAAAAATCATCTAATTCAACGTGATCTTTGTTATATTTAAGACAGGTATCGCAGAGGAGTGGATCCGCAAGGCTTTTATTAAAAGGTAACCACACACATACCTGATAAAATTTTTCTGTATCAATTCGTCTTTACAATAATTTAGGGTGTTAATAATTTTATCATAAAATAAAATACAAGGTGTTCCATTTAAAAAACATACATTTTAATTTGCCAGGCAAAAACGTGACACCCTGTATATCCAAAGATATTTTTAAAATATGTAGGTATTTTTCAAATCCATTTAACTTTTATTTAAAACTTTCTTGCGTGTCTACAACAAAATAATGAACAATAACGCACTAATGGGATACCCTGTATAAATTATATTTTTCTTATAATGTGGTACTTATCGGTTTGGGTCCTTGGGAAAACTAAAGAATGTTTTCTTGCAGGTATAACCCTTATTAAAACAGCTTTTGACTGCACAAACAGAATGATGTCTTTTTTTTTCACTCATTCTACTCATAGCTAAAGAGTCACCAAAATAATAACAGTACCTTTAACTCAAACAAAATCAACGAAATTATAGACTCCACGAAATTATACAATCAACGAAATTATAGGCTCCACAAAATTATACAATCAACGAAATTATACGCACGACTCAACACCTTACCTAAGTACGCTTCTGAACACCAAAACCGTCTTTTCCCTTCGAAGGCGGAGCTTAAGCGATGCGCGACGAAATCGACGCCGCCAAGAGAGTGTTTTAGCTGTATTGTATAAGCTATGGTATTACCATCAACTCTTACTCTGTCGGTAATGCAGTTACCCGTAATTTTATATTTAATTTGAAAATTGGCGGGTTTTTTTAAAGGAGAATTTACTTTTGCGATTATTTTCTAACTAATACGAAATATAGCCATACAAAATTTTGATAGTAATTTTTTTAATTTTTTAGTGAAATAAAAAACATGTACGTGTAGCTAAAATATGTTCCTCTGGAGCCACTTGTTCAAAATTTAATCAAATTTTGATGGCAATAAATCGCAAAATTTTGATTTTATAAAGATTTCAAAAATTGAGAAAATAATTAAATCAAATTTCGGAATAGTGGCTCCAGAAAAACAGACATTTCACTTTTACCTGAAGGTATATATTCACTAAAAAGTAAAATTAAACTATAGAAATATTTGTGGCTCTATTTCGTATTGTTTAGAAAAAGATGATTGCTTAAGTAAATTTTCCTCCTAATTATAATTAAAATTTTCCTTTTTATTAGCTGTTTGTAACAATTATGAAATGCCCAATAAAAATGTAAAATTCTATGACAAATAATTATGAGGGATAAAATAAATATCATACAAAGTTTTATATAATTATATTTACTAAAAATTCCCAAGAAAAATAAATAAAAAATATATCAAAGAGATGGCAATACAAAAAATATGTTTCATGCACTTCACCCCCATACAAGCGAGATTATGCGAAGCAAGAATGTCTATTATTATTATTATTATTATTATTATTATTTACTATGGCGCTCCCGGACGTCTTATAAATGATTCTTTAAGAAAGTTACATTACTATTTCGGTACGTTAACTATCTTTGGCTAACAAAAATCAGAAATTACATAACAAATAATTAATTTACTTGATATGAAAACTAATGCCTATTAAATAAATTTTTAAAATAAACAAAAAACAAAACAACAAATTCTTCTTGAATCTTAGAAAATAAGACAAAAGCAACCATCCATATAAACTGAAACAGAAAAAAATTAAATGCAGTAACTTCAAATTATTTTGTTTGTCTTTTAGACATTGCAGCAGCCCTCATACTATTATTATAATACTTTCTTATTATTAATTGTAGACAAGTTTCAACTAAATGAGAAAAGACGTCTGTTTTATGTTCTTTATATGTAAACCAGAGACGGCTTGTGGCCTAGTCTGTGAGGAAGCTGGCTCATCCTATATACTTTATACAAATATATATTTCTATTAGAATACAATGTAATATTTCTGCTTTTTGAATTCTTATAGACATATATTTTTATTAAGTATATAGGGTGTGCCTTTTAAAAGTAGTCTCCTCATAGACTAGGCTACGAGTCGCCTCTGATCTAAACCATTTAAAATCAACATGGTCTGGCAAAAAAGTTTAATTTTTTGAATTATCTTGTCAATATGACCCAAAAGTTGTAAAACTATTTCAAGAATTTTTGAAAGAAATTCAATAACATTTCTTTGTACATAAATAAAATGTCTTTTATCATAATTTTCTTTAAAATAAGTAAAAGTATCGATGGTCTTCTAACATGTCTGTAAATTAACTTTACACTCTTTGCAGTCAAAACTATTAAGTTTCTTAATAAACCCTGCAACATAACTAGTGGCCTGACTCAAATTCTGCTTCATTTTTTAATTTTGTATATATTATTAAAATGAACTTTATCCTCACAGGACTCTGTTTGGAGGTGTGATAACAATATTACTAAGTACTACTATCTTTGGTGTATCTGGTTTTGAGGATGCTAAAGCAAGGTAAAGCAAATCTTTTAGCAGTCTTGAACGATTTGTATCAAAATATGATTTTCACATAATGTATAATGATTGGGGTTGTAAGTGGAATGTTTAAAATACGACACCATTCCGTTCTTTGATCAATATCAGAAGGAAATTTAAAAATGTTTGTTCTTAAAATTTACGTTTAGAATGGGCCTTATAAAATGTACTATAACAATTAGAAATTATGCGTTTATAATGAATTCTGCCTGGTAAAGACATGTTAAAGCATCAAATACATTTACTTGATTTTAAATAATCCTAAATAAATTATATCTAAAAAAATAAATAAAAGTAGTTCTACTCACATGTTTTCGTCGACAACCAAAACCATAACATAACCACACATTTGTTTGATTTTGATGTTATTTGTTGACAGCGCGCGCGGGGCCCGCTATAGCGGGCAGCCAGCAGTCATGCAGAGGACAGAAAGCCATCTTCACATAGTACAAATAACTAAGTGAAGGTATGTTTTTTTTTAGTTTGTTGTAATATATGAATTAAAATTTTTGAAACAACACTTTTTGTGTGTTACTGAACGAGATCACGGTGGACTATAAGGTGTATCAACTCCTATTTAAAAACAAATGAAAACGGCGATAAAACCGATCGTACTTCCTAGCCAAAATCCGCTAGGTTCGCTAGTATCTATCCGGCGAGAAAGTAAATAAAAGATAAAAGTAGGAGCTGCAATTTAAAAAGTGTTGACAGATAAATATTTTTTAAAATCTTAAAATATATAAATCATGGTGGATCGTTGTGCTGTTTTTAATTGTGATTATGGGAGAGAGTCTTCAAAATATTAATAGCAGTTTTATAATGCCAAAAAACAGTTATACAGAATATGGTGCAAATTATTGGTGGTATGAAAATAAACATTAAACCCAAAAGTTCCATTTGTGAAAAACATTTTAATGCAAATTATGTTATCCGTGAAAAAGTGCTAAGAAATCTACTAGGAAACGTTATTTTTCAAGTAAATATGTTTAATGTCTACGTTTTAAATGATTGTAGGTTATGTAAATAGGTTATTTAACTTTGTCTTTTCTGTAATAAAAATAATTAGTAGTATAAAGTTTTACTATATAACTATTTCGTATTATTTATCCTGTCTCCTTGGTACTAATAATGTTATGAATTGGACCCTATTATAATGTGTTCATGATAAAAATTTCATATACACAAGGTACCTATTTCTTTTGATATTTTTCTGACCCTGCGAATAAATAAAATCTTTGACTTATTCCTTTTAGCCTGATTATAATGCTAGAAAGTTGTAACTGGTTATAAGAATCAAATAGATACTATGATAAATTTATTTTACTTGTAGCCTTTTTATTTTTAAGTGTTCAAATATACATTTGTTTAATAATAATCATCCCCAAATGTGTTTTGTTCCAGTTCTTTAAATGTATTTACTAGGTTTTTATAGAAGTACTGATTTTAAATTAATAAAAATTTGAGCTGTAAGAAATATTTAAGATTTTTCAATTCTGTATTTTTCGTATTTTTATAGGAGTTAATAATCCCTTTAAGTAAATAAATGTAGTTCGGGGTCGTAGATGTTGGTAATTTGTGTATTGAATAATTTGTACATACACTGGTTAATAATTTAAACAATGTTTTTTCTGATGTACCTAATAATTATTTAAGGTTATCTTGTAGTTGAGGAGTCTAGAAATCCGCATATTCACACCAATCTGAAGTCTATTATTTGACACAAATTTGAAGTTAAAAATAACGATCGTATTACTTGAAAATCTACAGATTTTTTTAATTTTTAATCGATGTAAAAATTGGTAAATACATGATAAAAAGTAAAAGTTATTTCAAATAATTAAATATAACTTTGCAACTATGTGTTACGATTCCAACTATCAGAACAAGAATGGTGCATTTCCAGAACCTTCAATTATAAGATTACCATTATTTAATGTGCAACGCAAATATAAAAAAAAACTACCTAAAAAATGCTGTTCCTGCTTTTATTACTTATGATGGGACTACTTCTCAAAGGAGACAAGAATGTGGAAAGTATTGCTGATACAGTTACCGAAGTTATCCACTGGGGGTGAAGTGTTAATCTTTTAGGAATATAGGAAATATTTCTTTATATCTAACAACTTAATATTTATTTATTGATAAGTTATAGATACTATGTATTTGAAATTCGATGTAATCATTATGACAGCAGTGTTCTTCTTATTGTATTCGAATTCTAACACAAATAAAACATCTCATTAAATTTTTGTTAAAATTATTAATTTATTAATTTTACATTAGAAAGACAATTAACAATACACACAAAATTATTTAAAATTAGAAATAAATACAATTTACACATTTCCCATTATTACACTTTTACTTACTTAATTTATTCATTTCTTATATTAAGAATTTAAATTAATAATATAGTTCATTATTTAATTGGAACTCATTTTATAATTTTACTAATTATTTTTTTATATTTATTTGTGGAAAATTAAATATTAAATAAAAGCATAGGAATTGTTCTATTAGATAATAGCAGTAATGAAAAAATAAGTAGGAAAATTTCAAATGTATAGTTTCCAGATTTATTATGAGTTTTTCATATTATTTTACTCAATAAGTAGGTTTATTATGTTCGCTTGTACACATCACAGTTAGCAGCAGACAGTAACAAACCTGACAACACTTCCGATTTCAGAAAAACATTACAACAATTTGTTTTACATTATATATTTCAATAATTTAATATAATAATCATTTATATTTAATTAATGACAAGGTTTACTTTTTAAATAAAACTATATGAGCCCTGTCCCGTTTCAATTAGCACACTTCTCAAATTTATAGTGACTGTCACTACAAGAACAAATCATACATAAATCTGATAAATTACTTTTATTTTTTTAACCCTTTCACTTCCACTTTCATTAAAAAAAATACCATTGTAGTAGATTGTATGTTTTCTTTGTTTATTTTAAGTAAATTAAAATTTTTTCATAGTATTTTTTATTACTCCAAGACATAACGTCCCTGTTCAGGGACATTACAAAAACAAAAATTTACTATGAAAATAATTTTTTTATAATATTAATCCTTAAAAGTAATGCAAATAAAGTAAATAAACCAAAAAGAAAAAATGTCTACCAAAATTAACAGATGTATACTTCAGGGTTAATTAAGACAGTGTCCCTCTGGAGGGAAAAATACACTAAAAGGGTTAAATATTTACAAATTTTCATGAGTGTTTCATCACCTTTAACTTTGATAACGGCAATAATTCATTAAAACATTGTATTTACAAGTTCTTGAAAATCTTACGTGCAGGGAACCTACTCCATATTTCTAGATTACCCATTTGCTTTAATTCTGGCAGTGATCTTGTGGGTGCTGCACGCCTCTGCTTAAAAATTATCACCCCATATACAAAAAAGCATCTTTATTAAATGAACAAGAAACTAAAAAAAAAAATAAGCATTATTAAAAACTACAAAAAGTGCATAATTTGAAAATCCATATTCAAGCTTGAGATTTGTAAAATTAAAAAAAATCCAAATACACATTTAACTTGTTCAATTATGTATTAAATAAAAGGTCTGTTCCAACAATGATCAGAAACAAACCACTGGGTAGTACACAATTTTGCAGTATCGATAAACTACTGTGCAGAATCCTGATGTCAGTAACTCATTTCTGAGCATTGTTGGAACAAATCGAAACCACTTAAAAACAAGCACAACATTTATACTCAAGCATAATTTTTAATTCCTATCAAAATTTTTAATTACTGAATATTTTGTTCTAGTTATATTAAAATTTAAAAGTTCTTACTCTTCATTATAATTATATTTTTTATTTTCCCTATATACCTACATACTATCTCTAACATTTTACAAATTTGATGCCTAATTAAAGATTTCATCTAGCATTGCAGCATTTTTTAGAATATTTGAGAGAGCATAGTAGTAACTGTCAGTTAAAACTTTATTTCTAGTATTTAGTTTAGGTAACAGAGACAACGCTTGGAACAGAAAATACATACTTTTGTTAATTCAGAATGTTGTTTTATATTATAAATCTTTCCAGGTATCCTATATCAATTTTTTTATAATTTTCAACCAAAACTGTTTAAAAACAAAAAGTTTAATAAAAAAACACCCATTATATTTAATAAGGTTTATGCTCTAAAACTCACTGTTCTTTTAATGGCAGATTTTTTAACCTCTGAGTAAAGTTAGGTGTAAGTATAATCTATAGCCTAATCAGCAAGTAGTTACTTTCAACTTTATTCAGAGGTAAAAACCTGGCCTTTAATCTTAATATAATTGTGGAGGATGGAGACTACATTTGCTAGGGATTAGGGAATAACGAAGATCTGACTACTATAATGACACTTGCTAAAAACTGTATAAGTTCTATGTACATGCAGATAGAACCATGTGAATAACTTTAGTGCTTCGATAACACAACATTGATAATTAACAGATGAACATATTGGTCACAAAAACAAATTAAATAATATATTCTACCAATCTCATTTTTTCCAAAAAGTACAGTTACAACCTTGTTATTCTTTGAGATGTATTTATTACTGATACTTATTAATAAAAATAATAATAATTGATATAGGTACTTACTGATCTTTGGAAACATATATACTCCAGTCCAGTGAGACTTCATTATTTTGGTATAATGCTATTTCACAGAAATATTTGTAATTCCAATCACTATGTATGGATTTGATTATAGTAGGTATAAAACTAAATGTTTATTGAATATCTTTAATCTGGGCAATGAAAATCACAAAATTCACTTTAAAAATAATAAGCTTCAATCTGAGTACCATAGTTAAGGTCCACTTCTTCATTTTATAATCAGTAACCCACTGTATTGCTGTTTTTGCCAAAGCCAAAGGTAATATTTGAACACAAAACAAAATCAGCTGTTTTTTATAAACACCCCCATTTCACTTATTTAGTAGCAAGTCTCTGGCAGCAACTTGTAACTTAATTGGAGCATATTTATTAAATCTTGAACACGTTTTTTGATCGTATAAACTCACACATCAGTGCAGCTTGTTTAAAAAAAAAACACTTATAAGCAACCATCAATAACAATAGACTTATTTGTGACCATTAATTTTTTCATCTGTACTTCTTCTGATAGTTTTGTCATTTTTCATTTCATATAAACTCGAATTTTCACCATAGAAGAACTATTTTTATGATTGCACTTTTTTGACAGATAAAAAGATTGCCGCAATTTTCCGCCGTAACGACACTAGCGAACCTAGCGGATTTTGGCTAGGAAGTACGATCGGTTTTGGTATGTTTTTTTCAGGGAGTTGAAACACCTTTATAGTACGCCGTGAACGAGATGTAATTAAATTAATCAATGTGCTTTACATTTTAATTCAATTTTGCTATTGTAAAACGGACTTCAGAGCACCCAAGCGCGGAGGAGTATGCGCAGAAACGTGTTTACGTATTGTGCATATGATATAAACCCCCGTTATGGTATTTTAAAATTTTAAAATATTTATTTTTGACAAAATCAAAAACTGTTAAACTTAGAGAGCTTTGGCGCAAGGTCAAATTCTACAACACATCAAAATTTCGTAAGATTCTGATCGAAGGGTATTTTAATTTAAAACGTGTTCCCTCCATTATCCGTAAAAAAATCTCTTGTTTTTACTGTTCCTTCCGTCACAAATCTCAATTTGTCGAAGTTTTCAAGATCGATTTAAAAAATTCCAAAAAAATCTCAATGCTTTATAGTAGTTGGCGCCAAGAAAATCACCAACTCGCGAAAAACAATCGCAGCGCGGATAGCAGTCGGCAAAAAAGAGTCTCGGCGGCCTACTATGTAAATTAAAGAATACTACAGGGTAGATGCGATGCGTCGCGAATCGCCGTCGCGCGGTCGATACCGCGTCGCTCGTGGTGAAGAGAGTGCCGCAAGCAAGTAGTGTGGCTATATGGCGATCGGCATTTGTACCGCGGCCGTCTTTGTGTGAGGAGCGAGCGCATCACAGCCACCTGACGTCTAACGTGCGCGTGTTGACGATTTTGTTTTATCTGAGGTTAATTGACGATATAATTTTTTCGGTGATCGGATTTTTGATTTGTCGGGGGTGAGTTAGTGGTGTGTTTCTTTTTTAATTTGTTTTTGACTTTTGAGTGGTTTGATCTTTTAAATTTGGATATGGATGGGAATTCTCATAGAATAAGGTAAAATTTTAAAAAATATTTAAATTAATTGTATTATTTTGTATAACATTGGTATTATTGTTATCCAACAAATATTCCAGAATTAAAAAAATAAGAATTATTTTTAAAAGTTGGAGTTCACTCATGCGGGGGTAAATGATACTGAAAAATTGAATTATTAATTTTAATATCAATTTTAAGAAGGAGGTTTCTTTGGATGATGTTATTAAAAAAATTACATCAACTAAAAGAAATACTTTAAATATTATATATAGACCTAGGAATATATGCACCCAAAAAGTACTTCAATATATGCGTAAAAAATTGAAAAATATGCAGAGCATATGCAATAAGAGTAATTTGTTATTTGATCGAAATAGTTTTTTAATATTTATTATTTATTTAATATTTAATTATTAACTAATTTTATTTACAAATCAACATTATTATAAAACGAATGAACAATTAGATGTTTATCTAAATTATCTGTATTAAATGATTGTCTCCTATCAGTAAGTATGTACTTGTACAAAGAAAAACTCCTTTCGACATCTACAGAAGTAATAGGTGCAAACTTAAATTTTCCTGAAATATCTGGATGAATAGTATTAATATTTTCAAAGTTACCAGAATAAATATTAGCAAGGTTTCTAAAAATAATAAATCCTTCATTTTTTAAAATTACATTTGAAAATTTATGAAAAATCGTCTTTCCAATATCGCCCTGGACATTTTTACACTCTGATTCAAACGTCTTAATTAAATTTACGGAAGTCACCAAAGGTAATTTTTTTTGTTCTAAATCTAATATAATTTAGGGTACAAATGCATAATTTTTTAAAAACACTAATTGCTTTGGTAATATGTGATTTTGAAACAACTTCTTTGTATTAGATATTCCCTTAGATGAATCATCAAAATCAAATATGATTTCTTTAATTTTTTCATAATTATCTGCGTAAAAAAAGGCAGCTTTAAGCCAGGTACTCCACCGAGTATTCACAGGTTCCGGTGGCATCTGTAATTCAGGAAATTTTTCTTTGTACAATTGAGTTCTTAGAGGAGCTTTAAGAAATATTTTTTTACATTACTAATTAAATCATTTATTAAAGGAAAGTTAGACCTAATTTCTTCTGCAACTCTGTTAAGACCATGAGCCAAACATGTAGGTAACATGGATTAAGTTTTCATAAAACATTTTTAAATTTTGTGCGGCTTTTACCATGTACGGGGCAGCGTCGGATAACAGCAATAAACATTTTTCTGTTGGAACGGCTTCCGGAAGAAAAAAGGAAGACAATTTTGTCTGGATAAAACGAGTTATTGTCAAGTTATTTGTTTTATCTAATTGCTTTGAAGCTATTAGATATGGACCAGTTTGCTTTTTTTCTCGTAATGAACCTATCATTAAATGGGCTATATATCGACCACAAGAGTCTGTTGTTTTATCCACAATAATGTAGAAATGGTTTCCAACGGTAATCTCACGAATTTTTTCACGAGTTTCAATGTACAAACTGTCAACACCACGTTTGCGTAATATACTTTGCTCTGGAATATTAAATTTACAGTATTTTTGCAAAAACGATCGGAGATTTGGATTATTTAATCGTATTAAAGGGATATTCGAAGTCACTAAAGCTTTGCATAAATCTTCATTAAAAATAGAGGGGCTTTTCACTTCGGCAATAGGTGTACAAATTTTTCGGAAATGTTAGGAAATACTTTAGGCAATGTTGGAATTGTTTCGGTAATACCGGAAATGTTTCGGCAATACTGGCATTGTCTTGGAAATGCAAGGCAATAGCTGGACCAATTCATCCCCGTTTTAAAATAAACATTTACTAACACGTTTTTAGAGCGGTGTGTAGACTATTTAGAGCGGTGTGTAGACTGTGTAGAGTGGAAAGCTGTAAAATTAATGAAAAAACGATGGCAAGTATTTCTTTTTATTCTATTTTTAACTAGTTTATATCATGTTTTTCAGCTCTGTTTGTATTATGCAACATTGTAGAATATAATCAAATATACCTAATAGCTAACTGCAGATAAAATATTCAGAACATTTGAAACAATATAATTAGGTACTTTTATTTTAATTTAATTTACGTATTGTACAGTGTGATTTTTATTTGAAAGCTAATTTCATTAGTAATTTAATGCGTAGCATAAATTTATAAATTTGCTATTTTGGTTAATTGCAATTAATAGGAGACATTCTTATGCTTATTTAAAATATGTTTCATTACATTATGTATGGTTATATTGTGCATTAAATTACTAATAAAATTCAAATAAAGTTTAACATTTTACAATAGTTTTTTTTTATCTCGCTAGAGGGCTCTAAAATCAAAAGTACCGCAATGAACAGTCATATTTCAGAATTTCCCATATAATTACCGAATTAATTACCTTTTTTAATAATGTGTCTTTTTTTTACTCTCCCTATTTAGATTTTATTTTTTTACTGTGACCGAGGGGAGGTAAATGTCATTATATGGCATTTGAGAATATGCTAGAAAAGTGTCCCATTAAAACCTACCGTTTCTAACAATTTTTGATATTTTTTATTAAGATATTGTCCATGGGAAGTTTTTAAATTAATATCCTGTATAGTAATGATTACTATTTCTATGGTCGCGAGTTGTTTTTTAACAGACTTAAAAAAAGGGGAGGTTCTCAATTCATCGTAATATACTTTTTATATGTATGTTCAGCGATAATTTTTTCACATGGTGTCCGATTTCAATTATTCTTTTTTTTGTTTGAAAGGGGTATTTCAGGGCTGGTCCCATATTAATTTAGTCAAAATCTAATAATTGGGTCCATTAGAAAATCCTCAAACTCTTCATTTTTAATGTATGTTTAATATTAATTCTTAGTAGATTCAGTGTTTGGGTCGCTTTTATCCTGTTCTAGTGTTTTGTAATTAAAAATCTATTGTTTTCATTCAACCTTAGTTTTTACACTATTTTTGCAAATCATTACGTTTATTTTTTCTCCATTTCTGAACTGAAATTCGAAATTGCATTTTTCCTCAAATATCTCGAATACGGTCCCTTTTAGGAAAATTATGTATACGTCAAAAATTATAAAGAATGATATTGCAAACAACTTTTATTTAAAGAATTTTCTTCTACAATCGTAAAAGAAAAGATATTGTTTAATTTTAAAAATGACACTCTATAAAGAACCCCCAGATGCTTCGAATATGCCCAAAATTTAATTAGCTCACCGCAGGATGAATTAAAGCTCGAGCTCAAATTTAAATATTGGTATTTTTTTCTTTAATTAATTTATGCTATCTTTGAAATTTGCATTTTTTTTCAAATATTATGAATACGGTCCATTTTAGAAAAAATATGTGTAGGACAAAAATTATAGAGAATGACATCAAAAGAATTTTTTATTTAAACAATTTTCCTAAAAATTAGAATTTTGCACTTTTTGTCAAATTTCTCGAATACGGACCATTTTAGGAAAATTATGAATGTTGCAAAAAATGTAGAGAATGATATCACAAGTAATTTTCTTCGCCAAGCTTAAATAACAAATATATTCTATAAAGTAGAAAAATGACCGTGTATAAAGTTCTTCCCACAAATGTTCCGACTATTCCTAAAATTTAATCATCTTACCACAAGGGAGATTAAAGCTTAAATTTAAAACTTGGTGGTCTTCTTTTATTCCGTTCATGAGTTATCGAGTATAACACACAGATAACATTGCGAAAATAATCACAACGAATTCAGGGGACCGTAAAACGTAAAAATCCGTCGAAAACTCGAGGTCGAAAAAATCATGATTCCTATACTTTCCGTTATCTGTATACAGTTAGGAAAGGAAAAGTGTCCTAATGAACATACATTTTCATAATTTTAGCTTCCTGGAGTAAAAAAAAATAGTTCGATAATACAATACGTATAGTAGGCAATGTGTAGGAAATGCCGGCAATGGTTCGGAAATGCCGGCAATGGTTCGGAAATGCCGGCAATGGATCGGAAATGCCGACAATAGTTGAGAAATGCCGGAAATGTTTCGACAATGCAGGAAATGTTTCAGAAATGCCGGCATTGTTTAGGAAATATGGCATTGGGTGTACAAATTTTGAACAGTGGAAAGCCCCTCGTTAAAAATAGCTTGTTCACTTCTAGATGATCCAGATTCTAAATATTGTTTCAAGGGAAGTTAACTTTGTCTGCGAGTGTCTTTAGATTACTGCTTTGCTATATGTGAGGGTGTTTTCGTGTGTTGGTCGATTTGAAACTTTTTTTTTACATGGAATCTAAAACAAATAAATTCCTGTAGATGTTGAAGTTTTAATTAAATTAAATAAATGCGTACGTTGTAAAGTTGCCCTACTTTTTTTTTAACTGCGAGTTGAAATAATATTTTACTGTCGTTTGATTTACCATTGTGAAAGGTCAAAATAAAATATAAAATAAAAAATTACTTACAATTTTAGAACATGTTTTACAAAACACCTGGTTATCACCTTCTACAACAAAATCTGAATAAGATTTTACCCACGACTCAATTAATTTTGCCATTTTTCCCACTGGTTAACACAACACAACAATAAAGACTGAAATGAAGTTGAAAGTAAACTGAGTCATTTAGAAATTTGAAAATATTAATACAACTACCTGAAAGGATATTTAGCAAAATTTGTTGGTGGTGTTTATAATTTAATCCTCTCAAGTACCTACATCATTTACCGTAATTTATTACAGGGAAAAGTTAATCCTTCAAAATTTTAGGAAATCGACCTGTAAAGGCATTTCACAAAATATTATTTTGGTCCAAAACTCATAATTTTAATATGTCCAGCAAATTAGTACGTCAGATATATGCCAAAAAATTAACAAAATGTCAATATATGCATTCAAAATCAAAAATTGTATATATATGCAACATATGCAAAATATGGCGTTTTGCATATATTCCTAGCTCTAATTATATATTACTGAAGTAACCCAAGTCAAAATATTAACTTATAATATGTAAATAATAAATGAAAAGATATAGTAAAGTGTTTCAAATTGAACCCCTATGGGACACATATTGGAGAAAAATAATAGATATTCTGTTAGAGTTGCGATAGTGACATATTTAGATAAAATGTAATGTGGGAAGCATTTTCAAGAAAGTAATAATAATTATAATAAAGAGCCCCAGTCGAACTCTAATAGGAGAATAAATTAGTTGTTTTAGTGATTTGAAATTTTAAGGTATTCGGAACTATAGAAAATGTACAAAATCCAAATTATATTCAATAATAGTGGTCCGGGAGGTAATGACAGATTTCAATAAACCATTTTCGCAAGCTTTATTTTTTGAATATGAGTTATTTAAATAGCATCTAACAGTAAAATCATCGTCTTCCATTCCAGTTGTACGACAGGGGGTTGCAAGAGGGTTGCAATTCCAGTAAAAAAATTATAAAAAAAAATCATTTTCGCATGGATGAAACTTGGTGTACACGTTGATATGAACATAAAAATATTAGAAAATGTCGTCTTCCACCTGAATTGTACAACAAAGTACGTCTTCCATCCACATAAAAAGGCGTAAAAAAATAATAAAAAAAAATTATAGTCGCAAAGGTGAAACCAAGTGTAATGCTTGTTTTTATAGTAAGAAAAATAAAAATAATAGTCTTCCACCAATAAAACACAACGAAAGTCGTCTTCCAAGCTGATAAAGGTGTTCTCGACAGCTAGAACGTAGTATCTTTACGTTTTCGAAAAATGATCATTGGTGTAAAATTTTAAAAGAACTAAGTATTACGAAGTTAATATTTATGTTATAAATTATTCATTCAATTACTATAACTGCACATTTTACCGTCAAAATCGAAATTTTAGTAAATAGATGAAATACGATATAATTTTGTTGTAGATTTAAAAGTATGCAATACATTATTTATTTGCAATATAATTTAGAGATAAGTTCGAATGGAGTATTTATAATTTCTCTAGTTAAAGTAAGTAAATTTAAAAGCACAAAATATATGTATTTTATTGGAATTTTTATAGAGCTTCTTATCAATTTTTTTTAACAAATTACCGAGGGGCGAATCACTCTTTGTAAAAATGTACATGTATTTCCGCAATCATATGACGATTTCTGGGTGACTGCGGTGATTTCCATGTGACTTCCTACAGAATTCTAGTTACTGCGGTGATTTCCACATGACTTCGATAGATTTCTCATGACTGCGCTCATTTATGTATTGACTGCGGCGATTTCCGTACTGATTGCGGCGATTTCCGTATGGATTGCCAGTATTTTTCAAAATTGCATGTATTTTCGAAGGATTTCTACACCAATGTATGGCTCTCCAACTGGTTTCCAGTAAAAAACATTAGCTGAGTGGTATATCAGGAGAACTAAATTTTGTATAGAACATGTATTATGGGTCATACAAGAAAAAGAAAAACTAAAGTTTGTATAAGAAATTAAAAAATCGTGAAAATTGTTTCATGATTCTTGAGAAGAATCGATAAATAAAAGGATTTAACAGGATATTCGAGTATGTTTATAAATATAGCATAAATTTAAAAAATATTTTTTTGTTTTGTGTATTTAATTTAATAAATTAATAAAAGTCATCATCTATTTTTACTTTCTGTATACAGATATAAGGAAAGTATAGGAATCATGATTTTTAAAATAGTCATTTTATTTTAATTATCTCTAAATAAATTTTTAAAATTTTGTAAATTTTCGTTAGTGGGTAGTAAAAAAATATACTGTACAACTTGAGTGAATTGTCCGTCCTACATATGGTTATTATATAAACTCTTCTTGCACAAACTACTGTTGTAGATCACTTTTTATTTAAACATATTAAATTAAAACTCATACTAACACTGCATCTGCCAACTATTATTCTAAAACTATAGGGATGAATTAGGGTGTGTTTTTATCCCTATAGTTTTTGTGTTCTATTTTTTTGCAAAAATAATTCTTTCCACTTTTTTACATAAAAATCTAATGTGTGCAAAACATGACTTTCCTGTGTTTTTATTACAAGCTTTTTCCGGTTATTTTGTACAACCTACTGTATATTACACCTGTAAATGTTTAGAGATTTTCCACACACATCTTACTCCAAATATTTTTTACATGTATTTATTGCCAACGAAAATACTGAACAATTAAAATTTTACCCTTTTTGTCAAATTTTTCCATTACCATCCATTTTAAAGACATATCAGGTATAGAACAAAAATTATAGAGAATTTTGCACTTTTTGTCAAATTTCTCGAATATGTACCATTCTGGGAAAAATATGTATAGGAAAAAAAAATTATAGAAAATGTAACAAGTGTAAATAACATATTGATATGGAAACATTCTGTATGTGAATTCCAACAAAAATATAAAATCTCAAATGGGGCGGGTTCAAAATCTAGAAAAGTAAATTACAATAAGAATTTTGATAATAAACAATTTAAATTAAAAAATATTCTTCTGTTTTCTGCCCTGACTACTCTCCTGTTAGGTCTGTTGAAAAAAATATGCAGTTTAGAGTGAATCCACATTTTAACAAAAAAAAATGTGTTTCATAAGTAAACAAGCCTTCTAAAAAAAATCCCGGCGGTCTCATGAAATTTACTCCTCCCCCTAAAATTTACCTAACCTGTGATACCAGGTGCCATCGCAGGTTATTTCCTTAAAAAATTATACATAAAATGAGAAAAATTTAAAAATTTAACTAATTTACCTAACCCTTAGGTTTTAGAGCCATCACAGGTTATTTAACAAAAATTATAAAAAAACCTAACTAATTTACCTAACCTGTGCGGCTTGAAACCATCGAGGATTGTTTCGTTAAAAAGTATACATAAAATGTGAAAAATGAAAAAAAAAACTTAATTAATTTAATACATTCATCAACTTTCTTAGGCTAACATTAAAGATATCTGTTTAGACTTTTCCTCAAATATTTCGAATATGTATAGGATAAAAATTAAAGAGAATGACAAGCAACTTTTATTTGAAATTTTTTTTTTAAATATTCGAAATTTGCACTTTTTGTAAATTTTCTTAAATACCAACCATTTTAGGAACATTACGTACCTGTAGAATAAAAATTATAGAGCAACACTAGCAACTTTTATTTAAAGAATTTTCTTTTCCAAGCGTAAATAACATAAATTCCATAGAGTAGAAAAACGACCCCCTATAAAGTACCCTTCCCCCTAGATGTTTCGACTATGCCTAAAATGTAATCAACTCATTAGAGGATAGATCAAACCTTAAATTTAAAATTTAGTGTTTTTCATTTTATCTGTTCATGATTTATTGAGTATACAGACACACATACATCATCACGAAAATAGTCAAAACGACTTCAGGGAACCCCAAACCGTAAAAATCCGTCGAAAACTCGAAAAAATCATGATTCCTATACTTTCCTTATCTGTATATAGACAGGAAAGTAAAAAAAGTATTGTCATTAAATTAATTCCTTTTTAAATAAAATACATTTTAATTAAAACGTGTATGGCCCCCCATAAAATAGAAATAATTTTATTATGCATTAAAACAAAATCAGGTAAAATGGAGACAATTCTGAACCACCTTGAAAACATTTTCTATACAAGTAGATCAGAAATTTGATGATCTGTTCTAAAAATGGCATTTTGAAATTAATAATAATTGATGGCAAACTTTCGATAAACTTAAATTAATTTTACACAAGATGGCTAA
Organism: Psylliodes chrysocephalus; assembly: GCA_927349885.1. Lineage (NCBI taxonomy): Eukaryota > Metazoa > Arthropoda > Insecta > Coleoptera > Chrysomelidae > Psylliodes > Psylliodes chrysocephalus. The sequence goes on from OV651823.1 coordinate 38,598,378, forward strand.
GATGGCCAAGTCAATGCACCTACTTCGACAATGGCGAATAGGTGAAATTTCAACTGACTGCTCGCGATTTTTAACGATTGCTAGTGATTGCTCAGCGACTGCGGGAGATTTCGGGGAGACTGCGAGGGAATTCTGAACGACTGCGGCGATTTCTTAGCGATTTCCACTGATTTTGATGGGACTGCGGCGATTTTCAATGGGATTGCCGACATTTTGTACATGTATTCCTCGCAAATTACCTAATAATAAAATTAAGACTGAAATGAAAACATTGGGTAAATATAAATGTAACAGGAAGATAATAAAATTTAAATGTTTTCCAAATTTTAAGAGAAAAGGAACAAAATTCAAAAAGTATTAAGAACTACAATAACAGAGATAAACCTAGTTAAAATTAAACACGTACTCATATACCTACTTTTAATTTAATTTTATTAAAATACAAAAAAAATACCTCAAATCTCAAATCATTCTTTGGCCATATAGGATATTACTAAAAAAAGTTATTAATTAAAATTTTTTGCAAAAATAACTACTTCTTTGAAGAAAAATATTAAAAATAGAACACAATGAAGAATTTATAAATTTTTTTAATAAATTTCAAAATATACTGATCTTTGAATTTTTCAAAAACCAAATATATTGTACTTTGTAGTAGAAATGAAATTAATTAGCTAAGTACTAGTTCCAGATATTATTGGCTTGAATAGCTAATGATATTGAAAATTTAATTAATAACGGTCAAACACGCTTAAAGAATAAATATGATCGAAATCCACCAGTACTAAAATTTAATTTGGCACCCACTGCATCAAAACTCTTTGAACACATACATAGATATATTTTACATTTCTAATAAATCTTATTTGACTATAATCGATTCTTTTTCGCGATATGGTCAGGCTTATCCCCTATATTGTATAACAGGAATTTAAGTCGTAGAAAAACTCTTAGAATTTATTTCACATCACGGACTATCACAAAAAATTACTACCGACAGTGGAACAGAATTAAAAAATTTCGATTTAGAAGATTTTTGTAGACTACACCATATCCAACTACATATCACTTCCGCAAAAAAATAGTATTTTAAATTCTCCAGTGAAACGGTTTCAATCAAGTCATTAGAATATTATAGATGTTTACAAGAAGAAAACAAATATTTCGCACCATATCGACTAATAAAAAAAATCTGTATTTTGTTATAATAATAGTATACATTCAGTGACAAAGTTCACGCCATTTGAAATAATTAAAGGACACATTGATAATCCAAAGCCCTTTGATTTAGACTATCACTTAATAATTTCTAATTATGTACAAATTAGTAAACAGATGTATAACAAAATTAAACAACGTAACGAAGAAGTAAAAGAAAATTTAATAAACAAATTAAATGAAAAGAGATCTGAACCAGATTCTAATCAAAACTCATGTATTGTCGAAACAAAATCAAGAAATAAAAAATTACCAAAATTTAAACAGGCAAATTTTATTGAAGATGAAGGTATTTTAATAAAAACGGATAAGGGTATTTATCATAAAAGTATTGTAAGAAAACCGAAAAATAATTCAGAAAAATTGTTACAAGCGAGGGGCAAACCACTCTTTATAAAAATGTACTTGTCTTGCCAAATTCACATGATTTCCGCAATCATATGGCGATTTCTGGATTACTGCGGTGATTTCCGTGTGACTTCTACAGATTTCTAGTTACTGCGATGATTTCCACATGATTTTAAAGGATTTCTCTTGACTGCGCTGATTTAAGTATTGACTGCGGCGATTTCCGTACTGATTGCGGCGATTTCTGTATGGATTGCCACTATTGCCAGTATTTTTTCAAAATTGCAGGCATTTCCGAAGGATTTCTACGACAATGTATGGTTGGTTTCCAGTAAAAAAATATTAGCTGGGTGTTATATCAGGAGAACTAAATTTTGTGTAGGACATTTATGGGTTATACAAGAAAAAGAAAAACTAAAGTTTGTATAAGAAAACGTGAAAATTGTTTTACTAAATTAACTTTATTTTTAATATTTTAAATAAGTCACAATTCTGTCAAACCAATTGTCAGTATTATTATTAGTTATTTAAATGTAATTAAAAATGATTGATTCTTGTGAAAAATCGATAAATAAAAGCATTTCACAAGATATAATATATTTACAAATATATCGTATATTAAAAAAAATTGTTTTTGTTTTTTAAAGGTTATTTTATTTAATAAATTAATGAAAGTCATCATCTATTTTTAAAATAGTCATTTTATCTTAATTATCTCTAAATTATCTGTAAATTTTCGTTAGTGAATTGTAAAAAAAAATATTCTGTACAACTTGTCCGTCTTACATATGGCTATCACATCCACTCCTTTTGCACAAGGCTATTATATCCACTCTTGTTGCACAAACTACTATTGTGGATCACTCTAACAAATTCAATATTTCTAAAACATATTTTAATTTTCAATGTCTGACTTTTCAAAATTCCCATCTGACAATTTCTATATATCAAACCATCATATCCCCCTTTACAAACTTGATAAATTTCAAAATATTTCTAGATTCTCAATCGTCCAGCTTTGCTAACTTCAAATTTTGACACTAATAACTAATTTTAAAAATTTCATCTGGAGATTTTCTATATCAATATGTTTATTTATTTACTGGATACTTTACAAACCCTATAAAAAAATTAATAGTAATGTAGAGTTAAGTAACAACAAAAAATTTAAAAACAAAACCTTATCTAATTATTTAATTTAGTACAGTCATCAACTTTCTTAGGCTAACTTTAAAGATATCTGTTTGGACCTCGCTAAGAAACTCATTGGTAACAGCCATTATCTTGTTAAAAGTACTCCGACTATGCCCAAAATCTAATAAACACATAAGAGAATGGATCAAAGCTTAAGTTTAAATGTTTTTCTCTTTATCCGTTTTTAAATTTTCACCTCATACGAAATTTGCACTTTTCCTCAAATATATCTGATACGGTACAAATCATGTATAGGACAAAATTTATAGAGAATGACAAGCAACTTTTATTTGAACAATTTTCTTAAAAATTTGAAATTTTCACATTTTGTAAAATTTCTTGAATACCAACCATTTTAGGAAAATTACATACCTATATGATAAAAATTATAGAGCAACACAAGCAACTTTTATTTAAAGAAAGCATAAATAACATATATTCCGTGGAGTATAAAAATGACCTCGTATAAAGTAACATCCTCCAGATGTTCCCACTTTGCCTAAAATGTAATCAACTCATTAGAGGATAGATCAAACCTTAAGTTTTAAATTTAGTGTTTTTCTCTTTATCCCTTCATGATTTATTGAGTATACAGAGTAATACAGATACACATACATCATCGCGAAAATAGTCAAAACGACTTCAGGGAACCCCAAACCCTAAAAAAGTCCATCGAAAACTCGAGGTCGAAAAAAACATGATTTGTATACTTTCCTTATGTGTATAGAAACAGGAAAATAAATTAATTTCTTTTTAAATAAAATACATTTTAATTAAAACGTGTTTGGTTCCCTATAAAATACAGATAATTTTATTATGCATTAAAAAAAAAATCGGGTGACATGGAGACAATTCTGGACCACCTTGGAAATATTTTCTATACAAGTAGATCAAAAATTTGCTGATCTGTGCCAAAAATGACATTTTAAAATTAATAATAATTGATGGAACGACACTTTCGTTAAACTTAAATTAATTTTACACAAGATGACTTAGATGGCCTAGTCAAAGCACCTACTTCGACAATGGCGAATACCGTCAAACGGGGTTGAGTGAATCACAGTGGGTAAAGTGAATCATTCGGTCATTTTCTTTAAAAGTGAAGAATATTATATTTTTAGTTCGTAAAATTCCTCTTTGCTTTATGATTAAATGATCTATTTTTTAACTATTTTTACTTTCCTATCTGTATACAGATATATTACTTTCCTATCTGTATACAGATATAAGGAAAGTATAGGAATCATGATTTTTTTCGACCTCGAGTTTTCGACGGATTTTTACGTTTTGAGGTCCCCTGAATCCGTTTTGACTATTTTCGCGATGATGTCTGTGTGTGTGTCTGTGTGTGTGTGTGTGTGTGTGTGTGTGTGTGTGTGTGTGTGTGTGTGTGTGTGTGTGTGTCTGTGTGTCTTTATGTCGCATAACTCATGAACCGATACACAAAAAACACCAAATTTTAAACTTAAGGTTTATTCCAGCATCTAATGAACTGATTAGATTTTGGGCAGAGTCCGAACATCTGGGGGGGTACTTTATGGGAGGCCGTTTTTATATTTTATGGAATATATCTGTTATTTATGTTTGGAGAAGAAAATTGTTCAAATAAAAGTTACTTCTAATATTATTATCTATAATTTTTGTTTTATGTCAAAATTTCCTGAAATGGTCCGTATTCGAGAAATTTGACAAAATGTGCAAGATTCTGACTTTTATGAAAATTGTTGAACTAAAAGTTATTTACGATATCGATCTCTATAATTTTTGTTTATACATGATTTTTCTAAAATGGACCGTAACGGAAAAGTGCTAAATTTAAATTTTTCAGCATTTTCGTTTTCAATGAATATCTATAGAAAAATGTTTCGAGGTAGATGTATGTGGACAATGTATATATTTGGTTTATCCTCTAAATATTTATAGAGATGCTGCAATAGGTTGTACAAAATAACCGAAAAAAGCCTATAATAACTAGATAGGAAAGTCATGTGTTGGACGCATCAGATTTTTAAATAAATGTTTTTGTTCTTTGTATTACGTTTATTTATTTTTTTCAACCAAGTGTTTTCAGTGGTTCACTTTACCCCGACATTTGCCAAAGTGATTTTCTTTATGATTTAAACCATGATTCACTTTACCCTAATATAAGGGGTAAAGTGAGTCACATTTTACCAAAAAAAAATGTGCACTTCTAAGTAAAATAAAAACATAAAAATTGGTTAATAGTGAGAGGTAAGCCACAAACAACATTAGTTATTTTTTACAGATTTTTAATATTTGTAATTTTGGAACATTCTGAGAAAAACAGCTTTTTGTGATTCCCTTAACCCCGTTTGACGGTAGGTGAAATGTTAACTGACTGCGCGCAATTTTTAACGATTGCTAGTGATTGCTCAGCGACTGGGGCAGATTTCGGTGAGACTGCGAGGGAATTCTGAACGACTACGACGATTTCTTAGCGATTGCCACTGATTTTGATGGGTCTGCGACGATTTTCAATGGAATTGCGGACATTTTGTACATGTATTGCGGGAGTGATTCGCCCCTCGGTTACAAGATACCAACGAAAATGAAATCCATTTTGATAACGACATTGTTCCAAGTACAAGTTCAAGTCATATATGTATACCAAATACATAGTACATCTTCTGATACACATGTCACTCCGATTGAAAATCTGCTTCCTATTCAGTTAGGAAATGCTAAACTTATATATAGCAAACATACATTTTTACATTACTTAGATTTATAAAAAGTAGTTAAACAAGTTAATAATTTAGTTAATAATTTTTAATCGATAAAACATAGTATTAGTTCATCTTAATGAAACTAACCCTATATCTTATCAAAAAAATAAACCAACGTTGAGAATTTGTTTATAACAAATTGTTAACTTAATAAACAATGGAATTATTAATAAAAAAAAAAAAATTTTGCTGTCACTTTGTAGAGGACTGTCAATTATGATTAAAAAAAACAAAACACATTTCTTAACTAATAATTTAAACAATAGATATATTAAAAAAAAAAACGATTACAAACAATTAAAGTTATTATTAAGAAAAAATTTTTTTTTAAAATCATTATTGGCAATTGTCTAGAAAGTTGTAAAAAAAATTGAAAAAAATTGAAATACTCCATTTGTTTATAAAAAATTTTTAAACAAATGGAGGAAAAGAATATTTTTTTTAATTAATAAATATCTTTTCTCGACATTAAAACAGTAATATTATAATAAATTGAAAAAAAAAATTTTTATAGCATCACTGTGACTTTTCTGTTTTTGTAAACTTTAAAAAATTATTATAAACAAAGTATTAACATTTTTTAAACTTTTATGAAGCTATTTTGTTTTATAGGTATATAAAAAGAGCTCCACGAAGCAAAATAAATTTACGGTAATTATATAATATTTTTATCAATTTGTAATGATGAGAGACATTCTAAAAATTTTGTTAATTAACAATAACCTACTTTGTTGGAAAATTATTTTTTATGAAAAATTCCAAAGGGAATCAATTCTTCTAAGTGTTTAGAATACACCGTAATTTTTTTAAATTTTTGAATTTAATTTTATTAACTTAAAAAAATTATTTTTTCTACTACCGTGCGTAAAGTACGTACTTTACGCACTCCACGAATAGTGTAAAGTTGTACTTTTTTTCACTAGTGCGTAAAGTAAAACTCTTTACGCACTAGTTATAAAAAGTAAAATTTGACAAAATTTGTACATAACAAAATATGACGTTTTATTTTATATTAACATTTTTTGCTATCTCCTTCTAAGACAAATAAATAAATTATTTTTGCTTATATCTATTTAGTGTCCAACAAATTATCAACAGTTTATTTTAATTATAATTTTCTCTAAATGTCATCGATTTAATTAAAAGTAAACATACAGTGGGTGTCGATTTTGGTAAAAGTAAGTTGGCCGTGGCTGTGTGGATTAGAAGAACTGTCAATCTCTAAAATTTTAATTAGTATCTACCTTATAACAGAACACGACAAAAGTATACTTAAGTTCAAGATTAGATTCTAAAGCCAATTTAGCATTTTTTTTAACTCAATCAAGTTTGAGAAGGTAAAAAGTTTTACTTTTTAATGTTTGTTTACTTAAATTCAAATTTTATTTGCAGTTTATTATATCTGTCATAATCGATATGAATTCAAATTTATCTAGCGATAGCGAATTTGATAATACTCCCCCAGATATCTTATGCAGTGCACAAAAGGCCACTGAAAATTTATTGCCAGAAAAATCTGCGTATATTTATCAGCAAAAATACAATGCATTTATAGAATGGTGTAGCAAGAATGAGGTGACAAAATATTCGGAAAACGTTATTTTAGCATATTTCTCTGATGAATTGAAGAATTGCAAAGCTTCTATTCTATGCTTAAAAGCACCTTAAAATATAAAAACAACGTTGTTATTTCGAAATTCAACAAGTTAATAGCGTTTCTCAAACAAAAAAATAAAGGTTATAAACCAAAAAAATCCAAAATTTTTAAACGAGAAAATCTAATTAATTTTCTGTTGAAAGCTCCAGATTCCAAGTTTTTAATGATCAAAGTAAGTAAATGCCTCAGTAAATGCTTGAATGCTCAGTATAAAATTAAAATATTCTGTAAAGTTTTGCAACGAGATGTGTGTTCGTATGGTGTGTTGCCTAACAAAATCAGTTGCTGTCCTAACCGGCCACTGGGGTTGTAAGGCAGCACATTATACCTAAAACGTTTATATTTTTTACAATAGCATTTATTTGGAGTTTTACATGCGCAACGTCAAGATATTTCCTAATGTTTAATAAATTATTTGTAACATTACAATATGTTATTTTTTAGGTAGCTTTTATAATTGGAATTGCGGGAGCTTGTCGCCGGGAAGAATTATGTAAAATGACAATTAACGATGTGGAAGATAAACAAACAGTGTATATTGTCAAAGTATCAGAAACCAAAAATGGAATAGAACGCATTTTTACGATTTTAAATCCAAATAATTCTGCAGTTAATTATCTTTCATAAAAAAATATACCTCATTAAGACCATCAAATATAAATTATAACAGATTTTTTTTTAAATTCGCAAATGGAAAATATTCTTAACAGCCTGTAGGGATAAATACTTTTGGTAAAGTGTCAAGTGTTATAGCAACGTATCTAAACTTGCCCAATCCAACGGCTTTTACAGGACACTGCTTTAGGAGGTCTTCAGCCACTATGCTGGCAAATTCTGGAGGAGACCTTCTAACGGTCAAAAAACATGGAGGATGGAAATCATCTGCTGTTGCAGAAGGCTACGTAGACAGCACAATAACACAAAAAAACAAAATTTCTAATAAAATTTTGATGGATGACAGTATGCCATCCACTTCCAAACAAAGCTACAATTTTACCGTTGATAACTCTAATGAAGAATTAGTGGAACCACTCGACAGTGAAACTAGAGTTACACAAAATATTTCAACCTCTTTACTTGAAAAGGCCAAATCCATACCACTCAAAGCTCAAAATAGGGTTACAGAAGTAATATCACAACATTTTTCAAACTCTGTGATGGAAAAGACCAAAACCTTAAGTTTTGGTAATTGCAATAATTGCACATTCAATATTAATATTCATAAGAGTTAAAAACCTATTTTTTTAAATATTTCTTCATTTGTTAGTCATTTTGTTCTGTAAGAATTATAAATTTGTAAAGTTCCAATAAATTTATTTTTGTTGCTGTGTACAATTTGTGGCACATTTTACTTTTTTTCACTAGTGCGTAAAGTAAAGTACTTTTTTTCACTAGTGAAAAAAGTTACTTTTATATTTCTAATATTAGTGGATTATGTGTACGGTAGTAGAAAAAATATTGTATGCCACTCGTGTGTAAAGTCCATTTTTTGACTCATGTGACTCATTCACATTCGTCAAAAAATGGTAACTTTACACACTTGTTGCATAAATAACTATTATGTAACGTACTCGGTTTTGACGCCGTGCGCGCAACCTAAAAATAGCGCGCGAGAGGCTACTTTGAGCGTTAAATTAAAATTATAAATAATGGAGGTACAGTTCCGAGAGTCGGTACTTATTTATAGCAAATTTCCTCCTCTTTAAGGATCTTTTTTGAAAAATTCAAAAATATTTATAGTTTACAAACTATAGGCGAAAAACCAAACACCATGTTTTTGAGGTGTTTAATTGTTTATAACTTTTGGAATTTTTTATGCACTGCAAAATTTTTCTTCACACATTGATCTAGACATTATTCCGAATCGAATGAGCTATTGAACATAATTTTCGTAATAGTATGTCCCAAAAACACGCTTTTGAACTTGTTGATTAGACTAAAGTGTTTTATTTTTAGTAATGGTTTCTTCTCTAATTAGTGGTAAATCTAGAAACTATTGAAAAAAGTTTCATATATTGCGAACATAGAAAACGTTGCCAAAAATTTTAGTTTCTTTATAAATTTCAACTAACATTTATCTGGATATTAGTTTCAATGTTTCCGTTATTTTACAAAATAAATATAAATTACTAATTAAAATAGAAATCGTTTAAAAAATATATTATTTTATTGTCCTCGGAGGTTTCGCTCTGCCGCAGTCTTATTCAAATCACAAAACAAATGCAGGCTATGTTAAGTCTTATAAAGCTTAATTTGCTCACTTGTTCTTATTAGAAAATATAATTAAAAGTCCACATAATGTTTATTTTCTTGTTTAGCATTGAAACACCTGGATATTTATTTAAAAAAAAAAACATCGTTATTACGTTGTAAATAAGTCTTAGTCGACTTCCTCGCAAGCCGGAGATAATTTATGATTCCCACAAGCGATGAATACGTTAACAAAACAGAGGAATAAAGGATGTTTAGTTTCGCATTAATTTATATCTCTGTATACACCTAAGTACTTGGGTAATTGCATCGACTTTTGTTTACTATATAATTAATCATCTCGAGAAAGTTTGTCAACTTAAATATTTTCTTTATAATTATACCGTAAGTTGTAAATAAGCTGTATCTAGTTTAAAAATTTCAGTTAAGTAAGGGTACCTCAAGGTAGCATCTAGCAGCCAGTATATACATATGTATTTTAGAAATAGATGAAGACGGCGATTAAAATCTCGGTTTTAAAACCGTTATGTTGAAATGCTGTGTACAAAAGCAGTGTAAAGTAGTTATGTGTAAAAAGTGTTCAAATTATTACCATTCAAGCTGTTTTACAAGATATTTCAAATCAATTAAAATGGTAAATCAAAACAGAATAATATGCTGTGAAAATAAAGATGGCGAAAGCAAGAACAAAACTATTAATTTAGACACTGATAAAAATGGAGAGCTATCTAAATTGCACCTTTATAATACAATGCTAACTAAATTGCTAGAGGAAATGGAAGATAAAAATAGGGTGTTAAAAGAAAATAAACAGCGTTTTTCCCCCGAAGGGTAAAAAACGACATATTTTAGGCCTTGCCTAGGCTTGACCCTAACGAGATTACAATCCTGTTTTCCTCTCGCCTTGCGCCTATTTGCATCTCAAGTTACGCTAAGTTCTACATGTCGTCAGCTAATCCCACCCGATCACAGCCGATCTAGTCGAGGGGTTAATCTCAAGCGAAATTTTTGTACAACACACTCTCATTTTTAAAACACTCCCAATACACTCACCTCACAATGCACTCCCAATACACTCCCAATACACTCATACACTCCTTCCCCAAGCGTTGTGGCAAAACGAACTCATGAGCTAGAAATTTTTCGGGAGAGTGACGTGCGTTATGAAGAGTTAGCAAAGTTTTTAAAGACGAAGAACTTACCAAAAACTGTATGGATATCAGAAGATGCAACTAGTATTACTGACAAAATCGAGTACTGTTCTAAAACCGATACAATTATTGGATTTGTTTGCCCTTTAGACAAAAAAACTAGTTTTCCTTCTACAAATAACTTTCCAGCCACGAATGCCTCTAAAATCTAAAATTACTTTAACACATGCGATCGAGCAAATTATGTTTATGCTACAGTAGCAAAATGTCTTGTAGATGGAAGTCCATCCTTTTGTTTAAATATTTTTGGTACTAATAATAAATTCACATATGAACATGTATTGCAACGGTGGAAATATTTAAATTCAGAAGCCCAAAAATATGGCATAACAATTCTTGGTTTCTCATCAGATAGTGATCCACGGCTTTTGAAGGCAATGATAATAAAAACGAATTTTTCAAATAATTTTTATGGGAACTGGAAATGGTTCCATACCCCCGTCAAAGAGGTAATCACATACAAGAAACTTGTATCCAAATACAGTACACATAATAACCAAATTAAAAACAAGGTTGCTTAATAAAGAAAATATAATATTGGGAAATTTTAATGCAAGTGTAATTGATTTGGAGAAAATAATAGGCAAGTATTCTAAGGACAAACATCTGCTGGTGGAGAATGATCTTAAAGCTGATGACAAAATGAATTATAGATCAGCAGAAAAAGTAAGTTCACAATGTGTCATAGATTTATTAGAAAAAGATCATTTACGCGGTACAGGTTGCTATTTAACTCTAATGAAATATATGATACAAGCTTTAAAAATAAAAACACTATCGATGAAGACCGAATATATTATAATTGGTATTGTATTTTCTTTTTGAGAATTTGGAGATATTGGTTAAAAACGAGTAACTTTTCAGTAAGTAAAAATTTTATAACATTAAACTGTTATTTATGTATAGAGTTGAATGGACACGCTCTTATAAATTTAAATATAATTTTTCGAGATAGCTCATTATTACAACCTGAAATGTTCACTCCCTGGTTGTTCATTTCACAACCATGTGAGCAATTATTTAGAGCAACTCGTTCTATGATTACAACATTTAGTACTGTAGTGAATTTTAGCCTCTTAGGCATTTTTAACAGAATTAAAAAAAATTAATTTTTAAATAAAACAGTAGATGAGTTATCTGATAAGTTTGTATTTCCCAGAGAGAAAAAAAGTACCAAATTAGGACACAACACTCCAACAAAAAATAACTTTTTATCTAATTCAGACATAGAAAAAATTATTCAAAGTGCCTTAGACGATGCAAAAAATACTTTAAAAACCCTGGGAATAGAATCAGATAATGATGAAGCATTTACAGATATTATATTAGTTAAATTTACTGATCTTCAAAATGAGGACTGTGATACTGACAGAGAAAAATATCCAGAAAATGTAATGTATGATACTCATGAAGACGAAGAAGTGCTTGGGGATGTGCCTTGAGCAGTTGATTTTTTAAATAGTGACAGTGATTCAGAAAATAAGCCTAGCTTAAATGAACAAGGCATAGTTAATAAAAAATTCCTAAACGATTTTGGTGATTTTGTAAACATGAAATGCAAAGACTATAAAACAAATACCAGGAGTCTTGTGAAATGCGAAGTAAATATTAAAATAAAAGAGTCTTCTTTGTGTTGGCTACTTGATGGACACAAAAACAAATTATCTTCCGACAGACTAATTCGTGTTCCTTCATTTCAAAATTCAACCAAAACTACCAAACAAATTACAGTTTCATTAGAAAAATATTACGACATTTTCTATTTTGAAAAATGGTTTATCGGCAGAATAATAGAAGTTAGGCCTAACCATTTTTTTAAAGTTAAGTTTTTACAAGATTCCCTTGATTATCTGGATTGGCCAAAAATAAAATTAAAATATATATTTTTTGGACCCATTGACATGATTGGTTCTTGTCCTTTTCAAATCACCAAAGAAGTGCGACATAGCATTTGTAAAGAGTACAAAAGTTTAAAACGTGTTGGCTTGTGAAATATTTTAATAGGTTCTTAATTTTTTAAGTAAGAATATTATTTTTGTTATATGGTTGACATTTTGCTTGTTTGTTTTATCTTATAGTGACTGTCTCGCTGAAAATAGTTTTTATATTTAAACTATTTGAAACGCCAAAATAAATAATTTAAATATACAAAATGTTTTTAATTCTGTTCCAAAAATACTCAGAATGCTCCCAATGCACTCCCAATGCACTCACAATACACTTACAATACACTCCCAATGCACTCACAGTATACTCCCAATACACTCCCAATACACTCCCAATACACTCCCAATACACTCCCAATACACTCCCAATACACTCCCAATACACTCCCAATACACTCCCAATACACTCCCAATACACTCCCAATGCACTCCCAATTGGAATGTACAATGTTTATTTTAGTCCTGTGCCGTCGGCTTGACCCTAACGAGAAGTGTTTAGAATCTGACGACGGTAGAGCGTACTGTGAAAAGATAATGTGCAAACACCAATTAAAATTATTACATAAATAATTAATATAAACTTTATTCAAATCTATTAACGGAAAAAACTATTATATGGGTACAAAAGAAGACATACAAATATTAGCTGCCGATGGGCTAGTTATGCTTCGATCAATTTTCTTATAATAAAATTTGAAAAAATTCTTTGAATTCTTCCATTTTCCGGTTTCCAAAACTTTATCCAAAGGAACCTTATTATCAAATCGTGATGACGAGACCGCCGACCGAATACTTCCTGCAGAATAATCTATTCCGGCACTATCTAAGGCAGTTTTCACCCATTCTGCGATGGTCGCTCTGGAAGCCGGTCCCACCTTCCCTCTGGTAGTGATTAAAAGGGAAATAAGATGACTTCTAGCCATGCGTCTAGTTGCTGAAACCTTTATTAGGATATTGGTCCAGTAAACTGGATCTAATTTCAAATTCGGATTTTTAATCAGTTTCCATCCAGATTGTCTCTGGCTACCTTTGTATGTCTTGGAACCAAATCCAGGCCAGAATATTACTGATTCATCATCTATAACCAAACCTTTATTAGTTAATTCCAGCAAGGTTAAGTCGTGAATCCTACGACCTGATGCTAATAACAAGATAAGTACCAGTCTTCTTGACACCTGGAAGGTACTGTTTTCATTTATTTCTTCGTTCTTCATCCATAATATAAGTTTATTTACATCCCATATCGACTTTTTATTTGATACAGGTTTTTTAATTTCAATGGCCTTGATAATGCGTTTAACCAGAGGATGTTCTGATATTTGAGTGTTTTTGATGGGATCGGAAAACGTGACTATTACGGACTTATGTAGCTTAATCGTTGCTACAGCGTATTTTTTAACTAGAAAAAAATATGATAGAAATTGTGCCACCAACTCAGGTTTTGCATCATTAACGTTAATATCCTTTTTTTTTAATCCATTTTCGCCACTCTTTCCAAGGTGAAGCATAAGTTCGAAGGGATGATTTTCGCCATGATATTTGAAGCAAAATTTGGTCATCATGAGGCCAATCTCTTATTAAGGCCTCCCACCCCGTACCTTCCAAGCAACCAAGTTCAGTTTGTGGGCCTGAGGTAGAACTTCCCCTGATTGAACATCTGTCAAGTAAAGATGCAGGTTCGGTATTGGATAAGGAAGAGCTACAGCTCTTGTCTTTATATCTGGCCTCCAAAATACTCTGTCCCAGTCCGGGACTATTAAAATGAACGTACCTGTTGCTTTGTTCAGGTGATTTAAAACCCGAGGAATTAGGCTTGGAGGTGGAAATATGTAAGCCAGGTGATAAATCCATATTTTGCTGAATGCATTCACAAATTCCACTTGGCGATCTTTTATATCCCTTGACAAATTTCTCCTTACTACTTTCGACTGATTCGTCGCAAACAGGTCTATCTCCGGTTTGCCCCACAAGTGAAAAATTTTGTTCGTTATGACAGGATTCAAATGCCAATCCGGAAGTGTTCTGTTTCGCGACAAGTTGTCCGCAATATCGTTGTACAGCCCTGGAATGTACTGAACTGTGATATTCATATTCCATTTCTGGGCAAAGTTCAAAAGAGTGTACGTCATCTTTAAGAGTCTCGCTGATTTCATCCCTCCCTGATTTTTTATATATGCCACAATTGTTTGATTGTCCGATTGAATTAGTATCGTTCTGTTCTTTACAGCATTCACTTGCTTTCGCAGAGCTATATGTATGGCAAACATTTCCTTTAAGTTGATATGCCAGTTTTTTTGCTCCATTGACCAAGTTCCTTTTAGGCATATATTTCCTGTTTGGGCTCCCCAACCTAGATCGCTTGCATCGGTCGAAATGAACACCTCCGGGTTCTTTTAAAACAACAGTGACGTTTTGTCCATATTTATTAACCACTATTGACAATCTGCTCTCATTACTTTCGGTAACTTGAAATTCAATTTCGGGTGGACCTCTGGGAGTTTCAGGCTTAGTTTCAACATATTTCTTGAGTGCAATCGTCCCAATGGGATTGCGAACATAGCGAAGTTCATTTTTCCCAATACCCTCTTGGCCTTTTCCCAGTTCCACTATTGATGATCTATTATCTTTTGTAGGTCCTTCCTTATAGAGTTCTTCTGTTTTTCTGGAAGACATATTATATCATCTTGGGTATCCCATTTGAGCCCCAAGTGTTCTTGTTGATTTAAAGGTATCATCACTGACTTTATTTCGTTTATTTTCTACCCCAACTCTTTTAGAAACGATACAGCTTGCTCGGTTTGTAGACGAAGTATTTCGGGATCCTGATGAGCTAGAAGGAAATCGTCGAGGTAAACGACTACTCTCATTCCTTTCTTTCGAAGTTGATCGGCAACCCAATTTGATACCCTGGAGAATTCTAGAGGCGCACTCGATAGGCCAAAGGGTAAACAAGTCATATGATAAATTGTTCCTTCGTGTACCATTGAAAAAAATTTTCGATCTTTCTTTGATCGGAATGTGAAAATATGCCTGCGAAAGATCTATTTTTGTCATAAAATCCTTCTCCTGTAGAAATAAGGGAATCTTTTGATAATTTATTAAATGAAATTTCTTTGGCTTTAGAAATCTGTTCAGAGCGCGCAAGTTGAAAATAGGTCTTATTGACCCGTCTGGTTTTATGACTGGGAATATTCGTGACAAAAACCCTGTTGAACAATTTGATTTCTCTAGGACGCCCTGCTGGATCATATTTTTTATTTCCATGTCCATACCTATCGTGGAGAAATTGCGTGGTACATCCCGTAAGAGAAACCTCATCAGCGGTTTTCTGACGAATGGAATTGAATAACCACTTATTGTTTCCAGGATTCGTTCTGGTGCTCCCAGTCTCTTCCATTCCATTATAAAATTTGCTAGCTGCCCTGCCCTGAACGATTGATGGTTGTCAAAATTTTTTTGACCGTTTAGATGGTGATCTTTCGTTTTTGTTAGAGAATAATGGTCTTTTTTGGGTAGCAGAATCTCTTGCGGAGTATTCTTTTCTTTCGAGTGAAGACGAATTTGTTTTGGTAGTGGAGAATTTTCCACTAAAAAATGGTTTGCTCGTTTTCGCCTGTCTGTTAAAATTTTGGTTTGAGGTAATGCGTCTGGGAGTCTTTTTGAAAGAGGCACGAAAGGGACGAAAGGAATCCAAATATTGTTTAGTCAAATCCGCTAGAGCATCTGTTTCAAAAAGATGAGTGGATGATGGTGGTATGGACTCTAACAAAGATGCTAAATGACGATTCAGAAGCCACTAAAAGGCATTGAACATCTTTCTTAACAACTGGGTGAATATTACTAAGGGCATTCATCGAATCAGAAAATGCTTCCCTTTGAAGGCGAAGCCCATGTAGGATTGTACCTAGCGTCGAATCCATTTTTGCCATCTGATCCTGTAAGGATTTATCCGGTGCACACATACGGGAAATCTGCTCATTAACTTTCAAAGCGCTAAACACCGGGAAAGCTTGCAATTTCTTCTGTAGGTCTGAATAGCGTACCTTATTAAACGCAGGTTTACCCAGCCTAAGACACTCAATTCCCTGCATTTGTATATGGGGGTTTGGAGGTGGTATGGCCGGCTCCTGCTCTTTTGTTGTAGGACCAAAGTCAAAATTAAATGGTTCATCAAATTTTGTCTTCTTCCTCCTCGTCTCCCAAATTTAACAGTATCAGACATATCGACATATCAGACAGATTCGTTATCTCGCTGGAATTCATTATCAGAAGGTGGCTTAAAGGTGTCTATAAATGATTGGAACATGATCAGTTCTTCAGTAAATTTTTCTAATCTTTCAATACGACTTTCATTATTACTCTGGGGAAGTCCCAAAGTTTTGGACGCTTGTCTATGGGTATTTAAAAAACTGGAAGCTCGTTCCGAGGTACCTGCACTACTTGAAGCTTGTCCTTGGATACTTTCATTTTCAGATAAGTCTCCTGAGAGTTGAATGGAAGCTTCTTTACGGGAAATCATGAGCGGTTTTAAATCAGTAAGGGCAGCAATCACCAAGTCATTATGTGCAATCGCTCTTCTTATTCTAGCTGCCAAGTTAGACGGCCTTATTATCAGACCCACACAAAAGGGCCAGCTCAGCATTTTGATTTTCATGTCTCTGTATGTACGTTCTGAGAGACTAGTTGCTGTCGGATGGAAGGCTTGAACCAGTCCTACTGCTGGGAGACCGAATCTAATTTTATTCAAAACTTGAACATCATAGTCGACCCCAAGAAGCTCTGTTGCAGCGGCCGTCCCGATCGGGTAGCAATGTACAATATGCCAGTTGGACAATGTTGTCGCAACCTGAACAAAACTGGATTAACGTTTTCATTAATTATTATCAAAAATATCTGGCCTAGGAAATGCCAGAAACACAATAAATAAAAAAAAAATTGTAACAATTTCCATGATTATTAATGCGCTACTGTAATTTGTACCTAATAAATAAAAAAGATTAACAAAAGACATACTTTATTTACCTTTAGTAGATTATCACTTCTAGATGTTTCGTATTTTTACGTTATTTGTAAGATGAGATGCAATAAGCTGTGATCCGGTGGGATCAGCTGACGACATGTAGAACGGAGCGTAACTTGAGATGCAAATAGGCGTAAAGCGAGAGGAAAACAGGGTTGTAATCTCGTTAGGGTCAAGCCGACGGCACAGGACTAAAATAATATATTATTACTAGAAAGAATTGGATATCTCGAACAAAAACTAGCAAAAGAAAACAGTTTAACAGTCAAACGTGCCAAGGTCACATCATGGTACGCAGAGATCGAATGATGTGACGGGAGGCGGTGCTGATAATCTCATAACAAAAGTGGTAGCATCAGAAACTAACACTGAACCAACTACAAACGAACAAACAAACAATACACCGAAAAATGATTTTGACAAACACACAAGAACTGACTGTCAATGAAGTAAATAGAAAACATCAAAACAAATCATAGATAATATATGGTAGAGATAGGCTACCCTTGTATAAATCTATACAATGTTGATGTCGCTTTAATGCGCTAGTTCAGTGATGATGTAATTATGGTTCCACTGACAATTAAAGTTTTGTTCGTTTTGTTTACCTAAATTATATCGTTTTTTCACTTTTATAAATATATTCCTAAAGTAAGAAGATAGCATGTATCAAATATATAATCGTTTAGTTACCAATTACATACCTTTAAACTATTTTTTATGACCTGTAAACAATATTTTGAAATAAAATAAAACAGTTAAAACGTATATGTCAAATTTATTGATGTTTTTGTTAAAAGTTTGGTTAGAATTAAATGTCAGTGGAACCAAAATGACATCACACTAAACTAGCGCATAAAATCATTGTTTCTTTTTCTAATGCAGACTTTCTCGCTCATATTAGAATCTTCAGCAGTAGCGTACGTAAACGGATTGCATTGGTTTATTTTAAATGTGAAAATAGTGACTGCAAATAGATTAAAAAAGTACAAAATAATGTTTTAAAAGACAGGTACGTTTTATTGAACTGAAAACAAAATATGACATTATAGGAACCGTGCGTCATGACTTTTACTCCAACTGGTGACAAAAATGTGCACTTTTTGGGGGAGATTTATCAATGTTTTATACGGCATTTATTATTTAGTAATTATTAATTAAATAAAGTCGAATTATTTTCGTAATATCATTATCGAAAAAACTTGGAAACCTGGATTTGATTCGGTAGTAAAGAAATTTTATAAATTTTAACAGAGCACACTTCGTGTCTCACACCCAACGATATACATAATTACATAGATTGCTTATCCATATGTATCTATCTTGTATCAATTTTGAGCACTTAGTTGTAAACAAATCATTTACAGAACCGGTTTATGAAATTAGAATCTTTAGTGTTTTTTGCCATTAATATTTTTACATATTTAAATGAACATATTATATAAATATAGTTTTACAGATAACATAGGTTTACAAAAAAAAAAAAGTCCGGACTATTTGACCGGACTATGGTATTCCTAGGTATTTTGGCATCTTGAATCCGATTCTGGGGTCAGTTTTGCCCCATCACGTCAAAAAACCCAGATTTCAAGGTCATTTAGAGGTTAAAATGGTGCTTTTTCGGAACCGGCTCCGGGACAATTTCTCAAGCGATCTGTTAAGTTGAGGGGTAACTATGTAGGTCTTAAATAACTTCCAAACATTGGAAATGGTCCCCAAATCTCGACCAGGACAAACGCAGGGCCAGCCATGTGGATAAAATCATGATCGTTGTATCTCGCGAATTTCGATCTCCCTACCAAGTAGTTCAATTTCGGCGATCCATTTGCTGTGAGATAATGTCAGTGGATCCAGCACTGACCCAAATGGCCCTAGAACCTTGCCAGAACATTGGGGTTATGCTTCGTGTCCCGCTCAGGTCTGGCCCAAGTAGGAGAACTGGCTCAGGGGATTACTAACTCTGAAGTTGCGAGTTGGGATCCTCGGGCCAGTTTCTGCAACCTTAGTTTGCCCCGGACAGTATACTCAGCTACACACAATTTTTGAACGATGTTCTAGGAGTACTTTGAGAAGTGCTGGCATTAACTGACGATAACTCAATTACCAAAATTCTACGTGTTGGCAAGGGAAGCAAAATTCACGAGCTCGACTATCTCGAACCACTTGAGCTTAACTCCAATGTTCTGGCAAGGTTCTAGGGCCACTTGGGTCAGTGCTGAATCCACTGGCATTATGTCACAGCAAATGGATCACCGAAATTGAACACCTTGGCAGCGAGATCGAAATTCTCGAGATACAACGATCATGACATTTTATCCACATGGCTGGGACCCTGCGCTGGTCCTTGTCGAGATTTGGGGACCATTTCCAATGTTTGGAAGGTATTCAAGACCTACATAGTTACCCCTCAACTTAAGAGATCGCTTGAGAAATTGTCCCGGAGCCAATTCCAAAAAAATCACAATTTTGACCTCTAAATGACCTGGAAATCTGGTTTTTCTGACGTGATGGGGTAAAACTGACCTCGGCATTGAATCCAGGATGACAAAATACCTAGGAATACCATAGTCTGGTCAAATAGTCCGGACTTTTTTTTATTTTGTAAACCTGTGTAATTAATGGTTTATTCTGTTAATTAAAACTAATGTAGAATGTTACTGTGAAATTAGAATGTGCAATTTCTCATTTATTACTAAAATAAACAAATCATAATTAATACATTGCAATTACTGTCAAAAGAGATTGCAACAAATTTTAAAATATTAAAAATGCAGTGATTTTCTGTAAAATTTTTAGTAACATTATTATTATAGGGTCGATCTCACCGTTTTGTTAAACGAAGTTTAAAATACTAAACAAAGATTAAAATGACATTTTTACATTAACAATTTCATTTTAATCTTCGTTTAGTAATTTAAACTTCGTTTAACACAACGGTGGAATCGGCCCTTTGCTACTAGCTATATATTGATAAAGTGTTACTGCCCTCATCATAAATGAATCGTGCAATCAAATAGAGTCAAAAAAAACGTCTCACAATTTTTCATCTTTTAGTTACCTACCAAAATTAGGTACTACAATACAAATATTTAAGTCCGGCCCAGAACATCTCCCTACTCCTTCCAACCAGTTTTTCGGTTTTGGCAAAATTCGCGCAGCGACAAATGCTTCCTATGTTACCTCTACCCTTTCTAACCTCTTTGATGATAATCCTATAATTTTAGCCGAAAGAAAATACACTTCATTATGTTATTTATGTAACAATTTGTCGCCCTTCAGTAAAAATTGCATTAAAACGCAGTATTAAAATACATCCTTTCAAAAGATCGTAAAAACAATATATTTTTTTTTCTTATTTAATAGTTTCTACGGCGCCACTTTTACATTAAGATTTATTTTTAAATTGATCCCTACCATTTATGTGCTTACAGCAGACACTTTGATATTTTGTTTTACAATTAAATAAAAATGAGTAGTTAAATGTCATCAGTGGTCACCGGTTATGCATGTAGTGTAGAAAAAGATATTATTATTGTAGTTAAAGAACATAATTATTACTTAATTTGGTGTCACATTTTTTTATGGTATAAATTAATTAAATTTTCGTGAACATAGTAATGTATGTATTCTACGCGGATTTCTGTTTTATTTATTTAAATAACACCAAAAAAATTTAAGGGATGATTCTATGATAAAAATTAAGGTGTAAATGCAGGTTATCGTTAGAAATAAATAAATCTAAGGATTATTTTCTTACTTTTCTATTTCAACGTAGTTAAATGGTTCCTATATCCTGAGAGACATTTTACAAAAAGAAAAAGGTATCAATAGTTCAACGTACTTTTAAAAATAAAAATTTTGAGTTGGCAACGACGGTGTAATTTGTGAACATTAATACCTTTCAATATACATTAG
Source organism: Psylliodes chrysocephalus (assembly GCA_927349885.1). Taxonomy (NCBI): domain Eukaryota; kingdom Metazoa; phylum Arthropoda; class Insecta; order Coleoptera; family Chrysomelidae; genus Psylliodes; species Psylliodes chrysocephalus. The sequence continues at coordinate 38,619,845 of OV651823.1, forward strand.
TTTGGGAGAAAACTCGACCTATGATGGGAGACAATTCGACCCATAAAAAACTACCTGCTCAAGACGGGAGACAACTCGACCTTATCCAATTTACCAGCACAGTAACTCTATACAGATTTAATTTTCTTTTTTAATTCTCAGAAAATTTTTGTTTACCTACCAGTGATAGATGATATTCCTCTGTCCTATATTTAACGACGGTTTCTATCGGGAAAAACATTTCTTTATAAAAGTCTTTCTCTTAAAAATCGGACAGCGGTTTCATTCTAAACATTTCATTCTGGATCAGTCCCGGAAACGGTTGGAACGTTTCGAGAATTCCGGTCGTAATCTGGCCAATCAGAGACCCCGGAGGCAGTCGCGTCGTAAGCCGACATGAAAACTTTCAATTACCTTTCCCGTTTAACTAATCCCGCTTAGGTTCCCAATGAACACTTCTACTTGAATTTTATAAATGTCGCTATTAATCAGACTTGCCTTAAGAATCTTGCTTACACGATATACTTTTGTTTTGGCGTTTATAAGAGTTACGAGGATCATTACATATTTCAACCATTATAGTCGTTTAAGGGGTATGTCATTTGATTATTAAAAAGTGTAAATGCCTCTTTCTTGTTGACATATATTTACCAAGCGATCAGCGGCGGCGGGTGGTAATTTAAAATAGGAATCATTCTCGTTAGATACAAAAAAATATTCTTAAGAATGAAAAATATCAGCTTTATGTAATTAAAATTTCGTTACAATATGTGGTAAGAAAATAGTTATTTATGCAACAAGTGTGTAAAGTTACCCTTTTTTGACGAATGTGAATGTTGTCGCACGAGCCGTAGGCGACAATCACATGAGTCAAAAAAGGGACTTTACACACGAGTGGCATACAATATTTTTTCTACTACCGTACACATAATCCACTAATATTAGAAATACTTTACTTCACGCACTAGTTAAAAAAAGTAAAATGTGCCAAAAATTGTACACAGCAACAAACATAAATTTATTGGAACTTTACAAATTTATAATTGTTACAGAACAAAATGACTAACAAATGAAGAAATATTTAAAAAAATAGGTTTTTAACTCTTATGAATATGCAATTATTGTAATTACCAAAACTTAAGGTTTTGGCCTTTTCCAGCACAGAGTTTGAAAAATGTTGTGGTATTACTTCTGTAACCCTATTTTGAGCTTCGAGTGGTATGGATTTGGCCATTTCAAGTAAAGAGGTTGGAAATATTTTGTGTAACTCTAGTTTCACTGTCGAGTGGTTCCACTAATTCTTCATTAGAGTTGTCAACGGTAAAATTGTAGCTTTGTTTGGAAGTGGATGGCATACTGTCATCCAGCAAAATTTTATTAGAAATTTTGTTTTTTTGTGTTATTGTGCTGTCTACGTAGCCTTCTGCAACAGCAGATGATTTCCATCCTCCATGTTTTTTGACCGTTAGAAGGTCTCCTCCAGAATTTGCCAGCATAGTGGCTGAAGACCTCCTAAAGCAGTGTCCTGTAAAAGCCGTTGGATTGGGCAAGTTTAGATACGTTGCTATAACACTTGGCATTTTACCAAAAGTATTTATCCCTACAGGCTGTTTAGAATATTTTCCTTTTGCGAATTTTAAAAAAAATCTGTTACAATTTATATTTGATGGTCTTAATGAGGTATATTTTTTTTATGAAAGATAAATAATCAACTGCAGAATTATTTGGATTTAAAATCGTAAAAATGCGTTCCATTCCATTTTTGGTTTCTGATACTTTGACAATATACACTGTTTGTTTATCTTCCACGTCGAAACAAGCAATGCTTATCGACTATTTAACATTTTATTCAATTGTGGCCTTTTTTGTAACTTTTACTGAATAAATGTTATTATTACATCGTTAATTGTCATTTTACATAATTCTTCCCGGCGACAAGCTCCCGCAATTCCAATTATAAAAGCTACCTAAAAAATAACATATTGTAATGTTACAAATAATTTATTAAACATTAGGAAATATCTTGACGTTGCGCATGTAAAACCCCAAATAAATGCTATTGTAAAAAATATAAAAGTTTTAGGTATAATGTGCTGCCTAACAACCCCGGTGGCCTGTTAGGACAGCAACTGATTTTGTTAGGCAACACACCATACGAACACACACCTCGTTACAAAACTTTACAGAATATTTTAATTTTATACTGAGCATTCAAGCATTTACTGAGGCATTTACTTACTTTGATCATTAAAAATTTGGAATCTGGAGCTTTCAACAGAAAATTAAATAGATCTCCTCGTTTAAAAATTTTGGATTTTTTTGGTTTATAACCTTTATTTTTTTGTTTGAGAAACGCTATTAACTTGTTAAATTTCGAAATATCAACGTTGTTTCTATATTTTAAGGTGCTTTTAAGCATAGAATAAATCAACCATAGGGTAGAAGCTTTGCAATTCTTCAATTCATCAGAGAAATATGCTAAAATAACGTTTTCCGAATATTTTGTCACCTTATTCTTCCTACACCATTCTATAAATGCATTGTATTTTTGCTGATAAATATATACAGATTTTTCTAGCAATAAATTTTCAGTGGCCATTTGTGCACTGCATAAGATATCTGGGGGAGTATTATCAAATTCGCTATCGCTAGATAAATTTGAATCCATATCGATTATGACAGATATAATAAACTGCAAATAAAATTTGAATTTAAGTAAACAAACATTAAAAAGTAAAACTTTTTACCTTCTCAAACTTGATTGAGTTTAAAAAAATGCTAAATTGGCTTTAGAATCTAATCTTGAACTTAAGTATACTTTTGTCGTGTTCTGTTATAAGGTAGGTACTAATTAAAAGTTTAGTGATTGACAGTTCTTCTAATCCACACAGCCACGGTCAACTTACTTTTACCAAAATCGACATCCACTGTATGTTTACTTTTAATTAAATCGATGACATTTAGAGAAAATTATAATTAAAATAAACTGTTGATAATTTGTTGGACACTAAATAGATATAAGCAAAAATAATTTATTTATTTGTCTTAGAAGGAGATAGCAAAAAAATGTTAATATAAAATAAAACGTTATATTTTGTTGTTATGTACAAATTTTGTCAAATTTTACTATTTTTAACTACTGCGTAAAGAATTTTACTTTACACACTAGTGAAAAAAAGTACAACTTTACACACTTCGTGGAGTGCGTAAAGTACGTACTTTACGCACGGTAGTAGAAAAATAATATTTATGGTATCTGTTTTGCGATATAAACGAAACAAATTTTTCTATTCATTGAAATTGGTAATCACGAATGCACGTACTCACGCACGCACGCACGCACGCACGCACCCACGCACGCATGCATTTAGATAATTATGGTAGAGAAAACTAAAATAATAACAAAATCAGTTTTTCTTAAACCCTACAGAATAGAAAGGCAATATATTACCTATAGTAAAATCGCAATAGACACGGAGTAATAAATCAAGGTGTGGTGAACTTTAAAATTTTAACTGTGTCGCCCGGATTTGTGGAACGTAACAGAGGGCTATTCTTATTTTAATCCCTTTTAAGACTCTGATGAGCGCATGGTTGGGTAAATTAGGGGGCATTTGTTTGTATTATTATTTTTTTGTTACTATTTTAAACAATTTTAATTTAACCGCCGCGCGCCGTGGTGCTTGTTTTAGGTAAGTCCCTTTGTTATAATGTACAAACCTATAAAATAGATATTTATATCCATCTCGAAGAACCAAAATTGTTAATTGGAAAAGATTAAGATTAACAACTTTTTTTGTCACTGTCACCAATCTTTTATTGCTGACAGCTGAGGCGTCAGAGACTATTCTTAATTTGTCTGGTTTTTTGGGGTTTATGACTTTAAAGTGAGGTTAGTATCATGTCAAATTTGAAGTAATACAAACTTCGTCTTTGGGCAATTTTTTAATATAGCCTTTGTTTAAAAGATCTTCAAATTTCTGACAGTAGCTTTCTGCGTATCTTTTATTTTTATCCATTTTCGGTTCAGTGTAACAACGTCTCCTAAAGGCATTCATTTTTCTTTCAGGCATAACAATGTTGTCATTCTTCCACAACAGGCCTGTTTCATATCTGTTGCCAACTCTTTTCATAGTCATGTCTAATATTTTTTGGGCACTTCTATGTCTTCTGGTGATAAACCCTCCTCTTTTTTGCTAGAAATAGATTCCAAATTCCACTGTTCGTTAAACAGATCATGTAGAATGTGTTAATCATCTTTAGTCTTGACATTGCTACTCTGGATATAACAAAGAACGTCATTTTGAGTAGGCTTTTGACTTTTTTCTTCGAGGTTTCCATGAAGAACCCATCCCAGTAGGGTCTTACTGATTGCGGGACCACTCCAAGGAACTGTTATTAATTGTCGGTTAACTAACAGGGGTCAATTGTCTTGTCCTATTATTATTTCAGGTTGCGCATGTTTCATTGAAGATATCTTACCACTGATATTTGGATAACCGCTTTTAAGTTTATCAACATCTATTGTCTGCGAGGGTGAAGACAGTCTAGTTGTTCAAACGTGTCTTAACTGAAAACTAGTACTTTCGTTAATTCCTGCTATGGTAAAACTTACTACTCGAACTATATCATCGTTAGTCCATTGTAGACAAAGAGATTGGCATGGACCTGACATTCAAAGAGTATTCGCTAAATTTTGATCTATAAGACTAATGCTAGAAGCATCATCAAGAAGTGCGTAAGTTTGAATTCTCTTTTCACAGTAATAAATGTACACAGGTAAAATTTTTATTAGAACATTTTTATTTGTCAAAATATGGAAGTTGGTACCTGTAACAGCTTCAGAATGCGGTAGTTCAGTGTGATGTCATTTTGGTTCCACTGAAGTTTAATTCCAACCAAACTTTAAAAAAAAACATCAATAAATTTGACATATACGTTTATACTGTTTTTATTTTATTTCAAAATATTGTTTTCAGGTCATAAAAAATAGTTTAAAGGTATATAATTGGTAACTAAACGATTGTATATTTGATACATGCTATCTACTTACTTTAGGATTATATTTATAAAAGTGAAAAATGCGATATAATTTAGGTAAACAAAACGAATTCAAAAAATCTACTGTCACTTAAATAGCGTTTTCAACTGGTGAAACTGGTGCGCACTTTTTAACACTCGATGCAACATTTGTTTTCGACTCGCAAGGGCAGTGCGAACCACAAAGCACATAGAGGTTCCACGTGAATGACCAAGGTCAAAACCGACAATTGACATTTTTTATGCTATTTACTCCAAACTCTAGATGGGGCTACTGGTAAAATTCTGATTTCTTACTCCATTTTTAAGCTTAATGGGAGAAAAACTTAACCAAAGACTCCAAAGATGTGACGTGTATTTATTTATGTTTTTGGTTAATCTCATTTTTCCGTCTGATTTTAGTGATTTTTTGTTGGCTTTGGCTTTTGGTTTCTGTTTATAGTTTCGTCTTAGTTATAACCTACTGTGTTTTGCAATAATTTTGGTGCTACCTGTGGGTGCTACGTTGAAAACTTCGAGAAAAACTTCATTGATTCACCATGCATCTGCATCATAAAAAGACAAACGGGTATAACAACTAATTGATAATCAATTTATCACTGGACTAGATTCCGAAATCATTTTTCACATAAGAGAGTAATACACAAAGCAGTGGAGTAATACCACCATCTGTATTTGGAAGGAAAATACCTATTTATCATTGAATGAATAGTTAAAAGGATTCACCTTTTAATACAATACCTATATTACATTTGTCCTCGGTTTAAAAGACATTTATAAAATATATTATTTTAGTGTTAATAAAATGTAATATCCTAGTCTCTACTTCACATTTAAATTATTGATAGGTATTTTAAAGATTTGAGATTGTATACCTATTTGCTGCAAGTAAGTATTCGTTAAATATGTATTATTATTATTTGTATTTATTTTTATCTAATAATATTATTTAAGTTATTAATAAACATATTTTAAGAATATTCTATTTTATTATTTATTGATATATCTTATATTTATTTAAAAATAATATGCAGAACCAACTCTTCACATCAGACCCCTGCTTATAACAAATTAATTCCTCAAATTTGGTATAATCGACCTAAATTATTTTGTAAAATAAAAGTTTCGAACTTACTAGTTCCATTCTTTATTTTATAAAATAATTTATGTGGAAATCATTTAAAATTTTATTTAAAACTAGTACCTACTCCTAAAAATTACAATTTGAATTTACCGCCATCTGTCAATTGTCATTTTGGTTCCAGCTCCAAACACAAAGTGGCGCCAATTTGGTTTAAAAGTTTAACATTGGCGTGGGGTCTCTAGAAGATACGTGCTTTGTGGTGCGAACCGGGTCAGTTTTTGAATTTTCGGTTGGAATCGGTTGAACTCAAAAAAATGAACTGGTGCGCACTTTTGTGAACCGAGTGCAGAGACAGATTTTCAGTTTCAGTTCAGTCGTAACAAATATGGCGATGGCAAATGAAGAGTTGTTTGTAAATTGTGTAAATTTTGTAGAATTTGTAAAGAAATATTGAAAACTTCTTCGTCAATTCAGACAAAGAAGATTTATTTAAGGCCAAGTGTAATAAAACTAAATTGCTAAAAATAAAAGATTACATTGAATCAGTGGTGTCGCACCTGGATGACTCCCAGGTAGGTACCATAAATATTCTTGTAAATCCTGTATATGCATAGTATACGCTGACATCTTAAGTACTTAGACAAAAGTAAGTTTATGTTAATATATTGAGAAAATATTTTATAATATAATAATATTAAATATATATTAAAAATGAAAGCTTGGTTTGGATCTTGTTTGGAATTTTGAAGGTACTTCTATTTATTACTCAGATGACAACTATCAAATATAATACAACGCACTGGTGGTCAACTGCGTTTTCGGTTGAATTAAGTTTGTATGACGTCACTTAATTAAACCAGTGCTGATCAACGAAAACTCGCACTTTACGAGTGTGAACTGAGTGTGACCAGTCGAAAACGCTATAATTATCAGTGGAACCATGATTACATCATCACTGAACTAGCGCATTGTCTGAATTTGTGGGAATATCCTGTCTGAAACTAGGGGTTTTGTAATAGCTGATGATGTGGCTTATAACATCCCCCAATACCACAAGTCTTTCTCTTTCTGCATGTCTTGATATTATGGAATGGCGAAACACATGAGAAACAGATTTTCTTTGCTGTTATTAGTGACCTCCTTTCGTCGGTAGGAAGTATTTTGATTTTTTTACAAACACTGATATGATGATTGTCATCGTTACAACAAAGACATCTTATACTCGTAACTTTTGTTGTCATCGTAATGTCTTTTTTGGCATTTCTAAAGGACCCCGCAATAATCTTATGGAAATTGGGTTTCTGTCAAATTGTCTGAATTTTTGATATGTTGTAGATTTTGTCATCCTGAACAAAAGTCTCCATGGGCACAAAGTGCCAAAATGAATATTTTGGCAGCTACGGAGCTGCCAAAGCTCCCCTGACCCGTTGCAAAACTATCAATTTTCAATACTATTTACAGATGTCAAAAGCATATTTTAATTATTCTAAGATATAGGGTAATGTTTTTGAGGTCACTGGATTCAACCCTTATGTCAGATTGGACAAATTGACCGTTGACAGCTGTCAATACACTGTCAATGAAGAATAGAAAAGTAAATATTCTCTGTTGACATTGAGAGTTTGTGCTTTTGAGAGAGTGTTGACATTGAGAGTTTGTGCTTTTGAGAGAGCTGAATTCAATTAAAATCTCAGATTGTAAAAATTGACAGTTGACAGCTGTCAATTCACTGTCAACGAAGAATAGAGAAGTAAATATTCTCTGTTGATATTGAGAGTTTGGGTTCTTGAGGTCGCTGAATTCAGTTCTCATGCCAGATTGGCAAAATTGACAGTTGACAGCTGGTATATATAGTACCAAGCCAAAGACAGAAATCTCACTGAGCTTAGATAAACATGCGACAGTATTCCAGGCAGAAATAGCAGCAATACATCACTGCGCAAAAGAAGTATTAAGACAGAAGGTAAATGGAAAAATCATTGTCATATACTCAGACAGTCAAGCGACGTTAAAAGCACTCAGTTCCATGCAGGTACACTCAAAGCTTGTGTCGGATTGTTTGGAAGCCCTAACAGAGCTGGGTAGTCAAAACAGACTAACCTTAGCCTGGGTATCAGGTCACAGGGGACACAAGGGCAATGAAGAGGCTGATTTACTAGCCCAAGAAGGAGCATCAAATGCTCTTATTGGCCCAGAACCCTTCTGTGGTGTAACAAAAACAACTATCAGAACATGCACAAAGCAGTGGATGTTTAAAAAATCTCAGGAGTGGTGGAAAAACTCACCAGGACAGAGACAGGCCAAAAAGTTCTTAAAAGGACCATCGTCTAAACTCACCGAGCATCTACTAAGCCTTAATAGGAAAAATACCAGAATACTAGTAGGTCTATTAACAGGGCATTGTAGGCTTAACAACCATATGTTCAATATCGGTCTGACAGAAGAGGCCTTATGCCGATTCTGTCAAGAAGAAGAGGAAACGGCAGAACACGTATTGTGCTACTGCGAAGGTCTAGTAAGACTGAGATTCCTTACACTTGGAGAAGAAAAACCAAGGGCAACTAGCTATACCGGAGAACTACTTCCCAGTCTATGGAGTCTACTACAAATAACCGAATTAGACAAGGTACTCTAAACAATGATTAAAGGATATCCACAATAGATTTGAAAAGGTCGAGGTGGGGGAGGCCACATGGCCCATAGTCCTAATTAAATCTACTCTACGCTGATTTTAGATGCTTGGCTATTCTTACTCTTGACTGTCTTTCTAGTGCAAATATCTTTATTTGAATTAACTGCTATCTGTCCTGTCGCCTGCGGAACATCCACCGCTTGGATTTTCGTCTGTCCTGTCAACGTGGGTGTTCTCTCAGATTGGACCTTTTTCTGTTTTAATTCTTTCAAGCGTTTGCTGCGTCTTAGTGTCTGTGCATGCATTGAAAAATATTTTACATATACCTTGGTGGTAATTTACTCAAACAGATAACTCTACCATTTACATAACAATTGCAAATAACTCAAAAAACATTTTGTAAAGTACCTACATAATATCGAAATATTACACAATAATACATATTCAAAAAAATATATTTTTAAATGATGATTTTATGTACCCCGTAAAATAATAATATAGGCACCCACACCAGAAATGTCCTGATCTGACATATATATTACTTCGTGTCGATTGCGATTCTATTATAAGCAAGTTAATGATTCTTTAGGATCTCTATAGTTCTTTGTAATATCTTGTTAGAAAAGTACAGGTGCGCTACAGACCAAGTTAGTAAAGCTAAGAATTATTCTTGCATTAAATGAATAATTTAATTTCGAATTTTGATAAACGAATTACCTTTTAAAGAATTCACTTCTGATGTGCTCTTCATACTGCCAAGGGCAAAAAAGTCATTAGTACAGTATTGTTGTACTAATTGGTGAATCTTTGGTATGAATTAAACTGGTCATATCCGAGTGGATAATTTAAATTTTTTCTCGTTGGTGGTCCTCGAGTTCAAACGACGGGTGACGTTTATGTTCCGTTTAAAAAAATATTTAAAAGTACATTTGCGGTGATTTATGTCTTCGATGATTGGGATACATTTTTATGAGTAGTTTATTAAAAGATGATATACAATCGAGAAATTTTAAACAAAAGTGAATAAAATTTATTTGACAAAAAATGTGTTACTTAAAATTAAACTTTAAAAATAAAAATAATAACTTCATCAATAAAATCCTGTCTACTTCGTTAACACAAGTTTTGGTTGTTTCGTTGTCAACTTTCGGGCCTTCGACGTCGGCTAGGGAGTAGATAGCTATTAAAAATTCCGGAAATAGTAGACAAATTAAAGGTTCCAACTGGGTCTATAAAGTGGCTAAAATATGCTACTATTTGCCGACGAATCCAGTAAATGAGGAAAGAAATAAAAAACAAACTTCAACTTATGTTCCTTTTTTAAAAAAAATTACCAATTTTCCCAATAATTAACAATTTTAATTTAAACAATTATATTTAAGAAACAAACAACAAACTCAAAAGTTAGAGTTCCAAATTCACCTTGTGGTTTTTGATGATTCCATAAATACTAACATATTTAAATTAAAATAATATATATGTCATATGCATGAACCCAAAATAAAATAAATTCATCAACAGATGGCACGGTCGGTCGTTAGCTTGGTACCAAGCGAAGGACGCTTGCGCAAGATGGTATGCAAAAAATATTGAGATCCTAATTTCTACCTTTTACATAAACAGTGATATAAAAAAAATATATATATAAAAAAATCATGTGCATATCCGCACCTACATCTAAACATTAACATTTAATGTTAAAACACAATAAACATTTAACACTTTCCAAGTTGGAAGAAGTTACCTGCTTAACTCATAGTTAAGACAGAATTATTAATAAAAAAATATCAAATCATAAAATTTTATAATTAAATAATGAAACAAAATAAATAGAAAATGTAATAAACACATATGAAAGACTTGAGCCACAGTGGTATATAGTGAAACTCCCAGATTGGGAGAGGTTAATTTAAATCTCTGCTCTTCATGGATCTTACGAGTCTGCTTAACTTAACTTAAAATGGTGAACGTAGCCCTTATGTCCCGAGGTATTTATGGTCAATACCCAAGCCGAGACAGTAAGTGCTTAAATAACAAAATTTTACAATAGTGCTTAATTAATTAAATTATGAAATATATTGGTAATACAGAAGTTATTAATAGAAAAACTCTAAAACATTCTGCGTGCAAAAGCATAAATAATGTTGAGAATACCTTAAGAACATTCATATAAAAGTGGATGTTTAATTTAATAAATCAGCAGGCACAGTCAATATATGAAACTTTTATTATAATATAAAAACCTGATAGTAGGGTGTTTTCATTGACACCATCACCGTTTTCGAACTGGGAAAATTTTCTTCCTTAAAATAATTTTTAAAAAAAATTCTAAACAGAGGATTATCCAATTTGTGAATTGGAATATTACAAGATACAAATAAATTGCACAAATCTCTATTAAAATTGTCCTGATGATAAGAAGTGGTTCCTTGTTCTGTTATTAACTGTTGAATCAATCGTTTGGAAGTTGTTTTCTGGATAAGTGACTTGTTGTTCCTAAATGTTGATCCACTTGAAATTTTTTAGTACAGACAAAAAGAGATCTAACGTCATCGTCAAATATAATATATTTTTTTTTAAATCCAAAAATACGTGAATTTTTTTATATAAAAATAAAACCTAGATGATTTTCAAAAAATCTGGCTGGTAGAAAGAAACTTTTGAGTAAAAATAAAAAAAAACATTTCCTTATTAAAAAAAAAAAGAAAAACTAATATATTGTTGATTTTTTTAAAAATTAGATGAAAACCAAATAAACAATTTAGTATAGCTCTTATATCATATCTTGATTTTATTTCTTTTTACTTCTAAAATATGATTCAGCTGGCTTTGAAAAAAGTTAATAGTGTGAAAAATGCAAGAAAAATGTTAGTTATCCCTTACCACTTTATCGCAGGTGGAGCAAAAAACGTGATTAGAGTCTACGATTCTCAAATCACTTTTTCCATAGATCCATTTCTTCATCATTTGCATTTTTCCCGTAGCTTGTTTTGGCATTTTTAAAATGAACGCTTTTACTTTTACACTAACGACACTTTTGCAGGAACATAACCAATAACAATACTTAACCATAAGAAATTTTGAATAATACTGAATGAACTACCTGTTACACAAAAACAGATAAATTTTATGCAGCCATTTGCTATCAATCATCCCCTAGTTGCCCTAATCCTTAATACCTAGTAGTTTAGAAAGCAGAATACCCACTTGGTTAATATTTTGTGGTAAAATGCAGGTACAATTGAAAAATATTGCAATGCTTACAAAATAATGATAAATAAGCACTATTTTATTTTTAGATATAATAATAATAATAATAATAATAATAATAATAATAATACTCTCCCTAATTCACCCCCTTACGAGTGAATTTTAACCCCAAAAGCTGAGCTTGTCCGGGGAAAGGGACGGCTATTATTATTATTTGCCGTGGCGCTCCGGGGCGACTTAAAGATGATTGATGGTGCCATTTGACTTACAGGTGAGGAAAACCCGGAAAACCTCACCCACCATCATCGAGACGGTAATGTATGGCGAATTTTTTTAATCTGCATGTCATATCAACAGAAATTGAATTTCTATTAATACGCCACACATCAAATCCTAAACCGAACCATGCAATTTAATTAAAAATCCACATGGTCTGGTCTGGGATTCGAAACCCAGCAGTCTCAGACTCATAAACTTGCCTATAAATGAATATAAGCGCGATAGACCGCTACACCACCGTGCCCGATTATTATTTAAGATATGCATTATTATTTTAGATATGCAATATAAAATTCTACACTAAATATACAGGCATGCACTTTATATGCATTTTGCATATAATCTCTAATTATTATTAGAGAATTTAAAGCATATCCTTCTGTTGTCTGTCAAAAATGAAAAGTAATTTTCAAACTCTAATTTGTTAGATCAACTAAAACAGATTTGTTTTAAAGTTAAAATAAAATTCAAATTGACCATTGCACTATGAGAAATAATTTTTTTTTATAAACTAATTTTAGACTAATTGAAATTAACTTATACTTATAAATAAATAAATAAATAAATAAAAAAAAACTTGTACTCATAAGAATTGGCAACATTTTGATGACAGAAATTATTCAATAAGGTATGTACACTTTTTTTTTGTTTTTATAGAAAACGCCCTGTGAAAACAACTAACACCTGCATTGAAAATTGGTCCATTTTCCAAGAATGGGAGGAGACTACTATTAATTTCACTTACAATAATTGTTATTTAATATTGAGAATATGTTGTGTATGTAATAAACATTTAAATGCACCTTACTTGTATTAAATGATTAAACTATACTTGCGTTTCAAGTATTTTAGTATAAATATTTCTTTATTTATATTTTTTTGGAGTTTTAATACTTTAAAAAACTAATATTTATGTTAAATACAATATTTTAATTTAAATATTTTTTTTCTTTTGACTAATGAATTCCAAAAAATGTAAATAAATAATAAAGTACATTTGAATAAACCGCGGGAAAACTAGACACTCTTCTTTTTATTTTCTTCTTCTTCTCTGCTGCCTTTAACTGTCAAGCCAATCAGCCAATTGTGTAATGTGCGTGGTGGCTCCAAATAGTATGCTGGGGAACTAAAACTTGTTACCAGTGCCGTGCATGTAAATGATTTATCTTACATATTAATTTATCTATGTCTAGAGCTTAACTGTAATTTATTACTTCTTTTTAGTTTAATAGTGACTCTTCCATAAGTTTTGTTTCACATTTTTCTAGGACATTTTATTTTCCTAATAGCCTACTATAAGAGTTATCCTCCTTTTTAGTGTGGATAGAGTTAATTAAAACCAAGCAGGAAAGTAAAAATTCGAGTACTGTTCCGCTGGTTTTAAAATATTCTACCTCTGCTGTTTCCCTTTGTAATATCAACGTCAATCGAGGCACATAGTCAAAGAAGTAGTTGTTTTCCAAAGTAAAGCGGTAGTACGATGGATTTCTGTGATACAGACTTTGAGTTATTTCGCTTTCTTTACATTGTATATTAAATTATTAAAAGTAAAATAAGCTGCACTAAAAAGGTTTTGATTATTTAAGTAGGCAATTTAAAAAGGATCAAAGAATAATTTTGAGAATCAAAAAAAACTAATTTATCAAATTCTGTTAATGCGAAAATGATAATATAAAAAAATGCCAACAAAAAATATTCTCGTTAATATACGTCTATTCGACGATGTGTCACAAGTTTACAAATAAAAATTGTTCTTTAAATCATAATTATATTTCTGTACCCACTCATGAATAATAATATTCCTAATTATTTCTAATTACGAAAAACTCAGACATCTTTAAAAATGCTCTCAAGATTTGAAATATAATTTTTGTAGCCGTAAAAAATTCCTTTGAGAGTTGTTTGCCCATTGCCAAATTTAGAAATAAGATTTTCTTTACGCATGCTCCTTTTTGATAAAATTGTTGTTTGAAAAAGAGAGCAATAGACCGACTAAGTAAATATAGTCGTTTTCTTTCATCCAAAGAAGAAATAAAGCTTAAAATGTAAAGCCCTTGTTTTCTCTTGGAAACCATTTTTAGGCCAGTAGACCGAGATAGACAAAGTTTTTTAAATGCCAGGAATGTCAATCCCAAAGACAGAAATACAAAACACAAGTCTTATTTTTCAAAAAAATATGAGTTTTTTTCGTATTCAGAGTAAATTATATTATTTATATTAAAAACCATTAGATAGGTACTTACCACCCAAATTAAATACACAAAAAATCTTCGCAGGAAATGTCAAATTAAAGCAAAAATAATAAAAATATACTGGAAATATAATAAACACACTCAAATCAAAGTTCCGAACAAATAGCCCATACACTTATTTATTTAAACCATTATTTGGAAATTAGGGTAAATATGCCTGTTTATAACAGATTATGAGGGGTCAGTGCCACACGATAAATATTTAATTCATCAACTTCCTGTGAACCTAATTAGCCAAGAAAAAATTAACTAAAATTAAAATTTATATCATAATATCAAAAACCGAAAGTGCTGTGGCATCCTTAATTAGACTGGTCTACATATCCGTTATTTACTTACCTTATTAAACTTTTATTTTCAGTTATTAAATGTCTATCTCGGTCAACCGGGCAATGTTAACACAAAACGTTATTATACACTACCAACACTTTAGTTTAACACAAAAATAAACTACTGAAACTAACCGTATACATGTCTCAAGCTACGGCACTGATTTACTTAATTGAATTAATACCTAACTATAGTCTATTTTTATGTATGAGAGAGTATTAAAATAATAAAGCGTTCGTAATCCATAAGCGTACTAATCCATAGGCGTACCACTTCTTTTAATAGACAGTTAAAATATTTTTTGAAGTTATTCCTCGAGTATACACTTATATTTTCACCTAATTAACCTGCTTATAACTTCTAAACAGCTGAAGGTAAAAAAGTGCAATTTTTTCTAAAATGTTCTATTTTTCCACAAGGTATGTTAAGAACATTGTGTCAAACGGGTTATGTAGGTATAAGGGTTTAAACTTTGACTTTTAAACAACGTTACGTTCATAAATAATAATTTTAATATAAAAACTACTTCTTACCTACAAATCCAAATCAGAATAGAAATCAGAAGATGAACTGTCGCAACCAATATTTACAATGAGTGGCTCGATCATTTCATCAGTAATATTGTCCAACTTCCACATTTTCTCTTCTTCTTTAATCGTATGATTTACTGCCTTTTCTCAGTTTTCAGGCTTCACATTATTTACAGCCTCCAAAAACAACTGTTTAACATCACTCATTTTAAAAGAATTATTTTTTCTTGAAACTTCTCCCTTTATCTGTGCCCATATCAGTTCAATCGGGTTTACTTCGCAATGATATGGACGTGATCTAACCACCGTCATCCCACGATTTTTTGCAATTTCATCAATTTCAAATTTTTTGAATTTCTCTTTATGAAGGGAACACAAATGATACAGTTCTTTTCTCACAGAACCGGGATGGAACTTAATATTCTTTGAATTTAGCCAATTCTGTAAATCTTTTTTTAACCACTTGGTTGTGGGCATTTTTTCTATAAGTCTCGAGTGATAACTTGCATTATCCATTACTATTATACAGTTCTGAGGAAGAAGATCTATATTTTGTTCGAACCACTCTTTAAAGACATCAGCATTTATATCCTCATGGTAGTCACCGGTAAGAGTAGATTCAAAAGTCAATAAACCACCTTTAACAAAACCGTTTGAACTACCGATGTGTACTATTATTAGTCTGTGCCCCTTTCCTGATGGTGGATTTAAACCAGTAGATAAATTATTTAAAAAAGCCTGTCTTCGACTTGTAACAGTTTCATCTTGCCAAAATTTATTTGGTTTATGTCCCTCGTTGATCCATGTTTCATCTAAATAAAATATATTTCTTCTTTGGTTTCTCATTTCTTTTATAGTCCTTAGGTAATCTCGATACTACAATATCGCTTCTTTCTATTAAAATAGACTTTCTGGAATGCTTTTTCCATAGAAAACCTATTTCTTTTAAAAGTTTCCATAGTGTGCTTCGACTTATTTCAGGGTAATCCTTATCATCTCTAACCGTGGCAAGAACTTTGTCTACTGTCGGAAATTCTTTTCTAAAGAAGAACGCATGCACTTTCCTTCGAAGTCTTTCTTTCAAAAGATTTTCTAATTGAAATTTTGGTTTTCCTGGAGCTTTACGTGTTGTTTGAAACTCGCCACTATTCTCTTCTTTAACAACTCTGTAAATCGTAGATTTTCCAACACCAAGCGTACTACTAACTAATTCCACTGTGTCATCAACACTTTTACATAAATGTTTGTCTGTAAACGATTTAAAACAATTAAATATTAATGTTTTTTCATCGACTGTTAAAAGACCGATTTTTTGTCGTTTACGCGGCCCTTACAAATTTTTCATGATCACACTAGAATTCACACTGCACCTTGCAAGTTGCAACTAAACGACATTTAGTAAACTGTCAAGAATACACAACTTGGACCACCTTACTAAATGGAAAACCTATAATCGCATTTTCGGTGAAATTTGTTGGGAAGGTATTTATCTACTTATAATTCGATTACTGTAAGAAATTCTTGGAATTAAAATAAAACAAAATTTGCAAATAGGTACTTATTGAAAATAATTTTAAGATACGGCTATGTAATCTTTAATACACAGGGCTTTTGGCCTGTCCAAATCTTTTTCTATTGTTCGGTACATCTTATGTTTATAAAGTATAAAGGACCAATAAACGACCCAAAACTTGTAATAGCTCAGGTACATTTATTACAATTTTAGGAAATATTTAGATTATTCTGTAAAAATATTTAAAATGACCGTACTAAGTTTTGCATTATTACTCTCTTATACATATAAATAGACTATAGTATTGACGAGTTTATCGCTGAATCGAAATATTTACTTACCTTGGCTAGGTATAATAGGTGTACTAGGAGTAACTATTATGGAATAATCTCACTTTTTAAATTTCCGCGTTGACGAAGCATAAACAATAAAATGATCCCGGTAAGTTGAGCTCTGAAAATTATAATAGACTTACAATGTTGCCATTTGACCACAGTGCAATCCGCAAGATCCATCATTTAAAAATTGTTCGAGTTAAGTTTGAAGGACTTGCACGTTCTATACTGACGACGTAAATTCTGTGACTGGCTTTGGACGTTGCTTATCATAACATTGTCTCTAAACAGTCTAAACTCACTTTGTTTACAGTAATCTCCACGCACTTGTAAAAGATGGACATGTATGCATAATATAGGTATATCTATTTGGTAATGTTTCAGAAACTGAAATACTAATTCGTTGCTTCAGGAAATACTCAAGTACTCAGATTTATTACTATGAATCTCGATCATCCAGTACCACGCCTACAATGTACCTAACTACAGAACTGCCATCCTGAGTGATTGTGAATAGCATTTGCATGTCTCTGACGCGGATCCTTTGTAACAAGTACCAAAAATAGACTCGGATCGGACAACAAGAAGTAAAAAGTTTTCACCGCTATATGCGAGGTTTCACGCCGTGGTATTTGGAGCCATCTCCAGAAATATTACTCAAGAACGGTGAAAAAAAAAGGGAATGCAGGACAGTATTGTTTTTGTTCAACTGCTAAATTTTTGAATCACTGGCCTAAAGCTTACTGCCTTGAAGTAAATGAAATAACTATGTAAATCTCGGTTTATTTCTTTAAAAAACATTTAAAATTTAGTAGGGCAATTGAGTTTCCGCTTAGGTGAGTAACAAAAAGGGAGTTTTAGATAAAATAAAGACCTTCTTGTAAATACCGCTCTCAACTTGTTAAGTAATTTGTGAAGGAAAGGCCACAATAACGAGGTATAATCCAGTAAATATAAACCCTTGCAAGACGTCGCGATGTTATCGTAAATTTAATGCCGCGTTTTGGTATAAATTGTCTCTCGTTTAACGGTTTTTGAGAAGTTTATTTTGATACCGAAGCTACAACTATTTTCAAATTATATTATTTTGAGTTAAGCAATTACATTTTAAATTATAATGGTGTAATATATGCACAATATACTTTTTGTAATATTTTCTTATAAAGTGACATGTTTTGTAATCGCAGCATATGTCATGTGTAGACCTAGGAATATATGCACCCAAAAAGTAGTTATATATGCGCATATATATGCCGCAAAATACTTCAATATATGCGTAAAAAATTGAAAAATATGCAGAGCATATGCAATAAGAGTAATTTGTTATTTGATCGAAATAATTAGATGTTTTTCTAAATTATCTGTATTAAATGATTGTCTCCCATCAGTAAGTATGTACTTGTACAAAGAAAAACTCCTTTCGACATCTACAGAAGTAATAGGTGCAAACTTAAATTTTCCTGAACTATCTAGATGAATAGTATTAATATCTTCAAAGTTACCAGAATAAATATTAGCAAGGTTTCTTAAAACAATAAATCCTTAATTTTTTAAAATTACATTTGAAAATTTATGAAAAATCGTCTTTCCAATATCGCCCTGGACATTTTTACACTCTGATTCAAACGTCTTAATTAAATTTACGGAAGTCACCAAAGGTAAATTTTTTTGTTCTAAATCTAATATAATTTTGGGTACAAATGCATAATTTTTTAAAAACATTAATTGCTTTGGTAATATGTGATTTTGAAACAACTTCTTTGTATTAGATATTCCCTATTTTTGTTACATTACTAATTAAATCATTTATTAAAGGAAAGTTAGACCTAATTTCTTCTGCAACTCTGTTAAGGCCATGAGCCAAACAAGTAACATAGATTAAGTTTTCATAAAACATTTTTAAATTTTGTGAGGCTTTTACCATGTACGGGGCAGCATCGAATAACAGCAATAAACATTTTTCTGTTGGAACGGCTTCCGGAAGAAAAAAGGAAGACAATTCTGTCTGGATAAAACGAGTTATTTGTTTTATCTAATTGCTTTGAAGCTATTAAATATGGACCAATTTGCATTTCTTCGCGTAATGAACCTATCATTAAATGTGTTATATATCGACCACAAGAGTCTGTTGTTTCATCCACAATAATGTAGAAATGGTTTCCAACGGTAATCTGACGAATTTTTTCACGAGTCTCAATGTACAAACTGTCAACACCACGTTTTCGTAATATACTTTGCTCTGGTATATTAAATTTACAGTATTTTTGCAAAAATGATCGGAGATTTGGATTATTTAATCGTAAAAAAGGGATATTCGAAGTCACTAAAGCTTTGCATAAATCTTCATTAAAAATAACTTGTTCACTTCTAGACGATCCAGATTCTAAATATTGTTTCAAGGGAAGTTGACTTTGTCTGCGAGTGTCTTTAGATTTCTGCTTGCTATATGTGAGGGTGTTTTCGCGTGTTGGTCGATTTAAAACTTTTTTTTACATGGAATCTAAAACAAATAAATTCCTGTAGATGTTAAAGTTTTAATTAAATTAAATAAATGCGTACATTGTAAAGTTGCCCTACTTTTTGTTTGACTGTGAGTTGAAATAATATTTTACTGTCGTTTGATTTACCATTGTGAAAAGTCAAAATAAAATATAAAATAAAAAAGTACTTACAATTGAAGACCTTGGTGCACAAACCGGACAAGACCATATTTTAAAATTTTTGGGAAAATGAAAAACTTTTTAATTTTGGATATTTATTTCAAACAAAAGACACGCTTTTTGTAGTAGATATATATTAATGCGAACTAAAAGATCTATTGTGTCCCCTTATGTCGCAGACGAAGCAAGGAAACGTCTCAGTGCCTATAACGACCCTTCCAATTCTATCTTCTCAAGGAAGTGTAGGATTTGGAGTGGTTTCAAGTTAGGTAAATCTCCCTCTTCTATTTGATATGCTCCTAGGTGCAGTGCCCTTGGATTCTGAAGTGCTACACATTCAGTTAGAATATAAATGAAGGTTTCGTCCTCCTCCTCCTCTCAGAATCTGCACTCACTATCTTCTACTACTCTCAGTTTACTGGGGTGTAAGAAATTACGATAAATTCATTGTCACCAGTTGCGAAATGAAAACAAATTTAACAAACACCTTTTTTTGTTTTAAAATCAATGTTTCAAAACCGTTTGAAACATATCAAAGACGGTCTTGTGCTCGTGAACCCAGATGTTCATTATTAGCAACTGTAAACCAGTGACAATAATCGCATTCGCAAAGCTGCGTCGGCGCGAAACACTCAAAGCTAACTAATTTTCAGTCACATAGACATAGCTCTTTCTTCTGAACGACACAAAAATCAGACTAGTCTGTGCTTTGTTAGAAGACAGACGTGCTCTCATTAAAATAACTAGAGTTCTTTTCTGTAAAAGATCTTTACAAAAACATACCACATATTCCTTAGACCAAAATAAGTCGATTTAGGTAAAATTACCTTAGTACAAAGTTGCTTCGTTTGGGCTCCAGAAGGCCTTGAAGTTATAATTTTTAAATCGTTTTTCCCATATAAATTTTAAACGGCACATGCGATTTTGCTGAAATTTGGTATATTGGTAGAGCTTTATGTGGCAAAAAAATAGTATTAAAATTTTGTCCGATAATAATACATAGGCGTAGAACTTGATTTTTTAAATAATTGCACCTTTAAAAATTCTACGCCAATGAAAGAAAAGGAGTTTGACTATGAAATTTAGATTGCGCAACTCATTTACTTTAAAAAAGGCACTCTTAATAAGACTCGATTACTCTCATGGTTTTCGCTAAATTTCTGTTTTAATAATTTAGAGTGTATAGGTTTCACAAAAATATTTATTTACAACATAATAAAAAAAGGAATTTTACAAAAATTGTTTAAAATGTTCACCATTTTCACGCATACAAAGATTTATACGTCGAAGAAAATTAAAATGTATCCTTTCCATAACTTCTTCATCACCTCTAAGATTGTTTATTGCATCTTGAATACGTTGCCAGAGTTGTTCCTCATTTTCTACAGGTTTCCTGTAAACTGTGGATTTCAGATGTCCTAATAAAAAGTAATCGATCGGTGTTAGGTCTGGGGAACGTGGTGGCCAGTTTACAGGTGCGTCATTACCTCTGCCTATCCATTTGTGTGGATATTGTTCATTCAAGTGGTTTCTAACGTTTGAAGAAAAATGTGGTGGAGCTCCATCTTGCATAAACCACATATCTCTCCGAAGTTGGAGAGGAAAATCTTCTAACAATTCTGGCAACGTATTTTGTAGAAAATCCAAATAATTTTCACCAGTTAATCTTCGTGGAAGTATGACAGGACCAACAATGAAATTACCAATTATTCCAGCCCACACATTAATTTTGAATTCGTGCTGAAAATGGTTTACCTTTATTGCATGCGGATTTTCAACGGCATAAACATGTTCATTATGGGTATTAGTTAGACCTCTTCTTGTAAAACCCACTTCATCGGTAAAGAGAACCTTCTTGACAAAGTTTGGATCTCTTTTTCTTTGCATATTAACAAATCGACAAAAACCCAAATGAATTTGAGGATCATGGACTAATAATTCTTGTACTGGCTTTTTATGGTATGGATATAGCAATTGTTCTCTAAGAACTTTATGAACGACATCTTTACGTACTCCTAGTTCCCTTCCAATTCGTCTGGTGCTTAATTCTGGATCCTCTTCAACACGTTCTAAAATGTCTTCTTCAACTTCAGGAATCCTTACAAAACGTTCTCTTCCATTATCAACAGTGTTGGGAGCAAAGGAACCAGTCTCCCGAAGACGTCTCTCAACAGCAGCAAAAGTTGGGTGGCTATATAGGTACACGACGATTTGGAAACCTTTCAGAGTACACCCTGACACTCTCTCGAGCATTTCCTTCACAAAATCCTAATGTCAGTAACATATCGGTATATTCTGCATTGGTATATTGTACAGCCATATTAATAAACCACGCGTTTGTTTTTTTAATTATTGAGTCAGATAGAACACTTTCAATCGTTAACAAGAGATTAGGTGTTAAAACTTGACAATATTTTTATTTAGATGAAACTATGGAAACCAACAATAAATGTTTTTGTATACGTATTGCAGGCAAATAATAAATAAATAAATAAATAAATATGGTTTTATTGGCATGTGAAAATTACAAAATTAAAATAGTATAATTTATTAAAAATAAATAGCCAAAAAATCGTACATGACAAGAATCGAGTATTTTTGTTAAAAGTCTGGATTAGAGGTGTTGAAGAAGATATGAAAAAAGTACATTTCTATGTTTTTCATCGTATACCTATAATTTTGTCCGATAATAATACATAGGCGTAGAACTTGATTTTTTAAATAATTGCACCTTTAAAAATTCTACGCTAATGGCAAAAAAGGGGTTTGAGTATGAAATTTGGATTGGGTACTCATTTACTACAAAAAAGTACCCTTGATAACACTCGATTTACTCTCATGGTTTCGACAAAGTTTGTATTTTAATAATTATTGTTTATGTTCTAAAATTACTAAAATGCAAATTTCGTCAAAACCATGAGAGTAATCGAGTCTTATCAGGAGTACCTTTTTTAAAGTAAATGAGTTGCGCAATCTTAATTTCATACTCAAATTCCTTTTCTTCCATAGGAGTAGAATTTTTAAAGGTGCAATTATTTAAAAAATCAAGTTCTACGCCTATGTATTATTATCGGACAAAATTTTAATACCATTTTTTGCCACAAAAACTCTACCAATATACCAAATTTCAGCAAAATCGTATATGCCGTTTTAAATTTATGTGGGAAACACGATTTAAAAATTGTAATTTCAAGGCCCTCTGGAGCCCAAACGAAGCAACTTTGTACTAAGGTAATTTTACTTAAATCGACTTATTTTGGTCTAAGGAATAAGTGGTATGTTTTTGTAAAGACCTTTTACAGATACCCTGCATAAATTACTTAAGTTCTCTGATCAAAGATAATAATAAATAAAATAAAATGTGGAACCCTAATGCAGTGTTGAGCATGTAGGTAGTTGTTAAATAAAAATTATGTAAATATTGTAAGAAGCCTCCCCCCTGTTGCTACAGCACTGTCTTACCGCCGTACGAGTGAGACCAAAACATCAGCCACCTGCGATAAAAAGTATCGAACGAACATCGAAACATAGATAAATTAATATAAAACAAGATGAATTTATTAAATGCCCGCCACTGTCAACACGGCGTAGTTCCCAGCATACTATTAGTTAGCGCCACCATCGCAATAGTATGAAAGCGATGTTGCCGGTTTCCGTAAACTTTCATGAGATGATAGTTATTTCAAATTCATTTTATTTTAATTTTTTATCAATCTACATGCGCACCATACCATCCATACAATGTCCATACTATTGCTGAGATTTTTAAAAGACGGGATTGACAACCTTGTAAAAAATGAAAAACGTGATGGCGGAAGGCGGGATATGATGATAAAATAAAACTTATTTTTATTTTATGATGTAAGTTACATAGGTAGGTAAGTTATTTTTAGGTTAAGAAACAAACGGTGCTGATTTGATGTAATTAGTAAGTATTAACTTTAATTTAATATTAAGTATTTAAGGACTTTGTTTATCATTGTTTTCTTAGCCTTAACGATATACAGGGTGTCCTTTAAAATGTGTCCCAAAATTCTCAGGCAGATTCCTTAACCAAAAAATGGAAAAAAAGTTCCTATAGACCTATGTCCTAAAGTGCCCCCTAAGCGAGCAACAGCCTCTCGAAATAATTTTTTTTATTTTGATTTTTTGAATTTTCTTAAAAATGGAAACAAATAAAAGAACCAAATTTTGGCTGTTAAATATGATCAATAATAGTGACCTTTTGACACCTTCAAAAAGAAATTATTTCGTCAGGGGTGTACTTGGGAATTTTTTGAAAATTTTGATTATTCATAACTTTTTTGTGTTTTTGGTAATGACTTATCCATATTTTTTTTTACATTCTACATTGAAAACTACGTCAAAAAGGAATACTTGTTTGATCTCGATTGGAGCAGCCGTTTCCGAGAAAACATCATCCAAAGATATTCGTGCAGTTTAGGTTAATTTTCAATTTTGGCTGTTGTAGCCAAAAAGTTGGAAATCGAGGAACACGGCTTACATGTCCCTATCCTTACTTTTGAAGGTCTATTCAGTGGCAAAAAATATTAGTTGATACAGGGTGATCAAAAATCGGATGTGATTTTGGATTTTTGATCACCCTGTATCAAATAATATGTATTTTATGTCACTGAATAGACCTTAAAAAGTTAGGATAGGGACTGTAAGCCGTTTTCCTCGATTTCCAACTGTTTGGCTACAACAGCCACCTGAATTTGAAAAAATGTGATTTTTGAGTAGCTGTAGATCCTTTACTATTCATATTAGATAACAAGTGTGATATATCATTGAAATCAGATTATCGAGCAGATTCTAAAAATATAAAAATATACAGGGTGTTCCATTTAAAAAAAATAACTTTGATTTGGCACTGCCTTATGAAACACCCTGTCACATCGTAACTAATTTTAAAATGTGAAGCTTAAAGCTGCCTACTTTTATTATAACAGATCTACAGAGCTTCCTCACACTAATCAATCACCCTGTATACTATTTTTAGCTCTCTAAATAAAATTTAAAAATTTAGTTCCCATTTATTTATTATGAAGACCATAAGGTTTGTATTTAGCTGTTTAGAATAAAAAAGTAAAAATATGTATTTTTTTGGCGTTTTTGTGTTTCATGGATAATTTTTTTCGCTCACTGATAAAAATGTTTCTTCAGTTAAACATTATTTCTAAAAGTGTTCTGGTGCGATTCGTTGTATTGTTATTATTTTGTTTAAAATGGCTCACAATAACTACAATAATGATTACACATTCGGCGAAATGACGGACATGCACTTATGTTTTGGACTCGCTTCTGGAAATGCCAATGAAGCTCGCAGACTTTATCAGGAGCGCTTTCCAAATAGGCATCTTCCATGCGCTAAGACGTTTTCTAGAATTGACGATAGACTTCGGGAAACTGGTACATTTAAGAAAAACTCTAGTAACAGTGGAAGACAAAATTATGTGAGAACTCCTGCTTTGGAAGAAGCAATTTTGGATAGGGTAGCTGAAACCCCATCGACAAGTACCAGAAAAATAGCAAATGGTAAGTAATTACTTATTTATTATTTTAGCTACCCCGTACCTTATCGTATAAAACTAGTTTTTTTACTTGTTATTGCTTCTCTTACATTTCACGACTTTTCGTATCGAAAAGAGTTGCGTTATGCAGAAAAAA
This sequence comes from Psylliodes chrysocephalus, assembly GCA_927349885.1. Taxonomy (NCBI): domain Eukaryota; kingdom Metazoa; phylum Arthropoda; class Insecta; order Coleoptera; family Chrysomelidae; genus Psylliodes; species Psylliodes chrysocephalus. Next base: position 38,645,359 of record OV651823.1, read on the forward strand.
TCTGATTTCCCAAATCAATGGATTCTCTTTCTTAACTATTCACTACACAGATTCTCTCATTTAATTTCAGAAGTGGGAGTCGGACGTAACACGGTATGGAAAGTTTTGCGTGAACAACAATTGTACCCTTACCACATTCAAAAAGTTCAGGCACTTAAAGCTACTGATTATGAGCCGCGAGTTATCTTTTCTGAATGGTTTCTTGGAAGATGTAATCAAGATGCAATGTTTCTTAATAAAGTGCTATTTACCGATGAAGCTGGTTTCACTAGAGATGGTATAATAAATTTTCGAAATATGCATGAATGGGCTGAAGATAACCCTCACGCGGTTGTTGAACGTCACCACCAGGATAAATTTTCAATAAACGTCTGGGCTGGAGTTATTGATAATTACCTTATTGGACCATTTGTTTTGCCGAATAGGTTAAATGGAGCAGCATACAGGCTTTTTTTGGAAAATAACTTACATGAGCTTCTTGATAATATTCCGATTCAAATCAGACATAACATGTGGTTTATGCATGATGGAGCTCCACCACATTACAGCCTTGAAGCTAGACAGCACCTTAACGAAAGATTTGAGGGTAGAGTAATTGGCAGAGGTTGTCCTGTTAACTGGCCACCTCGTTCACCAGATCTAAATCCAATGGATTTTTTTGTTTGGGGTTATTTAAAATCATTGGTTTATTCCAGTCCTGTTGAAACAGTTGAAGAATTGGAAGAACGAGTTTTTCATCATTGCGAAGTTCTTAGGAATAATCCTGAAGTATTTTTTCGTGTAAGACAGTCTATGATGCGACGGTTGCGCTTGTGTGTGGAAACCAATGGTCGCCACATTGAGCATCTGCTTTAATTTTTTTTGATTTGTTTTTTTAGAATAAATATTTTTTTAAACCGTTTCTTATTATTAAATAAAAATAGTCCCACCACGACATTTGAACTACAATTATTTAGAGAGAGCTAAAAAAGTTATTTTTATTTACGAGATTCACTGAGGTAATTTAGGAAAATTGAAAATTAAGCTAAAGTGGACGAATATCTTTGGATGATGTTTTCTCGGAAACGGCTGCTCCAATCGAGATCAAACAAGTATTCCTTTTTGACGTAGTTTTCAATGTAGAATGTAAAAAAAAATATGGATAAGTCATTACCAAAAACACAAAAAAGTTATGAATAATCAAAATTTTCAAAAAATTCCCAAGTACACCCCTGACGAAATAATTTCTTTTTGAAGGTGTCAAAAGGTCACTATTATTGATCATATTTAACAGCCAAAATTTGGTTCTTTTATTTGTTTCCATTTTTAAGAAAATTCAAAAAATCAAAATAAAAAAAATGATTTCGAGAGGCTGTTGCTCGCTTAGGGGGCACTTTAGGACATAGGTCTATAGGAACTTTTTTTCCATTTTTTGGTTAAGGAATCTGCCTGAGAATTTTGGGACACATTTTAAAGGACACCCTGTATAGGTATCTAATTTCATATTTCAACAATTCCTTTTCTAATATTTGAAACAAAAATGTCTGGCCCGGATATAGTTAAGTATTCTTGTTCAGCTCCTAATTGTTTAAATAAGTATTCTAATATTCAGCAAGTTGGTTATTCAAATAAAGCATTTTTTCATTTTCCTTCTGATGTTAAAGTTCGCCAGAACTGGTTTAAGAATTTAAATTTAACTTTAGATGATAATAATACTCGCTATCTTTGTAAAGATCATTTTTTGCCAGTCTTTTAGTAAGGTTTCCTCAAAACGTAAACGACTAGTTGTACATTCTGTACCAATTTCTTTAGATAATTATGCATCCAGTTCAAATATACAACCCGAGAGCCAGATTTCAGAATATATTGAGGCTGAAGCACAAACACAGCAGCATAAGATAGATTTGCTAATCAGCAACGAAAATCAAGAAATTAGTTGCAAACGTAAACTAAATATTAGTTATGTACAATTTGAACAACCCTCCAAACGGAGAAAAACTGTTTTGCAACAAATAAATGAAAGTAAAGTCAAAAATTTAAGTCCCAAAGAGAAAAAGCTGTATTTTATTAATAGAGAACAAAACGTTAGAATTTGTAAGCTAAAGAAAGCTCTACGTGTTTTCAAAAATAAAATCAAGAAAGCCTTTGAATTATCCAAAACTCAGTTATTTTCAGATTTTAATAATAAATTAGATCCGATTGGAATTAAATTCTTTAAAAGTAGTTTAGAAAATTATAAGAGAAAGAAACCCTCTTGGACCACTCAGAATAAAATTTTTTCTTTAGCATTATATAAAAATGGTCCAAGAGCATATAATTTTTTAAGAAAATGCATTTCGTTGCCTAGTAAATCTACTATCCAACAAATTTTAAGTGATTTACATTTTGAAACGGGGATAAATGATTCAGTGTTTTCCAGATTTAAAGAAATTGTTAGAAAAATGCCAGAAATTGATAGGAATTGTATTTTAATGTTCGACGAAATAGCTCTAACCGAAAAACTCACTTTTGTTACAGTTAATGACAAAATTGTTGGATATGTTGACTGCGTCGTTCTCAATCTTCGTCAAATAATTCAAAATAACTTAGTTTTATAAAAATGGTCAACATTTTGATAAGAGAAATTGTTCAATAACATATATGTACACTTTTTGTTTTGTTTTTATAGGAAACACCTGACGCCCATCAAAGTATGGTCCATTTTTACAAGAATGTGGGGAAACTAGTATTCATTTCACTTACAATTGTTCTTTATTAACACATTATGTATTACTGTATAATAAATAATTTAAATATATTTGTCTTATATTTTATTTCAGTGTAAATATTTTTTGTCTACATTTTTGTATACATTTTTTGGGGTTTTATAACTAAAAAAAAACTAATATATATGTTAAATACAATATTTTAATATAAATATTAGTTTTTCTTTTTAAAGTAATGAACCCCAAAAAATAAATAAATAAATAAAGATATTTAAATGAACCGCGGTTACGTTAACACTCTTCTTTTTTTATGCCTGTTACTGACAAATCAATCAGCCAGTGTAGTTCAAAAAAGATCCGTTCCATACTAATTCGCAGCACTACGTTTCCAAAGATTAACACAGAATCCGACCATCTTCTTTATTAGTTTATCTATGCATCGAAATCGATAATTAGTCAGTCATCAATAAGCCGGCTAACGTATTGTATTCGATTGAATTTCTAACCTTATTTACACAAAATTCATGTTTCTTATATTTAAATATTTTATAAACTTAATAAAACTATTTCAAAAACGATACCGTGTGTAACATTTCAGAAGTGGAACGGTACCAACGTGCTATTTTTCGTGTATTTCGTGGTAAAAAAAGCTTTGTGAAGTGCAAAAACGTTGTGTTAAAAAAAAACAGACTTGATGGCGTGATTCCGATAAGCGCTTTAGGTGAGGTGTGTGCGAATCGTTTTGTTTTTGTTCTGCTTTGGTTTTATTGTTTGCAATTTTGCAACAGTACCGAATTAATCGTTCCGTTTAAAATACAAAAATGCCAAGAAAAAGTGATAAAAGTGATAAAAAGCGCAAAAGACGTTACAGTTCGAGCACTGCTAGTTCTAAATCGTCTGGTGATTCGAGTTCTAGTTCGAGTTCTAGCTCATCGACAAGTTCTAGTTCTTCGGAAAAACGAAAATTAAAACGGAAAGTTAGGAAGTTTATCTAAATCAAAAAAAGTCGCGTGAAATATCCAGATTTCAAGGTAAAATTGACAGTCGTATTTTTCCGGTAGATTGGATGAACTTAACGTTGAACAGTGGTTACGAAACATCGAATCAACGAGTGACGTGTTCGGTTGGGATGACAGATCCAAAATTTATTGTATGGTAAACAAGTTACGAAGCAATGCTAAAAACTGGTATAATAACCAATCCGTCTTAAATCTCACTTGGAAAGAATGGAAAACGAAGCTATTGGAGGCGTTTCCAGCAATCACAGGTATTTTTTTTAAACTTAAAGAACTAGTAAATGTGGACGTAACCGAAATCAAAATTTGGTTGACTTTTATTATCAAAAATTGTCGTTGGGACAAAGTTGGGTATTATACGCCGACACTCGAACGGCGGATATAACTATTGAAATGTTATAAAGAGTTTCTAGACACTTTGAACACACTATACATAACAATTTTGGGTCCGATAACACTTATTTAAAAAAATGTTTACCTTAAAATCCTTAAAATTTGTTGTCGGGTCTCTATCATAAAACAAATGTGAAATAAACCATTTTCACTGATTTCTTGTTGTAGAAACGGCTAAATATCAATATAAGACTATTCATAAAGCAATAAACCGTAATTTTTTTTTTCATAAACCATCAAATTTTCTTACTTTTCATTTTTAGTTTGTTAGAAAAATAAATAGACATTAAATTATTTTCAATGACAATTGATGTGTCTAGTTTCTATAAATGCAGTAATGCGGTGTTGCCAAATCGAGTAAGAAAACATATAAGTCAGGAAATAATTCGGTTAATGAAAGTTGGCTGAAAAATTACATAGTGTCTGACCAGCAGGTAAATTTGGATCTCGAAGTGAAAAAATTTGTAGTAATAACAGAAAACCGTCTTTTAATTTCATTTCATGATGATTGTACGTTAATTACGGCATGTCGGTACTTATCTAATATTTAAAAAAAAAATCAATTTGAGCTGGGTCTAGGCCGTTGGAGTTTATGCCGGTCGGCGTAGCCAGGTATGGTTTAAAAATTTTCTGGTGGCGGCGAAGCCGCCACCTTACAAGAAGTCGTTCCTTCATTTTCTTATTGTATATTTTCTTATTATTAGATGCCCACGATAAATATATGTTCGTTAAAAGTTGGGATTAGTAGGTAAATATTAAAAATATGAATCAATGTTTGCTGATTTAAAAATTTATTTGTATGCCTATTGTTGTGATTCATTTTTACAGGTTGCCATAGAAACGACAAAAAATTACTATCATTATGGTTTAAAATAATCGTCTAACAAGAATTTATAATTATTATTGACTATCTCTGCAAATGGTTTTTACAATGCCATCCTTCTTCCTTTCATACATAAACATGGTTTAAAAGGTAGGTAAAAATATTAATAATTCAGGTTTAGAAGCTAGGCTCACAATGAATTAGGATTGTAATTTTCAGGGACAACATAATTGTCGCTGTCATGTTTTATGTGATTTTTTGAATATAAAATTATTTTTTTTAACCACTTTGCTCAGGATAGGGATTGGCACAGGTGCAATTTGGTAAAGTACAATGTTGTTACATGCCATGCCTTTGGAGCATATTTCATTTCGTTATCAGATGACGGTCGAAATATGCAGTGGGCTCTCATACTATTACTAATTTGAAATTTCTATAAACCATACCTGCATACTTTCTTAGTTATAACATGGCGTAATATTCGAGGGGTAAACACATCCAAAAAATGTGTACACAAGAATTCCTAACATAAAGAATACCTGAGAATTCCTGGGAATACCTGAGAATTCCCGGGAATTCCTGAGAATTCCTGGGAATTCCCAGAGACTTCCTGAGAATTTCCTGGGAATACCCAGAGACTTCCCGGGTATACTCAGAGACTTCCCGGGAATACCTAGAAAATACCTGGAATACTGAGAGAATAACTGAGTATATCCAGATAATGCCCGAAAAATATATGAGAATAACCAAGTATTTCTAAAGATTTATCTAGAGTTAGTAAATAAGGTCCTTAATGAGGTCCTTAAATTATTAGGAAAATAAATAATTGTTCCGGATTTATTAACTAATGATTAGCATTTTTTTCCTCACTTTAGATCATATTTTACTTTTGATAAAATATAAGAAATAAAAAGATAAGATAGGTATTAACTGTGGGGGAAAAATTTTAACTTTGGAAAAAAATCTGATGGGTCCAATACATGACTTTCCTATCTAGTTATTAGGTACAGGCTTTTTCCGGTTATTTTGTACAACCTATTGTATCATCCCTGTAAATGTTTAGAGGATGAACTAAATACATTTTCCACATGCATCTTACTCGAAACATTTTTTATATTTGGTGTTTTCTCCGTTTTTAAACTGAAATTCGAAATTGCAGTTTATCTCAAATATCTCGACTACGGTCCATTTTAGGGAAATCATGTATATAACAAAAAATATAAAGAATAACATTTAAGAAAAATTATGTATGGGACAAAAATTATAGAAAATTATATTGCAAACAACTTTTATTCAAAAAAATTTCTTCTCCAATAGTAAATAACGGAGATATTCGTTAAATTAAAAAAACGACCCCCTATAAAACACCCCCAGATGCTTCAACTATGTCCATAATTTAGACAACTCACCACAGAATGTATTTAAGCTTAAGTTTAAAATTTGGTTTTTTTCTCTTTATTCAATTTTGAGATATAATTTAAAATTCGAAATTTTCACATTTCCTCAAATTTTTCGAATACGGGTCATTTTGATTAGATTAAGTATGCAACCAAAATTATCTCGAAAATTATAGAGAATAATATTGCAAACAACTTTTATTCAAAGAAGTTTCTTCTCCAAGTGTAAATAAATATAAAGTAGGAAAATGGCCTTCTATAAAGTACCCCCCAGATGTTCTGACCATGCCCGAAATATATTCAGCTCACCGCAGGGTAGATTAAAATTAAAAATTTGGTGTTTTTCCTTTTGTCCGTTTTTTAGTTATGTTCAAAATTTCGAAATTTTCACAATTCCTCAATTTTCTCGAATACGGGCCATTTAAGGAAAATTATGTATGGGACAAAACTTATAGAGAATAATATTTCAAACAATTTTTATCCAAAGAAGTTTCTTTTCTAAGCGTAAATAATGGATATATTCCATAAAGTAGGAAAATGACTTCCCATAAAGTGCCCCCCTCCCAGATGTTCCGACTATGCCAAAACTACATTTAGCTCACCGCAGGGTAGATTAAAGCTTAAGTTTATAATTTGGTGTTTTTCTCTTTATCCGTTTTTGAGTTCAAAATTTTCACTGTTTCTCAAATTTCTCGAATACAGGCCATTTTAGGATATATTCCATTGCATACTTGGATAATATATTCCAGGTATTGTTCAATTCTAAACAATTTTATTTATAATTGACAATGTTTGAAAATCCCTGTATGTCCAATTTTATCAATGATCAAAAATAACATTTTGCCGTTATCCACTGTTTAGCAACATTTGAAGTTTTTTTAAGGTAAATATTTTTACAGTATACTTTTTTTAAATAAAATTTTCGTACTGTTATTAATTTTTCTAATAACTTTATTTTGCACCTTCCTTTTGTCCTTTATGAGGGTTATTTGGAGAACATTTTTTACTTTCCCCTCTATGTGTGCGTAGGTCTCGGCGTAGGTGCGTGAGTGGGTGCGTGGGTGAATGCGAGGGTGGGTGCATGGGTGGGTGCGTGGGTACGTGCGTAGATGCGTGCGCGGATGCGAGGTTGCGTGGGTACGTGCGAGGTTGCGTGGGTACGGGCGTGCGTGCGTAGGTGCGTGCGCGGGTGCGAGCGTGCTTGCGCGTGTTTCTTTATACTCGATAACTCATGAAAGGATTAGGAAAAAACACCAAATTATAAACTTAAGCTTTAATCCACCCTGCCGTGAAAGAAATTTGAGAAAAAGTGAAAATTTGGAATTTTAAACATAAGTCAAAAACGAATGAAGAGAAAAACACCAAATTATAAACTTAAGCTTTAATCTACCCTGCAGTAAGTTGTTTAGATTTTGGACATAGTCGGAAAATCAAGGGGGTACTTTATGCAGGGTCATTTTTCTACTTTATTAAATATACGCTTGCAGAAGAAACTTCCTTAAAGAAAAGTTGTTTGCAAAATTATTCTCTATATTTTTTGTTTTACACATAATTTTCCTAAAATTGCCCGTATTTGAGAAATTTGAAGATAAGTGAAAATTTCGAATTTTGAACATAACTCAAAAAGGGATAAAGAGAACACCAAATTTTCGGGGGGGGACTTTATGGGGGTCGATTTTTTTACTTTAACGAATTTCAGTTATTTATTATTAAAGAAGAAATGTTTTTGTCCAAAGTTTTTTGCAATAGCATTTTTTATAACTTTTGTGCTCGCTTTAGTGCCATACATAATTTTTCTTAAATGGTCTGTATTGTAGAAATTTAACAAAAAGTACAATATTTGAATTTTTTAAAATGAACCGTATTCCAGATATTTTTGGAAAACTGCAAATTTCGAATTACAGTTTAAAAAAGGAAAAGAAAAAAAACACCAAATATAAAAAAGTGTGTGGAAAATTTATGTATTTAGTTCATCCTCTAAACATTAGATTATACAAAATAACTGGAAAAAGCCTGTAATAACTAGATAGGAAAGTCATGTGTTGGACACATCAGATTTTTATAGAGAATTGCCAAAGAATAACTGAGAATTCCTGGGAATACCTAAGAATTCCTAAGAATACCTGAGAATTCCCAAGAATACCTGGGAATTCCTGAGAATACCTGGGAATTCCCAAACAGATGTACACAAGAATTCCCAATGTATTTACCCCTCGGTAATATTTAAATAATTTAATAATTATTAAATCAATATACATATTTTCCGATATTTAGGTACATATTATATCTATAAATTACATCTAGTGGATATCCACCATGGTTTGCTTTCGCGCCTTGACTTTGATATATTTAGTGGATATCCATAGGATATTGAATAACCTTAAAAAAAAATAATTTTAAATATCTAAACGGCACTGTTAGCCATAATGGCGTAATTTTTAATAATTTGTGATGAAATTACTATTATTTATGGACATTAAATTTGCATGTCTATAAATTACATCTCATGGATATAAAATAGATGTCCACCATGGACTGGAAATTCAGTGGATATTGGGATGTGCACTAGATACCCAAAGGATTTGGTGTGCTGTCTGGGTATTGGTTGAATAAATGTTGGTAATTTTATTAATAATCTAGTCAAAATTAGCAAAAAATATTGTATGTAACATATTACGAAATATCGTTTTGTGTAACTCGTTCGTTTTGCAACATTTCGCTCTGCTCATCTTGCAAAGTTTCAGTTATTTCATGAAATAAGAAATTTCGTAACTGGCTATTATGCTAAACTAAATTTGTTAAGATCATAGGAATAAGTATGCGTCCTGTATATTTTTGTATTCATGTACAAGCTAATCTCAAGTTTATATAAATAATTCATATAAAAGTTCATAATAATGATTTCTGATATTTTAATTAAATAATTTACAATTAATTTTCACAAAATACGGTTTTATATAGTTCATTTGAAAAAAATTAATAGGGCACGTTTTGTGACACCGTTGACAATCCATGTACCAGTAATCGTTTTTACCCCATATTTAATATTAATTAATATTACATTTAAATTTCCAAGGACAAGCTTCACTTAAAGGCGTAAGGATTATTTTGGTGTTAAAAAATAGTAAACGTGGTATTTTTTTGTAAAGCATCATATTAGAAGAAATAAACAAAAATGACTGACCATGATGAAAAAAGTAAAAATCAAATTGTTTAATGAGGTTTTCTATAAATCGTTCTTAGCCACCGTCTTTGCCCCCAGTATTGTTAATGTTCGGAAACATGATTTTTTTATTGTTACTTTATATTCCTGAAATATATTCAATGAAAACAAAATATTTACGTACCGTATAACATACATTATTTTTAATTTTGGTAATTAGAAAATGTAGTTAGTAACATTCTCTGATTTCTTTTTGTCTGTTTTTGTGCCAAGTGGTCCTAGTAATTTTTCTGCTATTTTCAACAACGCTCCTCTGAATATTACCCAATATAAAATATCTCGTGAAATTATTTGAATAAAAATAGACAATTTGCCTGGTCCAGACAAGATTCCTATATGCTGTTACGGGTCAGAAATTTATCAATTTATCGTACTCAAATAATTAGTTATTATTATTAGTTCATAATTAGGGTTAGTAAACATTAAATAAATAAAAAATAACTCACCTAAATTTGTAAATAGTATTCAACAAGATTAATAGACTTTTGTACTTTTATCAATTTATTAAAATCTAACCTATACATATGTAGATTGTTTATTTACATGCTAATGTCAAATCTTGACCATGACCTTGTAATAATTCTTCTCTTCTTCATTTTAGTGTAATTTAATTAATTAGGTCAATAATTAAGCTGTTTATTGGCAGTTTAGCCTTATTAATCAGGTACATGTTTCTTCTTGGTGTCTGAGGTTTTATCTCTCTCTCTCTCTCTGGGTTCTCTGTCATTTCCTTTTTGGTTGGTTTTTGGGCCATGTGGTCTGTGATTTTTATATAACGAATATTTTCGGATTTTTCACCACCCATAAAAGGGAGTTCCATCAAAATACTTATAAGTATTGCTTGTAAAATCAAGAAGATTTGTATTTCACGTATTGTGGATTTGCGATACTTAAAAAGAAAAGGCCCTACCTTACTCGGCCTATTAGCTATTAGTTATAGTTGCGATACTATTCTGTATTACCATCATCTTCGACTGCTTTTATCGGCAAGACAAGGCCTATTATAGTTACAATACTATTCTGCATTACCATTATCATACTATTACCTTCGACTGCTTTTGTCTGCTAGACAGGGTACTGCTAAGCTTATTACTTCCGCTTATTGACTGCTCTTGGGCTTGCGAATGTTACAGTGCTGTCTGCTGCCTCCATCGATACATCTAGGAGACTTCGAGAACACAAGTAAGATCTCTTCATTTTTCTACATGTAACTAACCTGCTATCCTTGGAAGGCCACACTCACCCTAAAACGGAAACGATTTGAGGGTTAATTATTAAGATTAGATTAGTACATATTTAAAAAAACTACATAATAATTTCATAGAATCAAAATAAAATAATACTTACTCATCTACTCGTTGTAAACAAGTAGTACTACTTGGGCCTGAGGTATAAGAATCTTGTAAATAGTAGATAAATTGTACATATAGTCATAAGTTCTTGTCTTTTAATCTGCCAAATAGTCAGCAATTTTGGAAACTTTGTATATAGACACACTCTATTTCTGTAATGAAAAAAACAACCATTAAGTATTTGAGCAATTGAGTAAAAACATCAGTGAATAGAGTTTACCTGATTTATTTTTCCATGTCCCAACTCTCCAGATGAAATTTATAAACCTGAGCTAGCTATTATATAATTTCACCCCCTATCAATCGAGGGAGCAATGTAATAATGCTTTATTAAAAAGTGTAAAAATTCTTTCATTGACCCTTTATCTTTCTTATTTAATACTTAACTCTTTGACCGATGGACAGTTTCCTAATAAATGGAAAAAGGTTTTTGTTGAGCCAATCCACAAATCAGAAAATAAAAACAAGGTGAATATTTTTAAACCTATATCACAACTTAACTTATTAAGTAAACTATTTGAAAGTTTAATTTTACATTTTCTAGTTTAAGATGTCAAGAATAACATTGAACAACATTTTTCTTGATCTAAAATTTAAATGCTTTGAATCGAATCATCCTTTTATAACATTGAATCAAGTACGCGCTAGTCGGTGTTAAGAGCATATCGTTCTTACAATAAACGTAAGAGCTTTCTTGGATTAATTAACAATTCTAGAATATAAAATGAGCCTTTTTTAGATCTTCAAAAATGGGTTCCTAATGTGGAACACCTATGTTCCAAGCGAAAAATAGCATTCGTTATAAAATGTTGATTGAAAAAACTTTGTTTTTTGAGAAAGAAGTTTATTTAAACAATAAAGATACAAATATATTAGCACAAATAATAATAAAAAAAATTTTTTTACTAACGACAAAAGTCGCAAACGTAGGGTTCTTTTTCGGGTCCTGCACTCTTCATGTGCCCAACAGTTACATAGCATGCACATTACCCAAATTTCTCCTTGATTATTATCTTGGTTAGGATTATTTTCCTGTTTTGCAAAATCTTCTTCGTCATCTGAAGAATTCTGCATGGAAATGCTCGATGCATCATATTCAGCACTTTATGAAGACACATCTCTCTTTTGACGTTTAGTTAGTGTTTTCTTCGTATTACGTCTACCTTCTTGGGATGAACTACAAGATGGATTTTCGGAAAATACATTTTTTTTTACTATGTCCTTTTTTTGAGTCGCTGCGTTTGTGTCTTTCATTTGAACCGATTTCTCAAGGTCTTCCTTATTTGGCGTAGTAGTTATTATTTTGGCTTTTCCGGGTTTTCGGCCTCTAGTGCCTACTTTTCTCTTTACGGTCGGTATTGGTGAAATATCTTCTGGACCAACAGCTTCTACACTTGGATTTCGGTTTTCCTTTTCTTCTTCTGCGGCAATCATTCTTGGCTGTGGGGTGGGATTATTGGCTATTGGACCAACATTACAAACCTCTTGTTCAACGGTTAGAAAGTCCACTTCGCTGAAAATGTTTCTCCTAGTAGGATAAATTCCTGTAGTTGTGAACCCTTTGACGGCTCGCTCCGCCGATTGCGTCTTTAAATAGGCTTGCCCAAACAGTTCGCAAACATCAAAGTGGGATATTGGACGTTGATTATTCCTTAAAAAAATCCTTATTTCTTCATTGTAAAATGCTTTTAATGCTCCCATTACAGTTTTTTCTAGAGGCTGCCCTATGGATAGTATAACATTGACATCCCATATAAATTAAAGCCCAAGTCAATGTTAAGAAATCGTTAAGCAACATTGACACACATAAATCTGTTTTATGGCCGTTTTAGGTAGAAACGAACAATTTTACCTTATTTTTATGCAAAAATAAGTCGGAAAACTATGTTGTTTTTAATGAAATCATATTTTTATTCTGAATAACAAAAGAATAATATAATGTGGGAACCTCATTATCAAAATCTGAAACTTAAGCTAGGAATTACATCTTAAAAACATACAAAACTAAATATTGGCACGTGTCTTTGGCAAGGTAATGATACTAAACTAATAAATTTTGGTAACTCCACTAATGTAGGGCACTTTAAAAAAAATGCATTCCTCTATTTATCGTCGGTTCGTGAATAATTGCAACCACTGCATTTAATAATACCGGCTCTATGTCCTCAACATCAGGATATACAGATTACAAACCCTTTTAACGTAAAAAGTTAACCTTAATACTGCCATCCTTTACTTCTTAAACATTTTCTATGTAATGAATGATATCTTTTTTCCCAGGATATTTAACGACTACCCAGTTCCCAAGTTTAACGTTCTGAATGTCGGCATGGATACTTTTTTGACTGTTGTTTGTTTTAGCCTCGTTTACCCCATTTTCTCCTTCTTCAATTGTCTCATTCTCTACTGCTTCATTTTCTGCAGTGATCAAATCTTCAAACTCTTCCGGCTCATTGTCACTGTTATTATCATAAATTATCTCACTTTCTGAAGAACTGGAACCTGATATTTGTGCCTTTCCTTTCTTCTTTTGTTTGCCAATGGTTGCTTTTGGTTTTGCTTTTTATTTTCGATTGCTTTTATTCTTCCTTTTCACGGAGTCTCTTCAAAACGTCTTTGTCTGTTAGGCTTTCAGCAAATTTTCTGTTTACTCTGTTTTTCTTTATAACGGACGATTTTTTTGTGTTTTCAGTCCTTAGGACTGATTCAATTGAATTTGCTAAGCTTCTTTTAATATCTTCTGGTGTAGTAGAACAGGGTATCGGTTCTGTTATTTTATTCCTTATGTTGTAAGATGTCCTCAGAAGATGTGAATGGCATCTGAGCAGAATCCTCACCGTTAACAATATCTGCCATTTGAGATTTTTTTGTCATTTTTTCTAAAGACAAAGGGTAAATGCCCGACCCGTCAAAGCCACCTAGTTGGCCAATTTTTTCATTAAAAAAGGGAATATAATTTTATCGACATTTTTATATTCCGATTCTTGATAAAAATCTCGAAGTATTTTTCTCCAAGACGCCTTAACCGATTTGTAAACGCCAACGTCCAGAGGCTGAACTAAACGGGACGTGTGAGCTGGTAAACAAAATATTTCTATATTATGTTTTGCGGCTGTTTCTACCAAAGACAAATGTGAGTTATGCCCATCCAAAATAAGAAGTTTAGTGCCCTCTAAATCTGAAGTTGAAGGAATAAAACAGTTAGTTAACCAATAAAAAAACTGAAGGCACTCCATCCAACCAGACGGTGACAATTATAACGACAATTATCCGGCCTGCCCACGCACCAAGTGGAATAGAGGTGAAGTCCTTTGTAGTTGATGAACATTGGCAAGAAGTCTCCAACAGCATTGCAACACATAAGAACCGTGTACGTAGCTTTTGTGACGGTACCAAATAATTTGTTTGGATTTCGGCTACCCCTTTTGCACAAAACTTTCTGGACACCTGCATTGGTTTGAAAACCAATCTAATCACAGTTCTGTGGCTTTTTATCCAAATCGAAACGCGAATAGACAGCTTCCAATTTATTATAACAATCTTCCATTACCTCCCGTGACCCCGCTACAGCTCTATTCTTGGGAAGATTTTGAGCTACTCGTCTACTTATTTCTTTAGACCATCTTTTTTCGAACATCATGCACTAATCAATACCTGACATTCCATTGCGGAACGGATTCAGTTGATCAAGTTTTTGCACATAGTCTTGCACACACCTTTGGAGTTGTAGTCAGTCGAATCAGTGATGGATTTACGCCTAGGCGTAATCTTACGTGTATGAAACATTTTGAAATTATTAAATCAGAATGACTTCTCTATTTGTTTATAGTGTAAAATAAAAATACCGAAGATTTGCATGTACCTGATTAAAAAAAAGTATTAACATAAAGAAAAAAGTATTGGTTTTCTATTCAATCCAATACTTTTCAATACTTTTTTATTTGTCTCAATATTTTTTTTTATTCAGGGGTATTGAATATCGTTATGATATTCATTTAAAAGTGTTAGAACATTTTTTGTTTATAAAAATAATTTTTTATGAAAAATAAATCCTGTCTTTTTCCATATTCAATTTTTTAAATCATCAAAATAACTGATAAAAAATTGAAAGTTTTATCTAAAATAAAAAAAAATAATTCGATATTTCTCATATTTGCAAAATCTTCAATTACATCTACAAATTTCAATAATTTCTGAAAATCCAAGTGCAAGAATTTCGAAATTTTTTAAATTAAAGTATGTGAGCTGATGTATATTAAAGCGGTCGACTTATGATATGGTTACATTTATGTGGTTATTATAAATATAAATAAAAAGTTTTAAGAATTTTATTTATTATCCGAGTGTTTTATTTATGTGATCATAATCTCAATAACTTCAGTGAAGCGGGAGTATTGTGCATTATAGAGACTTATAAGTAGTTCGGGTGTGTATTTCACATGTTTACAGAAAACAAAAACGCTACGCTTGACAGGTACTGACGTGTTTGACTTGGTTTTGTTTAATGTATAGAACAAAACATCGCGCTTCGCGCTGTAGAAAAGTCATAGCAATCATTTTAGTTTTATGAATGCTCTTCATGTGTAAAAGTTTTGAATTATTTTATTCTGTTTCTTAAGCTTAATTTATAACTACCGTAACGTAACTTAAAAACTTAACGTAAGAAGTTAAAATATTAAATTTACGTATACTTATTTATAATGTTCGTAACGTAATTTAAGAACTTAACGTACCGTAGAAAACTTAACAACTTTACTTAACTTAAGACCTTACGGTTAGCCAATGAGATAATTCTGAGTTCAGCATGTGATAACTGTCAATTATTCTCTTTTTATTTTTTTCTATAAATGAATAGACAAATACCATTTGTAAATTATCATTCTCCTTTTTGATGGACATACATTATCATGAATGATTTGTGTTTATGTTATTGGGGATAAACTATTTATGAGATATGAGTGTTGTTGCATATATTTATAAACATCAAATCTAGAACTGAAATAAGACAAAAAACTAGTTTGCTAGGAAATATTAAATTCTCATTATTGCTCAAAAACAATCTTCGGTAAACTATTCTGTTTTATTTTATTTTTATATTATTGCTTTTAAAGTAGTAAATATATTCTTTCTATATAGTAAAATCTTAATTTATAAGTTTTATTTAGAGGTTAGGTACATAGTTTACACTTGTTTATTTCGTAAGGTTGTCAGTAATTTGATAATCTCTGAAATCAACACGCATGCTCAACTCTTACGTTACGGACATTTATAAATAGACTTTGGGTGAGATTACAGAACGTCTGCAACTTTGCAGATCTGCAAATATGGCGGCAACTTTGAAAATCTGCAAATATGACTGACTTACACATGCAAGTATCAAGTTTTCGTATTCCAAATTTGGGTTTAGTGTTGTTGGGGGTAATAAACCACAATAGATATTGCGAATTTGCAGATATTTTTTGGAATACTTGCATTTGTAAGTCCGCCATATTTGCAGATCTGCAAAGTTGCAGACGTTCTGTAATCTCACCCTTTATTTTTATATCTTAGGTTAAGTTTCTACGGCGTTAAGTTAAGTTACGTTACGGTGGTTATAAATTATACTTTAATAATAAAAAAATAATTGATCGATAACTTCAATTTAGGCACTGGTTTTCTTTATAATTTGTGGTAGTTTTGATTTTATTTTTGAATTAAATATGAGTGGTTATCGAAAAAAATTTAGCGGTGCAGAATATCGTAAAAGAAAAGCAGAAGAATCTACGAAAATAGATAATTTATTAAAAAAAAAAATTGGATAAAAATTAATGAAATTCATTTTATCAAAAAGGGCGGTGTATCGAACAGGGCCTAGGACGGCAGCAAGCCTAAATCCGTCACTGGGTCGAATCCATAGCCCCATTCGCAAAGCTTAACTAACGTATGCACCAACATTTCCTCTTCTTCATAGGTTAAAACTGTAGGATGTCTAACAACTTTACACTTAATTCCTTAAAATGGTTCATTAAAGTTGTCCGGTTTATGCCATAACGTTGAGCGGTTGCCTTAAAACTGTCACCTTTTTTAACTGCTTGTAGAGCTTTTTGCATAGCCTCGGGATCATAGGACTTGTACTTTCTAATATTAGGCCGTCTGGGTTTCTTTGTGCGTGCCATCTACATCTACAAAAAATTTTGAGAGTCAATGTTGGCCTAAGGATTACATTGACCGTGTCAATGTTGGACTAGGGGCTAACATTGACACTTTTAAACATAACCTTTAATTAATTTTTATAAACTTAATATTTAGTTTTACAAAATCACTAACGGATAAAAAAACTGATTTGTTACATTAAAATTCGAACTTAAATTATCTTTAATACCAAAACTTCGGGCCTGTTGACTCAAAATTCACAAGTTTTCTATGCAAATATTGGGAGCACGTTGAACATCAGCTGTTAAAAGCAGCCGTTATGAATCCACAGGTTGGCTGCGGAGCATGCGCATAACTTTTATGCAAAGCCGTCGGATGGTAATAGAGCACCATAAGGAGAAAACGGTCTGGCTACCAATGCAGTCACATTTTCGATTGGATTTAGAAATTGTGTCAATGTTATACCAATGTCAATGTTATACCAATGTCAATGTTGGTCCGCGTTACCTTAATGTCTATGCACGAACTAAACCTCTTGAATTACGTGAAACAACCTCTGTAGCTGGAACCAAACTTCTAAGTTTCAATATTTCTACACATGCATCTGGAACGTTCTTCCTAACAATCTTTTTCGATAAACTTCTATAAAACCATCGATATAACTTCTTCTGAACTTCTACTGAAACCATCTATATACAACTTCTATAGGACCATCTATATACAGCCAGGCTACAAGGAAAAAGGTAAAAATATAAAGAAAGGAGTCAGGAAGAGTATATAGGGTATTTCAGAATGTAATGTACATACGTTAACTGTAGATGTGGAACACTTGGGTGCTTCTAATTCATCCATTATTAATAGGTTTATCACATCTCATTAACCAGATACAGGGTGTTTTATGAATTTCGCCTGAATTTGTTTTTAGCCAAAACTCGACAACCACTCGGTATAAAAAATAAAAATTTGGTAGGTAGACTCATTTCACTATAACAAAATTAATGCCGTAAAAATAATAATTAGATTCAAGGTCCGGCTTAACAAAATTTGAGCATTTCTGTCCGCTTCAAAAACAACACCCTGTATGAGCAAATTTAACATATCTGATTAAACATCTTAAAAGAACGGAAAAAATCAATTTGGGTAGGTGTCTTTTAAAATTTGCGCATGTCGTTTTAGAGGCACTAATTTTTTGATAAAAAATTATATTTTTTAAAAATTTGTTAACTTCAGAATTTAAACACGATTTTTTGATTATAAAACATGGAAAATATTACTTTTTTAAGTAAGTACTTTTCAAATATCTCAATTTTACACTGTTTCAGTCTTTGATTTAATATTAGAAATAAATTACAGGCCCGTATAGTTAGCTAAACCAATAATTTTTTAAATACCCTGTATAATGAAAAATAAGGAAAGTAAAGATTAAAGAGGAAATTTCGAATTAATGGCAAACATTAACAGACTTTGAGTTTGGTATTTTCTTTAAGGTACCAGGAAAATTTAATTATGTATAAACAAAATAATTATAAAAAAAATAATTATTAATTTTATTTCACAAATAAACTTTTTGAAACAATTAAAACCTAATTAATAAAATAACCTATTCTAACCTAATAATTGTTCAAAATGAAAACCATTCTGCTGAATACATATTGTTGCCCTTTCCACAATTTTATGGATTGCCGCTCGAATTGTTTCAGGTTTATTTCGTATTTCTACGCACGCATTGTTTATTCTTTGAAGAAGTTCATCAGGTGTATTAATTTCGTCACTATAAACTAATGATTTTAAATGTCCCCAAAGGTAATAATCGACGGGATTAAAATCTGGTGATCTTGCCGGCCAGTGATTAGGTCCACCCCGACCTATCCACGTATTAGGAAAATTCTCATTTAGAAAGTCTCTTACGATTCTTCTAAAATGTGGCGCAGAATTATCATGCTGAAAATACATGCTCCCAATATTTTCATTTTCCAGCAGTACTGGCAAATGATTTTGAATAAAATCTAAGTATGCTTCACCTGTTAGTCGATTAGGAAGCACATGCGGCCCAATCAGATGGTTGTTTAGCAAACCACACCAAATATTCACAGAAAATTTATTTTGCGAGTGGCTCTGTCTTACAACGTGTGGATTTTCTTGTGCCCAAAAATAAGAATTCCTTAAGTTGTATACACCATCCCTAGTGAATTGTGATTCATCGGAAAATAAACATCGATTAAGAATTCTTCTATTTCGAATAATCCAGTTAGAAAAATGTATTCTATGTATTTCATCTCCTCCAATCTCTGTACATGTTGAAAGTGGAATGGATATAACCTATTTCTTTTTAATGTTCGCCAAATAGTAACGTGTGGTAGATCTAATGCATAACTTATTCTGCGAGTAATAATTTTTGGATCATTTTCAACCATATTGATAATATTCTCTTCTACATCAATGTTTGCCATTCTATTATGTTCATTGAATTTTGCTGTAGGAAAACGGCGTGCTGTCTAAGAAAATTAAAAATGTTCGAAAAAGTTTGATGGTTAGGCAGTCGGCGTCCTGGAAACCTTCTCTCATATTCCCTTACAGCGGCTCGACTATTACCATTACAAAATCCGTATACAAACAAAATATCTGCATATTCTTCGTTGGAAAATTGATAAGGCATTTCTAGATTTGGTTATTTAACACCAATGTTTGCAACAAAGAAACTTTAACGAATAGTCTATTAAACTTATGTATTAGCTGTCAAAAACTTTCAACTGTTTTCTTGCTTTCTAGATAAAGTTATTTATAAAACAGAGAATACATAATACATGTGAAAAAATAAAAAAATAATCCTAAGGTTGGCAATCCAAAGAATTTATTGAATGGCTTATTTGATAAAATAGTTGTCATTTGATCAAATATTAGGTTGATCAAGGTTGTTTTAATAGTTAGGCTTTTCTTGAGTTATTCCCTTTATTTAGGAAATAAATTTAAATATTTAAATACAATAAAAAGTTAACTGTATGAGTAATAATTACTAAGTTATGTTTAAAATTAAATCTTGCTGTTAAACTCATTTTTGTTAAGTAGAAATAATATTTTTAATCTTTAATTTCCTTATTTTTCATTATACAGGGTATTTAAAAAATTATTGGTTTAGCTAACTATACGGGCCTGTAATTTATTTCTAATATTAAATCAAAGACTAAAACAGTGTAAAATTGAGATATTTGAAAAGTACTTACTTAAAAAAGTAATATTTTTCATGTTTTATAATCAAAAAATCGTGTTTAAATTCTGAAGTTAACAAATTTTTAAAAATATAATTTTTTATCAAAAAATTAGTGCCTCTAAAACGACATGCGCAAATTTTAAAAGACACCTACCCAAATTGATTTTTTCCGCTCTTTTAAGATGTTTAATCAGATATGTTAAAGTTGCTCATACAGGGTGTTGTTTTTGAAGCTGACAGAAATGGTCAAATTTTGTTAAGCCGGACCTGGAATCTAATTATTATTTTTACGGCATTAATTTTGTTATAGTGAAATGAGTCTACCTGCCAAATTTTTATTTTTTATACCGAGTGGTTGTTGAGTTTTGGCTAAAAACAAATTCAGGCGAAATTCATAAAACACCCTGTATCTGGGTAATGAGATGTGATAGACTTATTAATAATGGATGATTTCGAAGCATCCAAGTGTTCCACACCTACAGTTAACGTATGTACATTACATTCTGAAACACCCTGTATAGGAAACAGATAATACTTTTTACTATTAAATGAACATTTAAACTATTATTTGAATAACTTCACAGATACCAAATTTAATAGGAGAAGAAAAAGTCTTATTTAACACATTTAAATATAGTAAAGCATATTATCTATTTCAAACAAAATAATATATGAAATTATATAAAACATGAGATTTCTT
>OV651823.1:38666786-38695096 GCA_927349885.1 Psylliodes chrysocephalus
AACTCTCCAGATGAAATTTATAAACCTGAGCTAGCTATTATATAATTTCACCCCCTATCAATCGAGGGAGCAATGTAATAATGCTTTATTAAAAAGTGTAAAAATTCTTTCATTGACCCTTTATCTTTCTTATTTAATAACTCTTTGACCGATGGACAGTTTCCTAAAAAAATGGAAAAAGGTTTTTGTTGTGCCAATCCACAAATCAGAAAATAAAAACAAGGTGAATATTTTTAAACCTATATCACAACTTAACTTATTAAGTAAACTATTTGAAAGTTTAATTTTACATTTTATAGTTTAAGATGTCAAGAATAACATTGAACAACATTTTTCTTGATCTAAAATTTAAATGCTTTGAATCGAATCATCCTTTTATAACATTGAATCAAGTACGCGATAGTCGGTGTTAAGAGCATATCGTTCTTACAATAAACGTAAGAGCTTTCTTGATTAATTAACAATTCTAGACTCGAATGAAACAATTTATTCTCAGATTAATTATTATAAATCTTAAAATACACGATTATGCTTACACTTCAATCAACATTTAATTTCTTATTGTATCGAGCAATATTATTTAAAGTAAACTCTGCTTTATTTCAAACGAATGTAATCTTCCAAGTGTAAAGCCTCTTGAATGCAGATGATAATTTTTTTCTATGTGTACGCTAACGATCATTCCACAACTTGCTTACTTGATAGGATTTTGTTCCAGCAAGATCTAGATAGATTTTACGATTATTGTAGGAAACAATTTGTTTTTGAATGCATCTAAGTATAGTTATATACAGTTTACTCGAAGTAACACGTATATACATAACAGTTATAGAGTAAAGTCGCCTAATGTGGAATAGCATTTTATTTTAATTAAAAAAAAATGATAAACTTCAATTTTGTTTTTAGATATTTTGTATAGATATAGGTAAGGGTATTAGGGATATATAGTTCATGTCACAAAAATATAAATCTCCCAAAAAAATCATAAAAAAAATAAGAATATAAAATGAGCCTTTTTTAGATCTTCAAAAATGGGTTCCTAATGTGGAATACCTATGTTCCAAGCGAAAAATAGCATTCGTTATAAAATGTTGATTGAAAAAACTTTGTTTTTTGAGAAAGAAGTTTATTTAAACAATAAAGATACAAATATATTAGCACAAAGAATTAAAAAAAAATTTAAACTAACGACAAAAGTCGCAAACGTAGGGTTCTTTTTCGGGTCCTGCACACTCTTCATGTGCCCAACAGTTACATAGCATGCACATTGCCCAAATTTCTCCTTGATTATTATCTGAAAACTTACCTTCACAAAAAATGCAATGTGCATCTTGGTTAGGATTATTTTCCTGTTTTGCAAAATCTTCTTCGTCATCTGAAGAATTCTGCATGGAAATGATCGATGCATCAGATTCAGCACTTGATGAAGACACATCTCTCTTTTGACGTTTAGTTAGTGTTTTCTTCGTATTACGTCTACCTTCTTGGGATGAACTACAAGATGGATTTTCGGAAAATACATTTTTTTTTACTATATCCTTTTTTTGAGTCGCTGCGTTCGTGTCTTTCATTTGAACCGATTTCTCAAGGTCTTTCTTATTTGGCGTAGTAGTTATTATTTTGGCTTTTCCGGGTTTTCGGCCTCTAGTGCCTACTTTTCTCTTTACGGTCGGTATTGGTGAAATATCTTCTGGACCAACAGCTTCTACACTTGGATTTCGGTTTTCCTTTTCTTCTTCTGCGGCAATCATTCTTGGCTGTGGGGTGGGATTATTGGCTATTGGACCAACATTACAAACCTCTTGTTCTACGGTTAGAAAGTCCACTTCGCTGAAAATGTTTCTCCTAGTAGGATAAATTCCTGTAGTTGTGAACCCTTTGACGGCTCGCTCCGCCGATTGCGTCTTTAAATAGGCTTGCCCAAACAGTTCGCAAACATCAAAGTGGGATATTGGACGTTGATTATTCGTTAAAAAAATCCTTATTTCCTCATGGTAAAATGCTTTTAATGCTCCCATTACAGTTTTATCTAGAGGCTGCCCTATGGATAGTATAACATTGACATCCCATATAAATTAAAGCCCAAGTCAATGTTAAGAAATCGTTAAGCAACATTGACACACATAAATCTGTTTTATGGCCGTTTTAGGTAGAAACGAACAATTTTACCTTATTTTTATGCAAAAATAAGTGGGAAAACTATGTTGTTTTTAATGAAATCATATTTTTATTCTGAATAACAAAAGAATAATATAATGTGGGAACCTCATTATCAAAAACTGGAACTTAAGCTAGGAATTACATCTTAAAAACATACAAAATTAAATATTGGCACGTGTCTTTGGCAAGGTAATGATACTAAACTAATAAATTTTGGTAACTCCACTAACGTAGGGCACTTTAAAAAAATGCATTCCTCTATTTATCGTCGGTTCGTGAATAATTGCAACCACTGCATTTAATAATACCGGCTCTATGTCCTCAACATCAGGATATACAAAATACAAACCCTTTTAACGTAAAAAGTTAACCTTAATACTGCCATCCTTTACTTCTTAAACCTTTCCTATGTAATGCATGATATCTTTTTTCCCAGGATATTTAACGACTACCCAATTCCCAAGTTTAATGTTCTGAATGTCGGCATGGATACTTTTTTGACTGTTGTTTGTTTTAGCCTCGTTTACCCCATTTTCTCCTTCTTCAATTGTCTCATTCTCTACTGCTTCATTTTCTGCAGTGATCAAATCTTCAAACTCTTCCGGCTCATTGTCACTGTTATTACCATAAATTATCTCACTTTCTGAAGAACTGGAACCTGATATTTGTGCCTTTCCTTTCTTCTTTTGTTTGCCAATGGTTGCTTTTGGTTTTGCTTTTTATTTTCGATTGCTTTTATTCTTCCTTTTCACGGAGTCTCTTCAAAACGTCTTTGTCTGTTAGGCTTTCAGCAAATTTTCTGTTTACTCTGTGTTTCTTTGTAACGGACGATTTTTTGTGTTTTCAGTCCTTAGGACTGATTCAATTGAATTTGCTAAGCTTCTTTTAATATCTTCTGGTGTAGTAGAACAGGGTGTCGGTTCTGTTATTTTATTCCTTATGTTGTAAGATGTCCTCAGAAGATGTGGATGGCATCTGAGCAGAATCCTCACCGTTAACGATATCTGCCATCTGAGATTTTTTTGTCATTTTTTCTAAATGCCCGACCGGGTAAATGCCCGACCCGTCAAAGCCACCTAGTTGGCCAATTTTTTCATTAAAAAAGGGAATATAATTTTATCGACATTTTTATATCCCGATTCTTGATAAAAATCTCGAAGTATTTTTCTCCAAGACGCCTTAACCGATTTGTAAACGCCAACGTCCAGAGGCTGAACTAAACGGGACGTGTGAGCTGGTAAACAAAATATTTCTATATTATGTTTTGCGGCTGTTTCTACTAAGTCCAAAGACAAATGTGAGTTATGCCCATCCAAAATAAGAAGTTTTGTGCCCTCTAAATCTGAAGTTGAAGGAATAAAACAGTTAGTTAACCAATAAAAAAACTGAAGGCACTCCATCCAACCAGACGGTGACAATTATAACGACAATTATTCGGCCTGCCCACGCATCAAGTGGAATAGAGGTGAAGTCCTTTGTAGTTGATGAACATTGGCAAGAAGTCTCCAACAGCATTGCAACACATAAGAACCGTGTACGTAGCTTTTGTGATGGTACCGACTAATTTGTTTGGATTTCGGCTACCCCTTTTGCACAAAACTTTCTGGACACCTGCATTGGTTTGAAAACCAATCTCATCATAGTTCTGTGGCTTTTTATCCAAATCGAAACGCGAATAGACAGCTTCCAATTTATTATAACAATCTTCCTTTACCTCCCGTGACCCCGCTACAGCTCTATTCTTGGGAAGATTTTGAGCCACTCGTCTACTTATTTCTTTAGACCATCTTTTTTCGAACATCATGCACCAATCAATACCTGACATTTCATTGCGGAACGGATTCGGTCGATCAAGTTTTTGCACATAGTCTTGCACACACCTTTGGAGTTGTAGTCGGTCGAATCAGTGATGGATTTACGCCTAGGCCCGTGAGGCCCGGGCCTAGGGCGGCATAATTTGAAGGGCGGCTTAATTTATGAAATGCCAAAATTTTAGAGGCACAAAAAAGTAAAGACAATCAATTTCAAAAATTGGTTCAGATTAGTTTTTATAAAAAATTTGCGACAGAAAATATTATAATTCAATTCATTAATTTACTTCTCAATCTGTATGGGTAACATATTAATTTTTTAATCGATCAACTACGATATAGTCTTTATCGAGTAATATTCTTTACTGTTTGTTCCTTTGGTGAGATTAATCTTACGTGTATGAAACATTTTGAAATTATTAAATCCGAATGACTTCTCTATTTGTTTATAGTGTGAAATAAAAATACCGAAGATTTGCATGTACCTGATTAAAAAAAAAGTATTAACATAAAGAAAAAATTATTGGTTTTCTATTCAATCCAATACTTTTCAATACTTTTTTATTTGTCTCAATATTTTTTTTTTATTCAGGGGTATTGAATATCGTTATGATATTCATTTAAAAGTGTCAGAACATTTTTTGTTTATAAAAATAATTTTTTATGAAAAATAAATCCTGTCTTTTTCCATATTCAATTTTTTAAATCATCAAAATAACTGTTAAAAAATTTAAAGTTTTATCTAAAATAAAAAAAATTAATTTGATATTTCTCATATTTGCAAAATCTTCAATTACATCTACAAATTTCAATAATTTCTGAAAATCCAAGTGCAAGAATTTCGAAATTTTTTAAATTAAAGTATGTGAGCTAATGTATATTAAAGCGGTCGACTTATGATATGGTTACATTTATGTGGTTATTATAAATATAAATAAAAAGTTTTAAGAATTTTATTTATTATCTGAGTGTTTTATTTATGTGATCATAATCTCAATAACTTCAGTGAAGCGGGAGTATTGTGCATTATTGAGACTTATAAGTAGTTCGGGTGTGTATTTCACATGTTTACAGAAAACAAAAACGCTACGCTTGACAGGTACTGACGTGTTTGACTTGGTTTTGTTTAATGTATAGAACAAAACATCGCGCTTCGCGCTGTAGAAAAGTCATAGCAATCATTTTAGTTTTATGAATGCTCTTCATGTGTAAAAGTTTTGAATTATTTTATTCTGTTTCTTAAGCTTAATTTATAACTACCGTAACGTAACTTAAGAACTTAACGTAAGAAGTTAAAATATTAAATTTACGTATACTTATTTATAATGTTCGTACCGTAACTTAAGAACTTAACGTACCGTAGAAAGTTCGCCAACTTTTAACTTAACAACTTTACTTAACTTAAGACCTTACGGTTAGCCAATGAGATAATTCTGAGTTCAGCATGTGATAACTGTCAATTATTCTCTTTTTATTTTTTTCTATAAATTAATAGACAAATACCATTTGTAAATTATCATTCTCCTTTTTGATGGACATACATTATCATGAATGATTTGTGTTTATGTTATTGGGGATAAACTATTCATGAGATATGAGTGTTGCTGCATATATTTATAAACATCAAGTCTAGAACTGAAATAAGACACAAAACTAGTTTGCTAGGAAATATTAAATTCTCATTATTGCTCAAAAACAATCTTCGGTAAACTATTCTGTTTTATTTTATTTTTATATTATTGCTTTCAAAGTAGTAAATATATTCTTTCTATATAGTAAGAGATTACAGAACGTCTGCAACTTTGCAGATCTGCAAATATGGCGGCAACTTTGAAAATCTGCAAATATGACTGACTTACACATGCAAGTATCAAGTTTTCGTATTCCAAATTTGGGTTTAGTGTTGTTGGGGGTAATAAACCACAATAGATATTGCGAATTTGCAGATATTTTTTGGAATACTTGCATTTGTAAGTCCGCCATATTTGCAGATCTGCAAAGTTGCAGACGTTCTGTAATCTCACCCTTTATTTTTATATCTTAGGTTAAGTTCCTACGGCGTTAAGTTAAGTTACGTTACGGTGGTTATAAATTATACTTTAATAATAAAAAAATAATTGATCGATAACTTCAATTTAGGCACTGGTTTTCTTTATAATTTGTGGTAGTTTTGATTTTATTTTTGAATTAAATATGAGTGGTTATCGAAAAAAATTTAGCGGTGCAGAATATCGTAAAAGAAAAGCAGAAGAATCTACGAAAATAGATAATTTATTAAAAAAAATATTGGATAAAAATTAATGAAATTCATTTTATCAAAAAGGGCGGTGTATCGAACAGGGCCTAGGGCGACAGCAAGCCTAAATCCGTCACTGGGTCGAATCCATAGCCCCATTCGCCAAGCTTAACTAACGTATGCACCAACATTTCCTCTTCTTCATAGGTTAAAACTGTAGGATGTCCAACAGCTTTACACTTAAATCCCTTAAAATGGTTCATTAAAGTTGTCCGGTTTATGCCATAACGTTGAGCGGTTGCCTTAAAACTGTCACCTTTTTTAACTGCTTGTAGAGCTTTTTGCATAGCCTCGGGATCATAGGACTTGTACTTTTGAATATTAGGGCGTCCGGGTTTCTTTGTGCGTGCCATCTACAAAAAATTTTGAGAGTCAATGTTGGCCTAAGGATTACATTGACCGTGTCAATGTTGGACTAGGGGCTAACATTGACACTTTTAAACATAACCTTAAATTAATTTTTATAAACTTAATATTTAGTTTTACAAAATCACTAACGGATAAAAAAACTGATTTGTTATATTAAAATTCGAACTTAAATTACCTTTAACACCAAAACTTCGGGCCTGTTGACTCAAAATTCACAAAGTTTTCTATGCAAATATTGGGAGCACGTTGAACATCAGCTGTTAAAAGCAGCCGTTATGAATCCACAGGTTGGCTGCGGAGCATGCGCATAACTTTTATACAAAGCCGTCGGATGGTAATAGAGCACCATAAGGAGAAAACGGTCTGGCTACCAATGCAGTCACATTTTCGATTGGATTTAGAAATTGTGTCAATGTTGGTCCGCGTTACCTTAATGTCTATGCACAGAATACTTACTCGTCAATATACTGCACTGATATAATTAATCTTCTTCAATTTAATTGTCACAATTATAATACTAGAAATATTAATACATTTTTTCCTAACAAGGCAGCAACCAACTACTACTTAAATGCTCCTCTTCGTAGAATATCAAAAACTTGTAATCAGTTCTCAAATATAGTTTGTAATATGATCTTGTTATTTTATCTATTTTTATAGTGTTTTAAGCTCTTATTATTTGGGGAGTGGGTCAGGTTATTAAACAACTCGTATCACTTTGAAAAAGAATGTTGGAGGCCACTATATTTAAACTTTCTAAACTTGACAAGCGATTAATGATGAAAATATAGAAAATCACTAACCTTTATGATATTATAATTAAATAAGGTAGCGACAAATTCTAATTCACAGAGACTTAATTATTCAAATTTAAATGATTTATTATAATTTATCTGTGGTATAACAGGTAGCAGGTACAGGGGATTCGTATGATAGGCTTGGATATCACCAACTAATAATTCTTCTTACGTAAAGTTAAATCTCGTACACTTCTTTGGATGGCTCGAACTAAACCTCTTGAATTACGTGAAACAACCTCTGTAGCTGGAACCAAACTTCTAAGTTTCAATATTTCTACACATGCATCTGGAACGTTCTTCCTAACAATCTTTTTCGATAAACTTCTATAAAACCATCGATATAACTTCTTCTGAACTTCTACTGAAACCATCTATATATAACTTCTATAGGACCATCTATATACAGCCAGGCTACAAGGAAAAAGGTAAAAATATAAAGAAAGGAGTCAGGAAGAGTATACAGAGTGTTTCAGAATGTAATGTACATACGTTAACTGTAGATGTGGAACACTTGGGTGCTTCTAAATCATCCATTATTAATAGGTCTATCACATCTCATTACCCAGATACAGGGTGTTTTATGAATTTCGCCTGAATTTGTTTTTAGCCAAAACTCAACAACCACTCGGTATAAAAAATAAAAATTTGGTAGGTAGACTCATTTCACTATAAAAAAATTAATGCCGTAAAAATAATAATTAGATTCAAGGTCCGGCTTAACAAAATTTGAGCATTTCTGTCCGCTTCAAAAACAACACCCTGTATGAGCAAATTTAACATATCTGATTAAACATCTTAAAAGAACGGAAAAAATTAATTTGGGTAGGTGTCTTTTAAAATTTGCGCATGTCGTTTTAGAGGCACTAATTTTTTGTTAAAAAAATTATATTTTTAAAAATTTGTTAACTTCAGAATTTAAACACGATTTTTTGATTATAAAACATGGGAAATATTACTTTTTTAAGTAAGTACTTTTCAATTATCTCAATTTTACACTGTTTCAGTCTTTGATTTAATATTAGAAATAAATTACAGGCCCGTATAGTTAGCTAAACCAATAATTTTTTAAATACCCTGTATAATGAAAAATAAGGAAAGTAAAGATTAAAAAGGAAATTTCAAATTAATGGCAAACATTAACAGACTTTGAGTTTGGTATTTTCTTTAAGGTACCAGGAAAATTTAATTATGTATAAACAAAATAATTATAAAAAAAACTCGAAAAAAAATAATTATTAATTTTATTTCACAAATAAACTTTTTGAAACAATTAAAACCTAATTAATAAAATAACCTATTCTAACCTAATAATTGTTCAAAATGAAAACCATTCTGCTGAATACATATTGTTGCCCTTTCCACAATTTTATGGATTGCCTCTCGAATTGTTTCAGGTTTATTTCGTATTTCTACGCACGCATTGTTTATTCTTTGAAGAAGTTCATCAGGTGTATTAATTTCGTCACTATAAACTAATGATTTTAAATGTCCCCAAAGGTAATAATCGACGGGATTAAAATCTGGTGATCTTGCCGGCCAGTGATAAGGTCCACCCCGACCTATCCACGTATTAGGAAAATTCTCATTTAGAAATTCTCTTACGATTCTTCTAAAATGTGGCGCAGCACCATCATGCTGGAAATACATGCCCCCAATATTTTCATTTTCCAGCAGTACTGGCAAATGATTTTGAATAAAATCTAAGTATGCTTCACCTGTTAGTCGATTAGGAACTTAGATTAAAGAGACCGAAGATGTAACATTGCACATTGCGCATGTTGTCTATTTTAAGCCAAAGTAACCCACCAATTGATAATCATTGTTGCACGACGCCACCCGAATTGCTCCGATTTCCATTCAGCGATCACCTCCACCTGAGTTTAATCACCATTGACAGCTGTTTTTTGATTTATTTGTTGGTATTTTAGCAATTTAAAGTGTTCTAGTTATTCAATTTCAAGTTCAAAATGTCACGATGTATCTTGAAAAATTGTATGTACTTATAATACAAGTACTACTGTTATGAATATATTCGTTTTCAGCGGTAAATATTTATTAACGTTTTGACATAAAGCGCCATGATTCTCTGGGCTGAATACTTCAGATCCACATTAAGGGGTTTCAATAAATATTAAGCATCAGAAATCAGATTTCATATTACTTACATAAATTTACAAAAGGGTAAAATTTTGAACATTTAATTTAAATAAATAGTAAATAGGCATTATTGCTAACGAAATTTTGTATTTAAAAAGTAGTTTTATAAGAATGTTTTCTAAAGGTAGTTTTTAGCCCTTTTTGGTAAATAAATAAGAGGTAAAGAATCATAGTTGCTAGCTAAATTTTATTTTTATAAGGTATTTTTATAAGGTATTTTTATAAGGTATTTTTATAAGAATATTAGATGAAATACAGGATGACCTACTTAAAATTTCAAGGTTCATCTTATTTGCGGTCAAATCGAAAGTGACATTGAATTTTCAGTCTTAAAACAAAGTAATCTAGTATAAGCCCAAAAAAAAATACTAAAGTTACAGGAGTTAGGTCCGATTCCACCGTTGTGTTAAACGGAGATTAAAATGACAGTGTTAATGTAAAAATGTCATTTTAAACTTCGTTTAACACAACGGTGGAATCGACCCTTAGTCACGTTAATAAAATGTTACATTACAAACCCCTAAACAACTCGAACATAATTTTCGTTTACTAAAAAAAATCCAAAATTTAGCAATATTTATTTATTATACAATCGAATGCGATTTCAAAGATAACTGGATCAAAAAATCCGAATCTCTAAATTTTGGAGCTAAATGCTCAGATAAAAGCAAGCGACCGATAGGGGTTACAAAAATAATCGATTTATCGAGAATTCTGATATTTTTTAATGAAAATCGATTTATTCGCTGTTTTTAATAAATTAAATTATTTGATTATTTTCGATTTTTCGAAGATATTATATGAAAATAATCGATTGAATATAATCGGTTATTTTACATAATCAATATTTTTATTTTTTAAAATTATCGATTTATTTGATAATCAGCTTTTTAATAATCAATTATTTTCGATAATCGAATAATCAATTTTAAAGGAAATATGAAAAAAGGATTATTAGAAAATAATAGATAATTCGTTTTATTTTTTGGAAAATCGATTTATCATAGAATCGGCTTTTTAATTAATTGGTTATTTTCGATTAGGCGATTATTTTGGAATTATTGATTATTTTTGGTATTTCAAAGATAATCGAATTATCGATTTTAAAGAAAATACAATAAAAATAGATTATTGATAATAATCGATTGATCGAAAATATTCGATTATTTAAAATAATCGATCATTCTGTTTTTTTTTTTTGAAAATCGATTTGTCAGTTAATCGACTTTTTAATTAATCGATTATTTTTGAAATACAATAAAATAGATTATTGGTAATAATCGATTTATCATAGAATCGGCTTCTTAATTAATTGATTATTTTCGATTAGGCGATTATTTTGGAATTATCGATTATTTTCGGTATTTCAAAGATAATCGAATTAACGATTTTAAAGGAAATTCAATAAAAATAGATTATTGATAATAATCGATTGATCGAAAATAATCAATTATTTAAAATAGTCGAATATTTTTGATTAATCGATTATTTTCGATTTTTCAAAGATTATCGAATAATCTGTTTCCATGGACGAAAAAAAAAGGTTTATTTGAAAATAATCGATCATTTAAAATAAACGATAATTCTATTTATATTATATTTTGTAAACACTGATTTATCGGTTAATTGGCTCTTTAATTAATCAATTATTTTTGATTTTTCAAAGATAATCAAGTAGTCGATTTTAAAGGAAATGACAAAAAATATATTGTTTGAAAATAATCGATTGATCGAAAATAATCGATTATTTTCAATGATCGATAATTTATTTCGATAATCACTCATCCCTAGCGACCAAATGACTTTTAATAGATTTAAATTTTAAAATGTTATCTGGTTTCAGACATATGCATTTCTAGAGTTTTATGTGACTCATCTTTTATAATAATTAATATTCTTAAAGAAAGAAGCCTTAATATACTTTTTCTGAGGTTACAATACAAAACAGCATTTTCTCATTTTGACTAATTTTTAATAATATGTAATAGCCGTAGAAAAAATATAATGTTCAACTCATAAGGGTAGATTTGCAGTATTAGCCTGCGCACATGCTATTTTTATAATACTCGTAGACAATGAGTAACATTTTTTGCTCTATTAACAATATATTCTATTTCAACATTTTACTGTAATCTCTTGCAGAAAAGTCCGTAGTAAATAAACGCTAACGAAATATTCTATAAAAGGTCTTCTCTTTACATAAAATGTCGTGGCATCTGTTTGATATTAAAAAATCACGTTAATTTTATTTCATAATACAAAATTCGATTAAACACCTTTTAAATAAACCTAATAGTTCATTAAGATGCTAATAAACAAAGTCCGGTCCCTGTCACAGAGTTCGGGTCACCGCGTGTCACCGCCCAGTTCCCCCACTCCGTTAACCCTTCTTTAGAAATTGGCAACATTTGCGCAGGTTTAAAACCGGTGTATGTTATATCTCTGGTCTCTTTTATCTAAGATTAGGAAGCACATGCGGCCCAATCAGATGGTTGTTTAGCAAACCACACCAAATATTCACAGAAAATTTATTTTGCGAGTGGCTCTGTCTTACAACGTGTGGATTTTCTTGTGCCCAAAAATAAGAATTCCTTAAGTTGTATACACCATCCCTAGTGAATTGTGATTCATCGGAAAATAAACATCGATTAAGAATTCTTCTATTTCGAATAATCCAGTTAGAAAAATGTATTCTATGTATTTCATCTCCTCCAATCTCTGTACATGTTGAAAGTGGAATGGATATAACCTATTTCTTTTTAATGTACGCCAAATAGTAACGTGTGGTAGATCTAATGCATTACTTATTCTGCGAGTACTAATTTTTGGATCATTTTCAACCATATTGATAATATTATCTTCTACATCAATGTTTGCCATTCTATTATGTTCATTGAATTTTGCTGTAGGAAAACGACCGTGCTGTCTAAGAAAATTAAAAATGTTCGAAAAAGTTTTATGGTTAGGCAGTCGGCGTCCTGGAAACCTTCTCTCATATTCCCTTACAGCGGCTCGACTATTACCATTACAAAATCCATATACAAACAAAATATCTGCATATTCTTCGTTGGAAAATTGATAAAGCATTTCTAGATTTGGTTATTTAACACCAATGTTTGCAACAAAGAAACTTTAATGAATAGTCTATTAAACTTATGTATTAGCTGTCAAAAACTTTCAACTGTTTTCTTGCTTTCTAGATAAAGTTATTTATAAAACAGAGAATACATAATACATGTGAAAAAATAAAAAAATAATCCTAAGGTTAGCAATCCAAAGAATTTATTGAATGGCTTATTTGATAAAATAGTTGTCATTTGATCAAATATTAGGTTGATCAAGGTTGTTTTAATAGTTAGGTTTTTCTTGAGTTATTCCCTTTATTTAGGAAATAAATTTAAATATTTAAATACAATAAAAAGTTAACTGTATGATTAATAATTAATAAGTTATGTTTAAAATTTAATCTTGCTGTTAAACTCATTTTTGTTAAGTAGAAATAATATTTTTAATCTTTTTTTTCCTTATTTTTCATTATACAGGGTATTTAAAAAATTATTGGTTTAGCTAACTATACGGGCCTGTAATTTATTTCTAATATTAAATCAAAGACTGAAACAGTGTAAAATTGAGATATTTGAAAAGTACTTACTTAAAAAAGTAATATTTTTCATGTTTTATAATCAAAAAATCGTGTTTAAATTCTGAAGTTAACAAATTTTTAAAAATATAATTTTTTATCAAAAAATTAGTGCCTCTAAAACGACATGCGCAAATTTTAAAAGACACCTACCCAAATTGATTTTTTCCGCTCTTTTAAGATGTTTAATCAGATATGTTAAATTTGCTCATACAGGGTGTTGTTTTTGAAGCTGACAGAAATGCTCAAATTTTGTTAAGCCGGACCTGGAATCTAATTATTATTTTTACGGCATTAATTTTGTTATAGTGAAATGAGTCTACCTGCCAAATTTTTATTTTTTATACCGAGTGGTTGTTGAGTTTTGGCTAAAAACAAATTCAGGCGAAATTCATAAAACACCCTGTATCTGGGTAATGAGAAGTGATAGACTTATTAATAATGGATGATTTCGAAGCACCCAAGTGTTCCACACCTACAGTTAACGTATGTACATTACATTCTGAAACACCCTGTATAGGAAACAGATAATACTTTCTACTATTAAATGAACATTTAAACTATTATTTGAATAGCTTCACAGAGACCAAATTTAATAGGAAAAGAAAAAGTCTTATTTAACACATTTAAATATAGTAAAAATAATATATGAAATTATATAAAACATGAGATTTCTTGTGTGATTCAATGTGTGAGGTTATGTTTCAAATTTGATATTTTAATAAAGAAATTCTTGTACTAAATATATATTTTCAACAAAATATCAGTAGGAAACTTACCTTTATAAAATCAGACGGTCATTAAAAATATTAAAGACAATTAGTACATCGGATGTACAAGATAAACGATAATTAAAATTCAATAATTCAACTTGCTTGATCACAGAGGTAAATCGAAATGACAACCCGAGTTTTGACACAAGGCATAAACGACAAATGACGTTTGTGTAGAGATGGTGGTTTCAAAATAACGAAAACGGTTAAAACTGTTACTATGTCTGGGTCAAATAACGAAAACGGTTCCAACCGTTACAAGTTAACGTAGATATTTTCTTTTATAGTTGTATGTCCGTAAAGAAAGCACTATTAAAATATTTTCTAAATTAGAATATGTAATCTCTCTTGTTGATAGTTTTTAGTTTCTATTTTTGAGTAGGTATTATTGAGGTATTATTGTAAATGATATGATTATTGTATAACTTTGTATTAAGTATAAGGGGTAAAAGGTCCTTTATTTCTCACAAGTTAATTTTAATTGGCGACCGGTTTCGAAGCTATTGCTTCATCATCAGGCACACCTAAATGGAATGTCAAGGAGTCAGTAGTAATAAAAACAATTATAAAAGTATGAACGGACATTAACATATACAAAGTAACAGAAAAAAACACAAAAGAAAATTAAACAATGACCTTGACTCACCTTGACTATTTCCATAAAGAAAGTGCTACATAAAGTTTAACAAAACGAGTTAAAAAAGTTATGTAATACCTAAAATAGTATTTTTGAAAAAATATATTTTTAGGTTAGGTTAAACCGCGAGATGTCTGATTGAATAAATTAATTAAAACACATGTAAGACAATTATTAACTAAACAACACAAAATAGTTTTTACAAGCACAAACAGTTAAAAAAATTTTAAAAGAATATAACGTTAATTACAAATGAAAAGTAAAGAGTAAAAAAGTAATGAACAGATTTGATTATCTTTCTAAAGTTTACAACTTCTTAAATACTAACGATTTTACAACTATCAATAACCCACTAAATAAATTTAACACTAAATTTAAGAACGTTCTTAAGAATAGTAAGTGTTTGATAACTCCTACTCTTTTCAATAAATTCAAACCAGATCATAAACTTATTCCTCGATTATACGGTCTCTTAAAAATACATAAGTCAGATGTTTATGATGAAATGCCAATAAGGCCTGTGGTGTCCTTCGTCAATTCCCCAACATATTACACCTCAAAATGGCTTAATGATATTCTTAAAGAACACTACAGAGATCATTTTGTTCATACAGTAAAGAACAGTGTACAATTGATAGAAAAAATCAAAGATGTTCATGTCACTGACACAGATTACTTAGTTTTGTTAGATGTGTCAAATCTTTTTACTAATGTACCTATCCCAGAGGTTTTAGAATACATCAAATCTTACTTGTCTTTATCTACCTTACCAGATGTAGAACTGTTGGAACTTATTAACAATTAGTCTTGAACGAAACTTCTTCCTTTTTAATAATGAAATTTTTACACAGACAACAGGATTAGCTATGGGTTTACCTTTATCTCCTATACTTGCAGACATCTTTATGCATAATTGTGAGAATAACAATATATTAAACAACAATCCTTTTTGCTCATCTATTAAATTCTATCATAGATATGTTGATGACATACTGATACTATGGACTGGTGATCTGGATAAGTTAAATACCTTCCTAAATTATATAAACACCATACATAGTAACATCAAATTTACATTAGAGATAGAAAACAACAAATCTATCAACTTCCTTGATTTAACTATATCCCATTGTAAAGATCTTAAGTTGGAATTTAACATATTTAGAAAACCTACTCACACAGGGGTTGTTATTGATAATTTATCCAATCACCCAGTTACACATAAGTTAGCAGCTTCTAATTGTTACTTGGAACGTCTTCTGAAAGTACCTCTATCAGTAGATAACTTTAATAAAGAACTCAATGTTATCAAACAAATTGCTAATAGTCACAATTATGATCAGAACTTAATAGATAAAATGCTTCATAGAAAACAGAATAAACGTAATCAGAACAATAGTTACATAATTAACCCCCTTCCCAATATTGAAGCAGATAATTGTAAGTATGTTTCACTTACTTTTATTGGAAAATTCTCATATCGTATAGCCAACTTGTTCAAAGATTCCTTCAGAATTAGTTTTAGAACGTCCAACTCCATCAGTAGCCTTTTTGTTAGGAATTAGGATAAAATTGATCCTATGGATCAGTCTGGTGTTTACAAACTAACTTGTTTAAACTGTCCATGCTCATATGTGGGAAGGACCTTTCGTAATTTTAAAATACGCCTGAAAGAGCTCACACGCTGTCTTAACACTAACACTACTGGTTTTTCTCACTTTACTGCTCATTTGTTAGACACTGGTCACGATTTTGATTCTAGCATTGGCTTCGACATTTTGCATATGACTTCTAATAAATTCCTTCTGAATAACTTTGAGAACCTGGAAATTTTAAAAAATATTAAATCTGGTCCCTCTTGCTCTCTGAATGCACAAATTCAATTTATTACAGTTCATCAAATTTCTAGAGGTGTTCGACGCCCAGACAGAGAACGCGCTACGTGTGACTAAGATAGCTATTGTACAGTCTGCTAAACAAGTTATTTTAAATAGTTTTTAATATTTTTAGATAATTAAATTTTAAAAGTGTGGAATAGTTTAGGGATTAAATTGGTCTGATTGGACTTTCTTAGAACGTTTTTAAAAGCAGCTAAAGATAGTATGTAGAATTGAAAATAATTATTATGCCATAAAAGGTGTTTTGGAATTCCTTCAACCTTTTGAAATTGAGTCAGAAAATATAAATTTTATAGGATAGCGGAAAATACCTATAATTTTTGTGTAGGCCTTTGTAAATCGTGGAAATAGTTTATATTTTATTTCTACCTTATTAAGGAAAATGGTACCTATTATTAATAATGGTTGTTTCTGAAACATTACTAAAATTTTCGAAATTTTGTTTTTCTACAAAATAATAAACTATACTATTTAGAAAAAAATTTATTTCTCTTATAATTTTATAAAAAATAACAGGCGAATATTTACATTTCTTGATCTATTAAACAAAACGATAAATTATCTCGACGAATGACACCATGTTTTAGTACGGAAGCTAGCTTTACATTTTTGTTGGTGGTTTCATGGGTTTCATATCAATTTTTTGTAATTGTAGTTTACACGTACATATACCTCTTAACACTTGTTTGCTTTATTAAAAAAGTGTGTTGTTGTGATTTTCGTCGAAATAAGTCAAAAACAACTTGAAACCCCATATAAAATCAAAAAGGAGAAACGGAAAAAAATTGAGCCTGTAAATGAACACAACTCAGAAACAAGAATAGCTATCTAATAATAAAAAAATAAAATTTGATTCTTGTGCAGCTTCATCTATATCATTAACTGTTTTTGGTTTTTTAATGGTTTTTCTTGGTGATGAAAATTCCGATATCTCACGGTTATCGATTCTTTTTTTCTCTCCAGAAATGCGGACGACAGTGTTTTTAGATACTCCTGTGGCTGCAGCAACACGATCATTTACATTTTTAAATGGTATTGAAGGTGAATTAAAGTTTCCTTCTCTTCTCATAAACTCTATAACATTGGCTATTATTTCGCGAGATTAACTGTTAATCACGCGGCCTCTTGATTTGCTATTGAACTCCATACTTAGGTTCTATTAAACTGTAATGAGCAAAAAACACAAACGAAAATAAAAGAAATGTTTTAGCGAAATTTACATCTGACATTTACGTCTGAATGAAATAGTGAAATACTTGATGCGCAGAGTGTACTTTCATTGCGTAAATCCGTCGGGATGCCTGTCAGTAGTGCTTTCTCTGTCTAGCCGTCGAAAGCCTCTAGAAATTTGATGAATTGTAGTACCCCAACGTTTTCTGCTCTTATTTAAATTAATTTCTGACCTGTACCCCCACTCATTTGATCTTCAATCAGTTACTTACCACAAATTAATGAACTCTCTCCCAATTTAGATTTTCTTCTCTGTTTCCATTAATTTTTGCCCACTCGCATCTTTCATATTAAATGTTTCCTTAATTAGCTTATTTAAATTCTCCCACTTGGTTGTCATACGCCAAAATTTGACTTTTCTTTTTTGACATTCGTACTTGTCAACTCATTTTCCGTTTTCCTGTAACAGTAATTTTTCTTTTGATTATCTGCTTCAATTTTCACTTGTACATATGAATTTTCATATTTTCTTGTTTAGTGTTCTATTTTTCTTATTAGTATTTTTTACTTTCTCATTCCAATTTAATATTTTTACTATCAATAAATTGTGCCACCGCCACCTATACTCACTTTCAGTAAATAACACCTTTTTTAGTACACTATTTATCCGCTAAATTTAAGATTTACAGTTTACTGCACTGATTCGTTAAAATCTAGATAGATGTCATGGGAGTCTGATAATTTTTACTTTTTTACTCTTTACTTTTCATTTGTAATTAACGTTATATTCTTTTAAAATTTTTTTAACTGTTTGTGCTTGTAAACACTATTTTGTGTTGTTTAGTTAATAATAGTCTTACATGTGTTTTAATTAATTTATTCAATCAGACATCTCGCGGTTTAACCTAACCTAAAAATATATTTTTTAAAAAATACTATTGTAGGTATTACATGACTTTTTTAACTCGTTTTGTTAAACTTTATGTAGCACTTCCTTTATAGAAATAGTCAAGGTGAGTCAAGGTCATTGTTTAATTTTCTTTTGTGTTTTTTCTGTTACTTTGTATATGTTAATGTCCGTTCATACTTTTATAATTATTTTATTATTTTTATTACTACTGACTCCTTGACATTCCATTTAGGTGTGCCTGATGATGAAGCAATAGCTTCGAAACCGGTCGCCAATTAAAATTGACTTGTGAGAAATAAAGGACCTTTTCTTAACCCCTTATTCTTAATCCCTACTACTCACATATGGCTACCCTCACTCCAAATATAACTTTGTACTATATTGTTGTATAATCTTTCTTATTGATAGTTTTTAGTTTTTAGTCTTTATTTTTGAGCAGATATTATTGTAAATGATATGATTATTGTATAACTTTGTATTATATTATTGTATAATCTGGTGGACACTTCTTTGGGCTAATCCTGTCTGTGTCCCGAATAAATAAAAAATAAAATAAAAATAAATAAAACCATTGCGATATATTGGATAAGACATAAAAAACGAACTGTCCTCGTTAAATAGCTTAATCAGAGAAAATTAACCACCTTTCGAAATCACTATTAATTATCAAAGTCACTATCTACAAAGCAAATGTACAAACTATACACGCGATCGCTACCATAGCCACAGCCATTTCATAAAATCGTAATTGATTAGAGCGCGGAATAATGCAGCGCATATTGTCACAATATTATTTTCTCGTCGGTTCCAAATGACTTAATCAAACCCATTTTAATTCTATTGCATTTGACCGCAAAGGGCGGCCGATAAAGGCCAATTAAATAAATCCGATTAGAATATTCTTCTCAGAGTGCTAAAACAGCGGTAGCCGACTCTCCAAATTCGCCTGGTACGAAAATAAAGGAAAAAAGGAAATCGTGTTTTTCTCGTTTGCGAGAAAATTTGTAATTAGGCCCGTGGAATTGTAATTTGCAGCTAGAAAAAGAGTTTAGTAAACAGCCGGCTACAAGAAAGTCCATTAATATTTACCAGCCTGATGATAAACTTTTAGGCTATTATACGCTGACACTCGAACGGCGGATATAACTATTGAAATGTTATAAACAGTTTCTAGACACTTTGAAACACACTATACATAACAATTTTATGTCCGCTAACATTTACTTAAAACAATATTTTTACCTTAAAGTCCTTAAAATCCTTAAAATTTGTCATGAAATAAATGTTAAATAAACTATTTTCACTGATTTCTTGTTGTAGAAATAGCTAAATATCAAACTCACTATCTACAAAGCAAATGTACAAACTATTTTTTCATAAACGATCAAATTTTCTTATTTTTCATTTTTAGTTTGTTAGAACAAAAAATAAACACTAAATTATTTTCAATGACAATTGATGTGTCTACTTTCTATAAATGCGGTGTTGCCAAATCGAGTAAGAAAACATATAAGTCAGGCGAGGGTCAAATCACTCTTTGTAAAAATGTACATGTATTGCCGAATTCATATGATTTCCGCAATCATATGGCGATTTCTGGATGACTGCGGCGATTTCTAGATGACTGCGGCGATTTCTGGATGACTGCGGTGATTTCCACATGACTTCCGACAGATTTCCCGTGACTGCGGTGATTTATGTATTGACTGCAACGATTTCTCTATTGATTGCGGCAATTTCCCTATTGATTGCGGCGATTTACTCGTACGTATGGATTGTCAGTATTATTGCAAAATTGCACGCATTCCGAAGGATTTCTACGATATTGTATGGCTTACCAGTTGGTTTCCAGTAAAAAAAGCATTACCTAGGTGTTTCATCAGAAAAACTAAATTTTGTATAGCGCATGTATAGGTGCTAAATACAATGCATTGATTTAAAACTAAGTGTGTACGACAAATTTATCAATAAATCAACTTTTTGTACGTTTTTTTATTCATTTAAAAGATCAGTTTTAATTGATGTGATACCCGAAATATAAACTTCTATGTAGGTACTTACATGCCTCCATTATTAGATATCTTTGATATGCCTAAATGAACAAATAGGTACAGGTAAATAAAACAAGTTAAGTAATTAAGTAATTGGAGGTTTTTTATTTAAAAATTTCATAAAAGTGTTTTTTTAGACGTTTACAAATTTTATTGATGTTTGTTTCTAGTTTAAATGGACCAGATCCAATTGAATTGATGGGTCCGTAAAATATTAATTTATTTTTAACAATTTGAATGTCGTCTTTTTTTGGCCATAAATATTCTTCAAGTTCAGATTTAAAATTTTTTATTTTACTAGTGGTTTCATCAATTATTTGAACAATCCGACCTATGTACCACGACTCGTAAAGAATTGCGTAATATTGTTCGTTCCTAATTAAAATGCCATTGATATTTTTCTGGAGCAAAGTGTTTTCACCGGTAGTTTTTTCACTTTCTGTTACATCTTTGTCATTGTAGTTATTTGGTATTTTAGCTGTGTTTTTTCTGGACTTGTTTTTTTTTTGTTATTTAGTACTGCTGAGGATGTTCCTTTTACACGAGATAATCTGTCAGTTGAGAAGCGTCCGTCTTCAGTGGAAAATAACCAACAAAAAGCTGATTTTTTTACCTTCATTTTTTTGTTGTTCACAATTATGTTTAAAAATGAGGTATCAGAATCACTTTTTGTCTAGTAATTTCGAAAATCCTTTATATTAAGATCTTCCAATTCATAAAAAATGCTCTTTTCATTATCTGCATCATATATGGAAACTTAAGTTTAAAATTTAATGTTTTTTACTTTATCCGTTTTTGATTTTTCTTTAAAATTCGAAATTTACACATTTTCTTAAATATCTCGAATACGGTCCATTTTAGAGAAATTATGTATAGGGCAAAAATTATAGAGAATTATATTACAAACAACTTTTATTTGAACAATTTTTATAAAAAAATATTTTTTTTTACATTTTGTCAAATTTCTCGAATACGGACCAAATTTTGTATAGAACAAATTATAGATAATAATATTGTAAGTAACTTTTATTTGAAAAAATTTCTTCTCCAAACGTAAGTAACAGATATATTCCATAAAATATAAAAATGATGACTATAAAGTACCCTCCAAATGTTCCGACTCTGCCCAAAATCTAATCAGCTAATTGGACGCCGGAATAAAGCTTAAGTTTAAAATTTGGT
Source organism: Psylliodes chrysocephalus (assembly GCA_927349885.1). NCBI lineage: Eukaryota > Metazoa > Arthropoda > Insecta > Coleoptera > Chrysomelidae > Psylliodes > Psylliodes chrysocephalus. The sequence continues at coordinate 38,688,641 of OV651823.1, forward strand.
GTTTCTATTTGTATCCGTTCATGAGTTATCGAGGATACAGACACACACACAGACATAATCGCGAAAATAGTCAAAACAGATTCAGGATACCCCAAAACATAAAAAACCGTCGAAAATTCGAGGTCGAAAAAAATCATGATTCCTATACTTTCCTTATCCGTAAACAGATAGGAAAGTAAAAATACATTTAAAACCCTAATTAAAACGTGTATCACCCCAACCCCCATAAAATACCAATAATTTTGTTATACATTAAAAAAAAAACTAAGTAGATGAAAAGGGACAATTTTCGACCACCTTGTAAAATCTTGTATACAAGTAGATTTAGTGTCTAAATTTATCCTAAAAAAACCTTCAAATTCCAAAATGTAAATTTAACTTAATATTTCTTGCCTCAAAATGCACGGAAGGACCCTTTCGATAAATGTAAACTGCAATTTCTTTACACAAAATGGTTTAGATGGCTTAATCAAAGCACCCTACATCAACAATGGCTAATTGGTTAATGTCACCTTACTGCGCGCGATTTTTAACGATTGCTAGTGATTGCTCAGTGACTGCTAGAGAATTCGGTGGACTGCAAGGGAACTTACTTACTTTTACTTTTAAATTCTTTATTCAATGTTTAAAAATTTTTACAACACAATAAATCAACATATAAATAAAAACACACTGTACGCAGTACAGATGTGCGACCCTAAAAGTAAACCCTTAAGGTCTAAGGCGATCCCTCCGCCTGTTACATGCCGTATACTTGATGTATTATGATTATGCTAAATATAGCCGCCCTTACTCCTTACCCTTGGGGTATTATTAAGGGATTATGTGGGATTGTGATCGGGAATTGTAGGTAGTTTGTAAGTGTGTCGTGTTTTAATTTCGTATTGTCCCCTGAAAAAGCTAGAAAAAACAGGGTTGTCGTTTGTGGTAAGTGGTCCTGTATTAGTCTGTGTCTTGTTGTCATAATTCACTGGGAGGGTGGGCTATAAACTGCCCGGGAGTGCATCGGTCGATTGCGAAAATTCGCACTCGGCCGAGATTCTACCAGTCGATTTATCGCTCAGTTCTCCGTCGGACTATATTTCGTAAATATCCAGTCCGTGTGAATTATTGTTTAGTATTGTAGAGATTGTCGTGGGTCCTGTTATTGTCGTCTATATATGCTTAGATTTTTGTGAACACAGCCGTGTTTTCTACGCACGCCGTCTCCCTGGTGAATTTGAGTGATACTCTCCCTCAGTTCCTCAGGGAGGCATCGCGCGTAGAAGTTTTCAGCAGTTTGTATAATGAAATCTTTAATCATAGGCATATTTGTCGTCTCGTGTATGTCTCGTATTCTAGCATAGCGGTCGTAACCCAGTGCTAGCCTGAGACATCTGTTTTGTGCCCTTTGTAGTGGGAGAAAATATGAATTTGGCATTGAACAGTATACTGGACAACCATATGTCAGTATAGGCCTAAATATAGTTTTAAAGAGTAGAATTTTGTTCGGCAGGGTTAGCTTGCTCCGTCTATTCATTAAGGGGTACAGAGACCTCAGAATACCGGAATTTTTCGCTACCCTGTCTTTTATGTGGGCCCTGAACAATAATGTTTTGTCTAGCAGAAAACCGAGATATTTTAGTGGAGTTTTAGTCTCAATTGTTTGATTCTGTATTTGAAGGGGCGTGTCTATGCCCTGGATACGCCTTTTTGTTAGTACTATAGATTCCGTTTTACTTGAGTTTATTTTCATTTTGTTCTCTGCTAGATAATTCATTAATGTCCCATTAATATGATCGTCCAGCCTGCTGCTCGCTGTTTGTGCAGATCTGTCGCTGGTAAAAATACAGATGTCGTCGGCGTACTGCGCCGTTTGTACCCCATTACGACCCATTGGTAAATCATGAGTCATGATAGTGTACAAATGCGGCGATAGTACTGAGCCCTGAGGTACTCCCGCCATTGCTAGGAAAGGTCCTGTTATTGTTGAATTTACTTTTATGTTGAATTTTCTGTCCGTAAGATATGACAAAATTGTTTTAACAATGTGCCCAGGAAAGTCATTCATAAGCATTTTGTAGATTAACCCTCGGGTCCAGACGGTGTCAAAGGCTTTTTCCGAATCAAGCGCCACCAGCACTGTTTGCAAGTCCTGATTGTATGCCTGTTTGGCATGATGGACAATTCTCAGGACTTGGGCCACAGTGCTGTGCCCCTCTCTGAAACCGTACTGTTCCCTCGGGATAATTTGTATTCGTTGTTCGATTGTCCTAAGTCTGCGAAGTAAAATTGTGTCTATTATTTTGGCAAGTGTGTTTAGTAATGAAATGGGGCGGTAACTATCAATATTATTCCTCGGTTTTCCCGCTTTGAGAATGGGAATAATATTTGCCATCTTCAGACTACTAGGGTAGTGTTGTAGTCTGAAAATGGCATTTATTATGTGGTAGATCTGCACGATACCTTTCCTGCTAAGGTTTTTAAGCAGTATGTTGTTAATTTCATCCGGTCCCGGAGCTTTTCTGTTTTTGAGATACTTAATTACCTCACCAACCTCTCTAGGAGTGGTTAGACAAGAATGGGGCACTAAAAGTGGCTCTAGCTGTTCGAAAGCGGTGACAATGTTTTCAATATGTTGTTGTTGTTGTTGATTATTAAGTTGGTTGTTAACAAATTGCGCTTGAAAAAATTCACCTAGGGCTTGACCTTTGTCTTTGTCGGTCTCTAGTACGTCTTGTCCTCGTCTCAATGTGGGGAGCTGCGAATAGGGCGTTTTAAACCTTTTCACCACTCTCCACAGGGAGTTGTCTTCCGGTTTCAACTCAGACAGGGTATTTTGCCATTTATTATTTCGATGTTCTATAATCATTTGATTTATGTTTTGTGCAAGATTTTGCATCATAACCCTGTCATCGTTTGACCGGTGTGTCTGCCACCTTTTTCGAAGTCTGTTTTTGTTGTTTATTAGTTCGGTAATTTCGGGTGGCAGGGTGTCGTAATGTGTAGTGTGTGTTTTTAAAGTAGTAGTGTCGTTTCTAGCTTTTTGTATGTTGTGAATAAGTAGTTTTGTTTCATTTTCTAGGATTTCAACTGTGTGTATGTTATTATTGATTGTTATGTAGGAGTCAAGTTTGTCTCTGTATTGTCTCCAGTTAGTTGATTTGTAGTCATAGTATTGTGTATTTAGTCTTTGTATTTTGTTCGTAGTCCATATTTCCAAGTACACTGGATCGTGATCTGAGTTGAGGGAGGTGATGGTTCTCATATTACGTATATCGGGGATATTTTTTGCGATGGCGATATCCAGTGTACTGGGACTGTATCTGGGGCAAGTCGGAAAGTACGTCGGTTCTTCAGTGTAGTGGATAATGAGGTCATTGTCCTCGGCGAAGTTTCTCAAAACTGTACCGCTTGCGTTGTATCGCACACAATGAGCGTCCCATTCCTGGTGCTTAGCATTAAGATCCCCTGCGAGAAAAACCCTGTTTCCTTTTGACATTAACCTGTGCAGATCTCTACCTGAAAGTATGGATAAGGGAGGGTTGTAGGCCCCTATGATTATTGTATTGTTTACCTCAATAATAATATGCTCGAATCTTTCTGAAATATTAATTTTGGGTATTTGTTTAAATTGAAATTCTCTTTTAATAATGATAGCTACCCCCCCAGATGCATTTTTGAGGTTAGGTATATTTCTGTCTTCTCTAATTATGTTGTAGTTAAAAATTTTTATTTTGTCATTGTGTGTTAAAAAAGTTTCTGTAAGTATGATAATGTCAAAGTTATGCTTATGAATGAAATTGCTGACAATCCCGATCTTGCTCAGCAGCCCGTGCACATTGAAAAAACAAATTTTGAGTTTGTCTCTATTTGTCTCGTTGAATTTAGTTTCTAATGTTGTAGGAATCAAGGTTTGTCATAAAATTGTTAAATGTCATGAAGTATTGAGGAGTGGTAGTGCATTTTCGGAGGGAGGAATTAAGGTCTCGGACAGCTTGGGTAAGGGCGGCCATATTTACCATGGAGTTAAGCTCCTCAAATTCCATGTTAAGGGCAAAGAGATCGTCCATTCCTCCTTTTTGAGTGGGTTTGGCGTTGGTATTTGTATTTACGTTGCTTCTTAGTGGTTGTTTCTGTAAATGGGAATTACTGGAAGTGGGTAAGGGTGGGAAATCGCGTAGTTCTTGCGTCGTAGGGTTCCTATTCTTGTCCCAGGCTACTCTGGTGGGTGGTGGAGCTGGGATATATTTTTTCTGAACTGGTTTTTGCGCTGTTCTACGTTCTTCTAGTCTCGAGGCTCTTTCTAGATAGGCCTCGCATTTTGTATAGTTGGCTGGATGGCTACCGTGACAGTTGGCGCATGTAGCGGGTGTTTCCCTGGTTTTACTACAGGTGTTGGTCAGGTGGTCTCCTGCGCACTTCAGGCACCTAGGGGGGCGTCCACAGTTTGCTGTCGCATGTCCCCAGGCTTGGCACCTGTGGCATTGAATTATTGGTTTTACTGTTTTTCTCATTTCCCATGTGACTCGGGTGTTTTCTATTACTCTGACATTTTTATTCAGGTATTCCAGAGTGATGGCAGGATCCGTCACCACTAGGTATAAAGGTCTGAATTTGGTAGACATGAGGAAAATTTCTTTAACTTCTATTTCATAAGTTTCCTGGAGATCTTCAACTATGTCGTGCTTTTCCACTCCCTTGCCCATTCCACGGAGCACAAAGGCGTGGGTTTTGTCCGCCTTGCTAGTATAGGTATGGTGTGGAATATCAGCCTCTTTTATGCTGTTCAAAAGTTTTTGATAGTCGTCCTCGTTTTCAGTGAAAATTACGGTCGTGGCATTGGTATATTTAATGGAATATTTACCTTTTACTATTTCTTTCAGGTCTTTAGCCAGGTTGGAGTGGTTATCCGTGTTCCCGTCTATAACAATGGGGGGGATGGAGTCTCTGGATTTAGTTTTATTTTTATCTGTATTTTTGTCCTTATTTTGTTTTAGTATACTCTGTTTCTGTAGTGTAGAGTTACCTTTTATTGGGATGTTAGGGGTTGCTTTCCCTTTTAATTTGGTTTCTTTTGAGGTGGTTGCTGGTTCACTTTCCGAATCACTTTCGGTGTCACTTATGGCGTTAAACCTGTTTTTAGTGGGTATTGATGATGCCGCTTTTTGCTCTAATAATTTAATAAAGTTGGTTCTGAACTTTTTTGTTTTTTTTGGCATTTGGAAATCATCGTTGGTGTTTTTGTTTGCTGGGGGTTCTGGTAGTGCATTTGTTTGTACTTCCTGGCTGACTGGTGATATATTTTTCCGTTTAGGGAGTAGTGAATCATGTACAAAGCTAAATTTTTTCACTCTTTCATCTTCACTAGACGTTTGTAGTTCATTCTCGAAGTTAAGGACCCTTGCGGTAACCGTACTCGGTAGCGCGAGGGTGTTGTAGGCCGACACGAATTTTTTGTTCGGCACTTCATTGACATTTTTTGGGGCAGCACTATCTTTTTTAGTAGCACCGGTGCTCACTGGTATGTTATTAATTGCGCTTTCTAGATTTTTTAACACTAGGTCGGCACTTAGCAGGGTAGGGTCCGTGATGGCGTCCGTTTTCGCACTTTCCACGTGAGCGTCCGAACTTTCCGCACTTTTATCAGCGTTTAAGGTCGCGATACCATATGCACTATCGAATGTGTTTATTACGCTAGAATTCAACGGCGAATTCTCCGCACTTTCGTATCTTGACATGGGGTCGCTGTCTGGGGAGTATCCAGACGTCATTGTCTTGTTGATTTTGTCTTCTGTGTAGTTGTCCTGGGGCGGGGTGTAAAATGCATTGTTTTCTTCATTTTTTTCGGCGAACTTTTCCGTGCTGTTTTTTCTGGGTTTTATTCGCTCAGATGTTGGGGGTAGGTGCAAATCGACCTTATTAAGCTCCGTTTCCCCCCTGTCTCTGCTGGAACTGTGATATTTATCCCTTTTTTGGGATTTTTCGGAAGATTTTTGTGACCTTTCTTGAGAGTTTCTACGCTCTCTGTGAGTGGTTCTATTTACTTCTTTGGGTTTAGGAGTACTCACATGTTTGTAGGGATGATGAATACTCCTTTTTAATTTGAGGGTGACTGGGCTCATTGGGCTTGTTGACGATCCAGAGGACCTGCGGCTGGTGTCTACTGTGAGCGCTTTTCGTTCTTTCTCGAGCTTTTCTCTGGCTTTTCTAGAGAAAACTGTTTCGTTTGACGCATCCGGTGGATCATTATCCTGCCTGTGGTCTGTGGGGGTGTTGGTTGCCCCTCCGGGCTCCGCCATGGGGGTGTGCTGCTCTCAGAGAGCTGTTTTTACAAACCTGGCTGACACGTACAATAATCTAAAAAGTAAACAACTGTGGGGGCGGCTCCCTGAGCCGCCCGGTTTATCTCCAATTAAGGATTTTAAATTATTTTTGTATATTTTTAAAGATATTTAATCTATTTATAAAGGTGTA
>OV651823.1:38695596-38715605 GCA_927349885.1 Psylliodes chrysocephalus
ACAAACAAAAATATAAAAATCTGTGAAAATTTTATATATTAATCTTTTAATAAAAAATGAGAAAAATGAAGTAAAAAACAATTTATTTACAAATAAAAAATATATATACAAATCCTAAGAATATAAAAGTACTGATTTATTTTCCTGCAGTGGATGAAGAGGTTTCTTTAACAATTTAGCCAAGTGTACATCAATATTTACGCATTTTGATAAATTAGAGCCTTTCCAATAACACTGAATAGATGTTACAGATGGTTCCTCACTTCTTCTATGAAGCCACATATTTACAACCAACTGAAAAAAATAAAAGGGTTAGATATGCAGTTACAAAATAACTATATAACCAGCTACAAAATGCCTTTATTTTATGTAACAAGACGAGCAGAGCTTTACTAGCTCTGAACGAATCTAGTAAAGAACCTCGGATTTTCAAAACTTAAAAAAAAACAATCTCACCACATTTTCACATTTTTGAAATATTATAGAGCTTTTCGAAAAAAACTGCTATTTTTAAAAATACAATTTTTTGTTTAAACAGCTATGTCTCATTTTAGGCTATTGAGTATTATAAAATAAAAAATTACGGGATGCTTTGTTAGCTTCAAACGAATCCAGCAGAGCACCCCAGTTTTTTTTTTAAACCACACCACGTTTTTTGGCTCCTACAATATTATAAAATATTCGAAATTTGGCATTTTAAAAAAAATTCGCAATTCCTTGCTGACTTCAAAGTTTTTTTCTGAAAACAAATATACTTACCACATTTTTAGGATTTTAAAACAGCCTAAACATGTGTCATAAGTAGTTGTTTTTATATATAAAAAAAAAATTAAAAAACTGAAGTGTCCTGCTGACTTTGTTCCAACAAAGCACCCTGTATTATTTAAAAATAGCAATTTTTTTAGTAAAGTTTTACAATATTTCAAGAGTCTAAAAATATTCTAAAAATGGGGTGTGGTTTTTAGAAAAAAGCTTTAAAAAACCGAATTGCTCTGCTGGCTTCTTTCGAAGGTTAGCAAGCACCATGTATTTTTAAAAATATAATATTTCAAGTGCATAAATATATGGTATTGCTGTTTTTACAGAAAAAACTTTATAAAATAGAGGTGCTTTGCTGACTTTGTTCGAAGCTATAGAGCTATAGAGTTTTGCAAAAAACGAGGAGCATAAAATTTTTGAAAAGGGTATAAAAATAGCCTAAAAATATGGCATATTTTTTAACTCAAAATTTCATAGGTGCTCTGCAGCATTCTTTGGTATCATAATTATTACTAGGTTCACTAACAAAATCTGTTTCTAGATTATTTTGCTGCGATTACAAAAAATGTCTATATGTCCAAATTAGAAAAAAAATATTTATAGGAATAAAGGGCCTTATACACTGTTTATTATATGTAATATAAAAACAAAAAAGCATAATAAATATTACAAACCTTGACATGCAGCATATCCTAAGCATATTGTGCACTAAAAATTTCATTTTTGTTAATTACAACGCAACCACATCAGAAGGTTTTTGCCTTACTTTATGTTTAGGTGTAATTTGTCTCCTTCTCTCTTATGGAAAAAGAAATTATCCCCATATTCTTACTTGGCAGATCTAAAAATAAAACCTGAGATAAATATGTTTTACTTGCTCCATATAAACTGTAACTACCTACTATTAAAACAAAGTCTTACCTTTCTGACTTTTGTAAACTGAGTATTGTTAAAAAATGTAGTAATCATCTCGGTAATCATATTTTCGTTTACAATGGGTAAAACACTTGATTCAACTTTTATAAATCCAGCTGATTCATATTAATAATAAAATTAAACCAAAACAAAAAACTAAGGTTAGATGTTACTGATGTTAGGTGGTGTCAATTTTAATGTCACTTGGATGTGCGTTCACTTCGACATTCTGTGTGTTGGTTTGTTCGTTGGCTTGGTTTTGTATAACAAAAAAAAACTTCGACACAAGATGATTGGTCTATTCCCGATGACGTATAATTTCAAATTTTAAATTTCAATTGGGCTTAATTTAAAAACTTTTGGCTTTTTTAACGAACTGACTATTTAGAATAACTTGTATAGCGACTAACTATTACAATATAATTTATAAAACAGCATATCTCACATGTGAACATGGCCCATTAACAAGATAAAAGTATTGTGCATACGTTATCGAGCAAGTTGCTTAAAGAGTGAAATGAGAATTGGCAGAAATTGCTGCAGATAAACAAGAACATTTAGAAAGAATATTTTGTTAGAGTCAGGGACAGCTCTAGTACCGCTCGCGAGTAATCCAGATAACATAAAAGAAAGTACTCATTGGATAGTTATAGTTAGTTATCTATGTATTATCTTAATTTAATATTTACTTAATAATTTGTGTAATTTTTACTGACATGACAAACATCGTTTCTAAGTTAAAAGCGACTATTCTTTCGTATTTTTTTGTTGCGCTATTCGCTAGGTTTTATTTCAAAATCGAATTATCTTTTAGTTTGTCTATAGCCCGAAGACCCGGCACTGAGTTTCTTCAAACTGCGATAAGAATTCACCTAAAAAAACAACCCTCGAGGTCCATAAAAGAGAGCTCTGGGAATTTCGGGGTTTACAATGCGGGTTACATTCGCGTTCCTCTTTTTTTACAAATGAAACATGCCGATTAAACACTTTTCTCTTAATGACTTTAATTCTGTTAATGTGTTTATTTACCGCCAACTCAAACAAATGAAAAGGAAGTAAAGCGCTGTTTGTTATGTTTGCAAAAGAGTTTGGCCAATAATTGGTGCATCAATGGTGAAAAAAGACCAGAATTTGCATTTTTGCATTTAATTAAATTTTGTAGAATGTATACAGGGCTCAACATATTAAGTAAAATAAAATTTTGGTTTTGTAGGAACATACAGACTGGGAAATATTTCAACTTGAACTAAAAAAATTAAATTAGGTAAATGTCCCAATTAGGACAGTGCAAGAGTTGGGTACTTTTATTTTTTATTACAAGGTTAATAAATAAAATTTTCACAGATTTTTACATTTTTGTTTGTACAGTTCATCAAATTTCTAGAGGCTTTCGACGGCTAGACAGAGAAAGCACTACTGAGAGGCATCGGTTGGCGGGGCCGACGGATTTACGCAATGAAAGTACACTCTGCGCATCAAGTATTTCACTATTTTATTCAGACGTAAATGTCAGATGTAAATTTCGCTAAAACATTTCTTTTATTTTCGTTTGTGTTTTTTGCTCATTACAGTTTAATAGAACCTAAGTATGGAGTTTAATAGCAAATTAAGAGGCCGCGTGATTAACAGTCAATCTCGCGAAATAATAGCCAATGTTATAGAGTTTATGAGAAGAGAAGGAAACTTTAATTCACCTTCAATACCATTTAAAAATGTAAATGATCGTGTTGCTGCAGCCACAGGAGTATCTAAAAACACTGTCGTCCGCATTTCTGGAGAGAAAAAAAGAATCGATAACCGTGAGATATCGGAATTTTCATCACCAAGAAAAACCATTAAAAAACCAAAAACAGTTAATGATATAGATGAAGCTGACAAAGCTATTTTAAAAAGAATTATTCTGTTCATGTTAATTTCGGAAAATATTGTTCCAACATTAAAAACAATTCTGACTAAATTTAGAGAAGCTACAGGGTACAAAGGAAGCTATGAAAGTTTAAGAAAAATAATAAAGTCGCTAGGATTTCGTTGGCGGAAAACAAAAACAAACAGAAAAATATTAATGGAAAGGTTTGATATTCAAAAGCTACGTTTAGACTATCTGATTCGTTTAAAAAGTTATCGAGCAGAGGGCCGTCCAATTGTCTACTTAGATGAAACATACATTCATGCCTCCCACACACACCAGAAAGCTTGGAGTGATAATTCAAATGAGGGATTAAAGAAACCAATTAATAAAGGTGATAGACTAATTATTGTCAATGCAGGAGGTGAAATGGGCTTTATTCCGAATAATCGGTTAATTTTCAAATCTGGAACCAAAAGTGGAGACTACCACGATGAAATGAATTTTAATAATTTTTCTAAATGGTTGAAAGAAAAGCTGTTTCCGAACCTCCCTCCAAGAAGCGTCATTATTGTTGATAATGCTCCTTACCATAATGTCCAGGTAAATAAAGCACCAACGTCAACTTCTAAAAAAGCTGACATGCAGGATTGGTTAAGGAATCATAATATTGCTTACGAAGAGGATATGCTCAAAACGCAATTATACAGTTTAGTGCTATTGCATAAGTCACGATTTAAGAGGTATGCAATTGAAGAAATGATAAATGAACATGGTTTTAGTTGTTTGCGTTTGCCACCGTATCATCCCGATCTTAATCCGATCGAATTAGTGTGAGCATCATTGAAACAATATGTAGCTAGTAACAACACTAATTTAAGAGGCAAGACGTACAACTGTTGTGTGAAGACTTTTTTGATACGTTTTCTAAAGAGGAGTGGCAATCTCGTTGTAATAATGCTAAAATGTGGGAATCTAAATTTTATGACAGAGAAGTTACTTTGGATGAGGCAACTGATAGATTTATAATTAACTTAAACAGTGACAGTGAGACTGATTTTGAATCTGATATGGAAACTGAAGAAAGTTTTTCGGAAGACCATTAAAATTATATCTGTACCTAAGATCAAAAAAGTATTATCTATTTTTACAACGAAGATGCACAAGAATCAAATTTTATTTTTTTATTATTAGATAGCTATTTTTGTTTCTGAGTTGTGTTCATTTACAGGCTCAATTTTTTTCCGTTTCTCCTTTTTGATTTTATATGGGGTTTCAAGTTGTTTTTGACTTATTTCGACGTAAATCACAACAAGACACTTTTTTAATAAAGCAAACAAGTGTTAAGAGGTATATGTACGTGTAAACTACAATTACAAAAAATTGATATGAAACCCATGAAACCACCAACAAAAATGTAAAGCTAGTCCGTACTAGAACATGGTGTCATTCGTCGAGATAATTTATCGTTTTGTTTAATAGATCAAGAAATGTAAATATTCCCCTGTTATTTTTTATAAAATTATAAGAGAAATAAATTTTTTTCTAAATAGTATAGTTTATTATTTTGTAGAAAAACAAAATTTCGAAAATTTTAGTAATGTTTCAGAAACAACCGTTATTAATAATAGGTACCATTTTCCTTAATAAGGTAGAAATAAAATATAAACTATTTCCACGATTTACAAAGGCCTACAAAAAAATTATAGGTATTTTCCGCTATCCTATAAAATTTATATTTTCTGACTCAATTTCAAAAGGTTGAAGGAATTCCAAAACACCTTTTATGGCATAATAATTATTTTCAATTCTACATACTATCTTTAGCTGCTTTTAAAAACGTTCTAAGAAAGTCCAATCAGACCAATTTAATCCCTAAACTATTCCACACTTTTAAAATTTAATTACCTAAAAATATTAAAAACTATTTAAAATAACTTGTTTAGCAGACTGTACAATAGCTATCTTAGTCACACGTAGCGCGTTCTCTGTCTGGGCGTCGAACACCTCTAGAAATTTGATGAACTGTAAACAATAATTGAAGGGTTTTTATTAAAAATAACCAATGTTAATAATAATAAATTTGTAATAAATAAAAAATATAACTTAAGTCAATATTATTCTTTCTCCTTTTTTAAAGCTACTATCAATAAAAGTAATACTTTAGCTTAACATACGATCAATTTTTAATTTTGTGCTATATTTGGTTTGACAGAGAAAAAATTATAACCCTTTGACATTGGTTGTTTTTACTTTATAAAAAAATTACATTGGCTGTTTAAAAACTCTTCATTATAATACCTGAAATGTGATAATTAGATAAATTAAATTAAAGAACAAATAGAAAAAGTTTATTAAATTAATATTTACTCTTACAAAATAGGTTCTTGTAAGTTAACAAGCAATTATGCAGATATTACTAAGTAAATGTACTTGCTTAAAATTCACACAGGAATGTGGTTTTAACATGTGAAATTCCCTAACCCTTCTTATATCTCTTTCCACATGTATTCTTACAGATGCTATTCTTTTACTTAATTGTACATCTTCTGGATAACTTTTTTCATTATGTGATACACTAGGTGGCTTTACTAAAGTGCATCCCATGTTTTTAAGTAATGGCTGAATATTCTTAAACCCTCTTTCTGCCATTATATGGAATCGAGGAACCAGTTTGTTTAAATACTCACGTTTTTCTATTATTTCTTTATCACTAATTCTTCCAGAAAATTATGAATAAATTCGCTATTTTCAAAACTTTCTGGAAATGCTGGATTTTCTTCCAGAATGGTTTTTAGGTTATACACCTAAGAATTTATAGTAGCCTCATTTTGAATTTCCTGAAGGGGACAATTAGCAGAAATTGCTGCTACATCTTATGTTAAGAAATTGCTGCTACATCTTATGTTATGTTGAAAATGGGGTGTTAATACACTGAGACCTAAAAGATCTATTGTGTCCCCTTCTGTCGCCAATGCACAAAGGAAATGTCTCATGCCTCTAACGATCCTTCCAATCCTATATCTTGAATATCCGGTATATTTTTATTAAAAAGTTGACGAGAAACATCGCTAGTAGAAGGTAGATTTTCTTCTTTCCAAATTTCTAGGATCACTAATAAATATTTGTGAAGATGAATATGAATCATTATCACATTCTGGAACAAAATACTTTTTCGTAGTCACAATATTTATAAAAAGTACAAAATTAAACACAAATTCCAAATAAATAGAGACACTATGACAGATGACATACAATGCTGCCGTTTTGCCATTTTCTGAATTATTAAGTGACTTTTAAAACAATGAAACTTTAAATATGGTAAATGTTTAATCAGAAATAATACTTTCAAAAAACATTTGATATTATATATTTATATTTGTTTAACGATGTTTTAGAAGTCTAAAAGTAAGAAGGAGTACACAAACGAACGTACATCACTTCTCGTAAACCTTCTAACCGGCAACGTTGTGGCGCTAGCTCCTATTGGTCTATTCCCGGTGACGTCATAAATTTAAAAAAATTCATCTCTGGCAAATGAATAGATAAAAAAAAATAAAAAAAATGTAGTTTTATTTTCAACTCTATTATTCATAAAAAAAATTTCAAAATTTTTGAACATGCCCTATTAGTACACATTAGTATACAATTAGTGGATAACATAAAACAATTTATAAGCCAGGTAGGTACCAAAATTGAAATTAAATTTATTAAATTTTATACAATATGTTACGCTTTATAACTTCAATAAATATTTCCAATTATATTACGCTCATACTTAATTTAGTCTGTTTACAATTATTATATCTAGTAAATCTAATTTAACGCAAAATTGTTTAATTAAAACCTTTTTGGTGTTATAATTTATAAAATATATTTTAAATTATGAATAAATAATGATAGACGGTTTAATTATAAATGTAATATTGATTGTTTAGGATGTTTTATGTTTAATTAGCTTTTTGGTCATGAATTTGCTAACATGATGTGAATGAGGTGTAGCATTGCTCATCTAGAAACATCAGACCTATTAAGGATAAAAAATAAATAATACCAAAAACCTAATTTTCTAACCTTTTATGCTAAAAATATATCAATACAATAATTATTGTTCAGATACTAACTTAAAACCGAGAATCTTAGTGCAGACACGTTCCAACTTCTGTAATATTGAAACGCAATTTTTCGGTACCTACTGGTCAGAAGATAATATAAATTAGCGTTCCATTGGAAAGATAACTAAACGCCCTTTAAAATGATGTGCCATTGATCCCCTTTTAAATTTTTTAATTTATTTAATTGAAACAACCAACTGTCAATAGCAACTTACAGGATAAGTGGTAATACAGAAACTTAAAAACAAAAAAAAACAAAAAACCAAAAAACGAAAAAAAAAAAACAAACAAAAAACAATAATAAACAAAAAAGCCTCTGTTTTCTAGATTCTGGTCTACTTGCGTACATATCTTCGTGATGTTTACAATATCTTCATTGGACATATTGTGTGGGTTAGTCTCTGTTCTGGGGGTCGATTCTCGAGTTGTAGGAATTTGATTCCGAGGAAAATGAATTCCTATGATAATATTCCTACAGTTTTAGTTATCGGTATTCTCGAGTACAATAGGAATCCAATTTCCTGTAGGAGTTCCAATTTCAGTATGTCGTTGATAATTTCAAGATAACGCAAAAACGAGCCAATGGAATGTATTTATTTCAGTTAAATATAGTTGTTTAACAGTTGGCAACAAGGCAATTTGACAATTTGTTAAAAATATTTGATTTTCTGGATGTACTGGTTATTTATTTTTAATATTTTTTATTAGCAGCAAAAAGAGAAAACGAAAAAGTTTCAGAAGGATTACCATTGTGATTACCGTTTTTTATATTTATAAGTATAGACACTAAAGAAAGTAACTAGTACAAATGTTTTTCCTACACCAAAAGGTTAATGCTTGTATCCTCTAATTTCTGATTTGAAATCCAAAAATATAGGAATACTTTCAATATTTAGCAAATTATAGTAAAATTCACAACATACATCATTATAACTTGGTTTGGGCTCCGTCGAGGAATCCTGATGTGCGAATTTTACAAAAAAAGACTCAAAAGTAACTAGTTTCTTTGGTAAATTTTCATAAAAATTTATGGATTTTGGTTTATTTTATTTATTGACTTAAAGACATTTCAAATAGGATAATTTTACTCGTCAAATTAAAATTAACTTTTAATAATATATGTAGTATATTTCTTTTTTAAATGAGTTTGGAATCGCCTAAAAAATTTGCATAAATCAATAAACCACATTAAACAAGCTACTATTGCGCAAGCGCGATTACAAAATCTTGTAGGAAAATTAAATTCCCTGTCTCATGAGCATGGGAAATCATTTCCTATAACTGCTTAGCAAAATATTCCTACAACTTGACTCCAGAATACGTAACCTACTTTCCTATAGGAAAATCAACCAAATTCCTATAGGAAAAAAGTCGAGAATCGACCCCCTGAGTGGATAGCCGAGTAGTAGCACTGTGGGAGAGTGTTGAGATATTCGGTGTTTGTCAGCATTTGATGTGGAAAGAACATCGACTATAGTCTTTTTCATACGTTCTGCTAGGCCATTGCCTCGATGCAGTTCAAAAGCTGTTGTGAACAGCTTAATGCCCTTTATAGCAAAAGACTGTTTGAATCAAAATCTTATAAATTTTTAGCAAATATAATTTAATCAATCTAAAATCGCTTCGAAAATCTAAAAATAATATTTGTATCAGTTGAGAAAAATATCTTTATAACATATTAATAGCAAAGGGGTAATAGAAATTGGTTCGCTATCGTCCACACCCATGGCCACAAAAAGTGTATATACAAATAATATTCCTTTGCATTCTTTTGTTTTGTTAAATTAGAAATAAAAATGAGTCACTATTATACTGATAATATCGAACAAAGATTTTTGTTGTCCATAAAATTAAATTACTTTTATATACAGGGTGTCCTTTAAAATGTGTCCCAAAATTCTCAGGCAGATTCCTTAACCAAAAAAATGGAAAAAAAGTTTCTATAGACCTATGTCCTAAAGTGCCCCCTAAGCGAGCAACAGCCTCTCGAAATCATTTTTTTTATTTTGATTTTTTGAATTTTCTTAAAAATGGAAACAAATAAAAGAACCAAATTTTGGCTGTTAAATATGATCAATAATAGTGACCTTTTGACACCTTCAAAAAGAAATTATTTCGTCAGGGGTGTACTTGGGAATTTTTTGAAAATTTTGATTATTCATAACTTTTTGTGTTTTTGGTAATGACTTATCCATATTTTTTTTTACATTCTACATTGAAAACTACGTCAAAAAGGAATACTTGTTTGATCTCGATTGGAGCAGCCGTTTCCGAGAAAACATCATCCAAAGATATTCGTCCACTTTAGCTTAATTTTCAATTTTCCTAAATTACCTCGGTGAATCTCGTAAATAAAAATAACTTTTTTAGCTCTCTCTAAATAATTGTAGTTCAAATGTCGTGGTGGGACTATTTTTATTTAATAATAAGAAACGGTTTAAAAAAATATTTATTCTAAAAAAACAAATCAAAAAAAATTAAAGCAGATGCTCAATGTGGCGACCATTGGTTTCCACACACAAGCGCAACCGTCGCATCATAGACTGTCTTACACGAAAAAATACTTCAGGATTATTCCTAAGAACTTCGCAATGATGAAAAACTCGTTCTTCCAATTCTTCAACTGTTTCAACAGGACTGGAATAAACCAATGATTTTAAATAACCCCAAACAAAAAAATCCATTGGATTTAGATCTGGTGAATGAGGTGGCCAGTTAACAGGACAACTTCTGCCAATTACTCTACCCTCAAATCTTTCGTTAAGGTGCTGTCTAGCTTCAAGGCTGTAATGTGGTGGAGCTCCATCATGCATAAACCACATGTTATGTCTGATTTGAATCGGAATATTATCAAGAAGCTCATGTAAGTTATTTTCCAAAAAAAGCCTGTATGCTGCTCCATTTAACCTATTCGGCAAAACAAATGGTCCAATAAGGTAATTATCAATAACTCCAGCCCAGACGTTTATTGAAAATTTATCCTGGTGGTGACGTTCAACAACCGCGTGAGGGTTATCTTCAGCCCATTCATGCATATTTCGAAAATTTATTATACCATCTCTAGTGAAACCAGCTTCATCGGTAAATAGCACTTTATTAAGAAACATTGCATCTTGATTACATCGTCCAAGAAACCATTCAGAAAAGATAACTCGCGGCTCATAATCAGTAGCTTTAAGTGCCTGAACTTTTTGAATGTGGTAAGGGTACAATTGTTGTTCACGCAAAACTTTCCATACCGTGTTACGTCCGACTCCCACTTCTGAAATTAAATGAGAGAATCTGTGTAGTGAATAGTTAAGAAAGAGAATCCATTGATTTGGGAAATCAGATTTTTTCTGCATAACGCAACTCTTTTCGATACGAAAAGTCGTGAAATGTAAGAGAAGCAATAACAAGTAAAAAAACTAGTTTTATACGATAAGGTACGGGGTAGCTAAAATAATAAATAAGTAATTACTTACCATTTGCTATTTTTCTGGTACTTGTCGATGGGGTTTCAGCTACCTATCCAAAATTGCTTCTTCCAAAGCAGGAGTTCTCACATAATTTTG
This sequence comes from Psylliodes chrysocephalus, assembly GCA_927349885.1. Lineage (NCBI taxonomy): Eukaryota > Metazoa > Arthropoda > Insecta > Coleoptera > Chrysomelidae > Psylliodes > Psylliodes chrysocephalus. The sequence goes on from OV651823.1 coordinate 38,706,786, forward strand.
TCTTCCACTGTTACTAGAGTTTTTCTTAAATGTACCAGTTTCCCGAAGTCTATCGTCAATTCTAGAAAACGTCTTAGCGCATGGAAGATGCCTATTTGGAAAGCGCTCCTGATAAAGTCTGCGAGCTTCATTGGCATTTCCAGAAGCGAGTCCAAAACATAAGTGCATGTCCGTCATTTCGCCGAATGTGTAATCATTATTGTAGTTATTGTGAGCCATTTTAAACAAAATAATAACAATACAACGAATCGCACCAGAACACTTTTAGAAATAATGTTTAACTGAAGAAACATTTTTATCAGTGAGCGAAAAAAATTATGCATGAAACACAAAAACGCCAAAAAAATACATATTTTTACTTTTTTATTCTAAACAGCTAAATACAAACCTTATGGTCTTCATAATAAATAAATGGGAACTAAATTTTTAAATTTTATTTAGAGAGCTAAAAATAGTATACAGGGTGATTGATTAGTGTGAGGAAGCTCTGTAGATCTGTTATAATAAAAGTAGGCAGCTTTAAGCTTCACATTTTAAAATTAGTTACGATGTGACAGGGTGTTTCATAAGGCCGTGCCAAATCAAAGTTATGTTTTTTAAATGGAACACCCTGTATATTTTTATATTTTAAGAATCTGCTCGATAATCTGATTTCAATGATATATCACACTTGTTATCTAATATGAATAGTAAAGGATCTACAGCTACTCAAAAATCACATTTTTTCAAATTCAGGTGGCTGTTGTAGCCAAACAGTTGGAAATCGAGGAAAACGGCTTACAGTCCCTATCCTAACTTTTTAAGGTCTATTCAGTGACATAAAATACATATTATTTGATACAGGGTGATCAAAAATCCAAAATCACATCCGATTTTTGATCACCCTGTATCAACTAATATTTTTTGCCACTGAATAGACCTTCAAAAGTAAGGATAGGGACATGTAAGCCGTGTTCCTCGATTTCCAACTTTTTGGCTACAACAGCCAAAATTGAAAATTAACCTAAACTGCACGAATATCTTTGGATGATGTTTTCTCGGAAACGGCTGCTCCAATCGAGATCAAACAAGTATTCCTTTTTGACGTAGTTTTCAATGTAGAATGTAAAAAAAAATATGGATAAGTCATTACCAAAAACACAAAAAAGTTATGAAAAATCAAAATTTTCAAAAAATTCCCAAGTACACCCCTGACGAAATAATTTCTTTTTGAAGGTGTCAAAAGGTCACTATTATTGATCATATTTAACAGCCAAAATTTGGTTCTTTTATTTGTTTCCATTTTTAAGAAAATTCAAAAAATCAAAATAAAAAAAATGATTTCGAGAGGCTGTTGCTCGCTTAGGGGGCACTTTAGGACATAGGTCTATAGGAACTTTTTTTCCATTTTTTGGTAAAGGAATCTGCCTGAGAATTTTGGGACACATTTTAAAGGACACCCTGTATAGCGTGATTGTTAGTAGATATTTAGTTGTCTATTTTTTTTACTTTTCTAAATATGAGTACCTGGATTTTTCTTATTCTGTGTAAAGTACATACTTTTTTTATTTGTTTCAATATTCTCAATATTTCGTTTGGCATAAGACTTAATATTTCGTTTGTTTTTCTGGTAAAGTATGGCTTATTCTTACCCAAATAGTCTACTGCATGATAAACAACTCAACTACTTTTTGACTGAAAATATCACAGAGACGGTTTAAGGTCTGAATTCTGGGTATTTTCTTGACTTTGACATATAGGAAAAATAGACAATCAAATTCTGATATAATAGGAGAAAATATTGAATCTATGTGGATATTTCTAAGGCAAAGGATACTGTGTTTACTTTGACAACTTTTTTCTTTGACAAACAATTTATTAAAAAAAAAAATTGGAAAAGAAAATACTTGTCTATGGAACCATCATACAGAAAGGAAACCATTTTCGAAAGATTTATTTATGTGAGAATCAAAAATTTTTAAATTAGCGAATCGAAAACTGTTGCTGCTGATAACATTTCTGTATAAATCGATAAAACCTCGTTTGTAAAGACATTATAGCACTGTGTAAAACATCTATAGGGCCATTTCGTAACAAAAAATAAATAATAATATGATCTTTATATCTATTTATCAATGCTATCTTTATACAACTGAGTCATTCTAAATGATCCTTTGTGCATAATTTATCATATAGTTTTGTTTAAATAATAGACAGTTAGGTACTTAATGAAAAAAAAAATTAAATTTTGGCACTATGTTTTTCCAATTTCTGCACCATCTAGTAATACATCTTAATATTTTGCAAATATATTTAAAAGAAAAGTTTTGTCACTTAAAAGAGTTTTGACGTCCCTAAATTGGGAATCATAATCTGTTATTATCGTTGAAACTGCTATGGTTTCGGCATGCTAAACAATATACGATTTGAATTGGAGGGGGGTATGTAACTTACGAATGATCGGCTTCTGATTTTTTTTCTGTTTCTTATAAAGGGTTTTCCAATAAGAGGTGTTATTTTGATATTCAAAGGAAAATGCCATTTTTTGAGATAAATGATCGGATGTTTATTTCATTATAAAGAGGAAGGTATGCCGTTAATAATGGAAAATAACATCAGCCAAATGACCACCACGACCACGCCTGCAGGACCATATCCTTTTCATGAAATTTTCCATAACCAAATCGCAAAGTGGCTGCCCTATGTCCTCGATAGCCTCACGAATTCCATCTTTGAGGTCTTGAATCGACGCTGGGCTGTTGGCGTAGACCTTCTCTTTCACGTGGCCCCAAAGGAAGAAGTCGCAACGTGTCAAATCACAAGATCTCGGTGGCCAATTGTGATCACCTCTCCGAGAGATAACACGGTCCGAAAACTTTTCCCGTAAAAGATCAATGGTTTCGTTGCTTGTGTGGCACGTGGCGCCGTCTTGTTGAAAGTAAATGTTGTCCAGATCAATACCATCCAATTCCGGCCATAAAAAATCATTAATCATCTCTCGATAGGGCAATCCATTCACCGTAACTGGTGCTTCAGCCTCATTTTCGAAAAAGTAAGGTCCAATGACCCCGCCGGACCATAAACCGCACCAAACAGTCACACGTTGAGGATAGAGGGGCTTTTCAACAATAACTCTTAGGTTTTCCGAGCCCCAGATGCGACAATTTTGCTTGTTGACGAAGCCACCGAGGTGAAAATGGGCCTCATCACTCAAGATGATTTTTCGATGGAATTCCGGATCATTTTCATGCATTTCAAGGACACGACGTTGTTGATGATCGGCCGGCTTGAGTTCTTGTTTTAACTGAACTTTATAGGCCTTAAGACCCAAATCTTTATGCAAAATACGGTGTAATGACGTTTTTGGAATGCGTAATTTCAAAGAACGACGAGGAATGGACAAACCTGGGTTTTCTTCAACACTTTCGGCTACAGCAGCAATATTCTCGGCTGTTCTTGAGCGACGTACACCGGTTTTATTCTTCACATCACTAACTTGTCCCAACAGCTCGAATTTTTCCACCAATTTCTGTATTGCGGTCCGACAAGGTGCTTCACGACGACCCAAAAATGTTCGAGTTTTACGAACCGTCTCTGCCAAATTTTCACCATTTTTATAGTGAATTTTAATAATTTCAATGCGTTGTTGAAGCGTGTATCGTTCCATTTTTATTAATGGCGTAGTTTCTACTTGTCAAATGTCAAAACATGACAGCTCCAAAAGTGACATCTACCGAAATAGCGGGCTATTCAAAATAACACCTCTTATTGGAAAACCCTTTATTTACCCCTACTCTTACTGTTACAATTTTTCTCACTTGATGTTGATGAACGATAAAGGCGACTGATATCGTTTTCTCCTTTTTTTGTACCATGTCGAAAAAAAAAACTGAACCAAACACCACAGCCCTTGTCTCTCAACACTCATTTTTCTTTATCAACCACGTCTGAGTCCAATTGACACAAAAATAAAACAATAATTGTAGTAAATAACGTCTATTACGGGTATAATCAAAAACTAAACTACAATTTATTGTAGTTAACAGTTCGGTAGCTATATTCTATCTGTCGATGAGCATCGTAAGTAAAAATGATCTGGCCGAAGTCACGTGTAATATATACCGGACGGACTGTCAGACTGCATGTAGCTTAAATTTTGTATAACCTTTATCTTTTTTGTGTAGCATATGCATCGAAAATATTTATTAAATTGTGGTTTAGAAATTCAATTTTATCATCAATTTCTATGATGTCCAAGAAACCAAACCCTAAGCAAGAGCGCGAATAACCTATTGTATTAACTCTAAATTAGGTTTAAATTGTCTAGGTTTAACAGAAACAATTTTCCGCTAAAATATATAATAATAATAATAATAATAATAATAATAATAATAATAATAATTAAATTTACATTTTAAGGCACAAATGTGCCTAGGGCTCGCGGTCTAAGACTTGGAATATGGATTATATTGGTCTTGGATTTAAATTTTATGAAAAAGTTCATTTTTCTTAATATTTAACGGTTTAAAATGATAGAAATCGGTAAATTTAAATAATATGCAAATGAAAATTTATTATTTTCTTTTCTACGCCCCTTTATGACAGTACGTTACTGGTAAACCGGAAACACTTGCCGCCATATTCGTCTAGTTCACTGTCAAAATTAGATACCATCGCGATTCCAAGGTCGCTTAGGATTCCTCCTTCCTGACTATATACACCGTGTCCCACGTAAGGCGGGCATTACAACTTTATAGAGAATAAATTAATTTGTATTTTCGCCATTTTCTGAGTATACATAATCGAATATGCTCTTTTGAATTAAAATAAAATGAACTCTGTGCAACTTCCGGTTATACCGGAAGTGACCACTAACTTCGTTATTTCAAAGGGAATACCCCATATTTTTTTTAAATTTTAGATTCAGCATGAAATTCTGTAAACAACGATACCCCATTTGCCTATTCTAGTTATAGCGGATTTGGCGTTATTCAATTTTTTTCTACATTTTTAGTCGCCGGTAGACATTTTCTTAAAGTCGTCTAGCTCAGGTACTATATCTATCAGATACTTAAAATTTTAACCAGAGGTAGTAGATGGGATGTACTTCTTGAGAATATTTACCTATTCATTATTTGTTGTACGGGGTGTTTGCAAATTATTTTTAAAAATGAAATTTTTTAAACATAAAAAACTTTTTTATTTTAAAGGGAACACCCTATATATTTTTTAAATTTAGGATTCAGCATGAAATTCTGTAAACAATGATACCATATTTGCCTATTCTAATTATAGCGGATTTGGCGTTATTCATTTTTTTTTAATTTTTAGTCGTCGCGCCGGTAGGCATTTTCTTAAAGTCGACTGTCTCAGGTACTATTTCTGTTGGATACTTGAAATTTTAGCCAGAAGTAGTAGATGGGATGTACTTTTAAAAACATTTACAGTTTTCTGCAACAAAATATGTCGTTTAAAAAGTTAAAATTTTTTTAATGATAAGGTACATACTAACTAAAAACAATTTTTATTAAAAGCATGTGGTTTAAAAACATTATTTTATCAAATGTTCAAAATGCCCCCGTTAGCTTCTAAACATTTTAACAATCTTTTTTCAACATGATTAGTTGTTGCTTTACGAATCATTTCACCATCTAACTCGTTAAAGGCATTCCGAACTTTTTGCTCTAATTCTTCTTTAGTATTAATTTGGGTAGAGTACACTAAATTTTTAATATGACCCCATAAAAAAAATCAACAGGAGTTAGATCTGGCGATCTTGCAGGCCAAAGCCAAGGACCATTTGGACCTATCCATCGGTCTTCAAAGAGTGCTGTAATTTCTTGATTTACATAGTATATTGAATGTGCTGGGGCACCATCCAACTGGTACCAAAAATTATTATTTGGTAGCTGGTTTAAAATGTCGGCAACTACTTCTCTAAGAATTCTAATGTATCTTTCTGAGGTCAGTCTTTCATTATAAATGTAATAAAAAGCTCTTCCAAAACCGATCACTGCAAACACATTAAAACTAAATTCGTACTGAAATTGTGCTTCACGATAAAAATGTGGATTTTCGTTTGCCCAGAAATGACATTGCTTGCGATTGATGATCCCTTTACGTGTAAATTTCTACTCGTCTGACCACAAAATTTTGTTTAAAATCTCGGGATCTTCTTGAATTCGTACCAATAACCATTCGCATAATTCAGTTCGTCTTATTTGCTCACCATCTCGCAACTCATGAACTTTTCTTTGTGCATAGGGATGCCATTTATTTAGTGCTAAAATTCGTTGTATTGACCCTCGACTAATATTTAAATTATCTTGAGCCATTCTAATGGAGGCGTGAGGATACGCAGTAAAATACCCTAATACGTTAATTAGATTAACTTCTTCATCTCGGACATAATGTTGACGGTTTCTTCCCGGGTTTTGTTTAAAATTATTTAAAAAGTTAGCTTCGATTCTATCAAATTTCTGTCTGTTCATTGGTGGTAAATGAGGGTATCGTTCATTAAACATGCGGCAGGTTCTACTTTTGATTTGATTACATTCTCCATGAATGTAAAATAAGTTAAGAATATCTTGGTTGGTATATTCTTCAATATTTTCCATATTTTGAACGCAAAAAATACACAACTTAAATACATAGAAATATGACAATTCAGTTTGTTGACAGATTGTTGTTTAGCATATTTCCACGGCATACTAAGATAAAAAATTAAAATGTAAAACTATACTATATTATGTAGGTGCATGCGTAAAATTTAAATTTAAATTTTCTTAAAATTGGCGAGAGATAATTATAGGGAATTAATAGTGCAAATGAAGATCAATGAAGAATAATTTTTTGAACAAAATGAAATAAAAATATACAGGATTTTCCATTTAAAATAAAAAAAAATTTCATGTTTAAAATATTTATTTTTTTAAAATAATTTCCAAACACACAGTCGAACAAACGATGTACAAGTAAATTTAAACAAGCAAATGTCTGCCGGCATATAAAAGTTTATAAAAAACTGAATAACGCCAAATACACTATAATTAGAATAGGCGAATGGGGTATCATGGTTTACAGAATTTCATGCTGAATCTAAAATTTAAAAAATATATAGGGTGTTCAATTTAAAATAAAAAAGTTTTTTATGTTTAAAAAATTTCATTTTTAAAAATAATTTGCAAACACCCCGTACAACAAATAATGAATAACTAAATATTCTCAAGAAGTACATCCCATCTGCTACCTCTGGTTAAAATTTTAAGTATCTGATAGATATAGTACCTGAGATAGACGACTTTAAGAAAATGTCTACCGGCGACTAAAAATGTAGAAAAAAATTGAATAACGCCAAATCCGCTATAACTAGAATAGGCAAATGGAGTATCGTTGTTTACAGAATTTCATGCTGAATCTAAAATTAAAAAAAAATATGGGGTATTCCCTTTAAAATAACGAAGTTAGTGGTCACTTCCGGTATAACCGGAAGTTGCACAGAGTTCATTTTATTTTAATTCAAAAGAGCATATTCGATTATGTATACTCAGAAAATGGCAAAAATACAAATTAATTTATTCTCCATAAAGTTGTAATGCCCGCCTTACGTGGGACACGGTGTATATTCTAAGGTTTTAAGAATATAATTTTTGATAATTGAACTAAAAAGGATAATCCTTTTAATACCTCTTATATTTTAATGTATTCTATAAGATGCTAAGAATTTATCAATAGGGTCTAGATATTTTCATTTTTTTTATTATCCTGTCTGTCAGTATACCAACGTAATTTATTCCTTCATAATTGTTTGTATAAAAAAAATAACGTTACTATTTGGCCGATCGTGAGTGAGTATATACATAGATTAAAACCTTAAAAATTCTCCTTCAAATGTTTTCATATTACGTGTTGTCTTGTTAAGATACATTAAACATCCACTAAAGTACCCTAATAACAATATTTCACGTCGTAATAAAATTGCCTTCTCCAGAAAGTTGTCCATTTTAGTTTAGTAATTCCTCAACGCTTTGCTATCCTATTAAATCTATTCTGTTTTCAAAGTAACGACGACCCATTTCTGTGATGTCGAAGAAACGAAACGATCCTAAGCAAGAGCCCGAATAACTTATTCTATTAACTCGAAATTAAGTTCAACAGAAACAATTTCCCGCTGCAATATATTACAATAATTCAATTTACATTTCTGGGTGATCTTAATTGTCTTATTTGTCAACTTGATGTTATATAATTACTCGTGCTTGGTAGTTTTAAAGGCAGTTGGAGCCTTTGAGATGAGAAGCAAACGCTCGTTTTGATATAGGTTTACAGTGGCGTACTATTACTTGAGCTGAATACTACCGTCATGAGCAAAACATCAGTAACTAGATACGCAAACTATGGAATAGAAATATAGACCAGTGTCGATAATTTTGAAAATGGTAAAAAGTGAAAAAAAATTATAGTAGGATGAAACCCGTTAAAATAGGACGAGAATATAACAAAAATGAAAGGAAAAATAATTTACGGGCGATCTGAGGTCGGGAAGTAGAAGGGGGTGAGTTTTTAAGGGTAAAAAACGGTGTATCTCGATTTCCGGCAAAACTACAAGTCCTATGGAAAAAATTAAATGACAAAGTTGTAGGTAATAAAGAAACCTACAACTTTTGTGATTACACTTTTTTCACATAACCTCAAAATTTTTGTGAAAAATTCAAATAATCAAGTTTTTAGTTTTTTATTTTTATCATACATGACTATCATATTAACAATGATAGTGTATCAAGAGTTGATACTATTAAAGATCTAAGTGCCATATAGATATGAGCAAAGGCATCAAAACTA
>OV651823.1:38716105-38797516 GCA_927349885.1 Psylliodes chrysocephalus
AACATAATTGTTGTTATAACTTATATTCGATAATATAAACTTTTTATCAGCGCAAAAGCTTTGGATGGCTTTATTAATATATAGTGGTACATACTATAAAATATTTGTTTTTTTAAACAAAATTGGATCAATCTCACAATTAATTTGTTGTGTAAACGAAAATTTTTTTGAAAACTATTTTATCGTATGCATGTATATTTTATTGTACATATTACATATGCTCTGTTCTAATTTTATAAAAAAATATAATGTATTGGTTTTATCTTTTCTTCGTTCACTGAAAGTAAAAATAGTTCAAAATAAATTAAACACTTTAAAAAAATGCGTGGCACTTGGGGACTGCCGCGGTAAAGCTATTGCATAGCATTTTTTATCAACTTATGCTGTTATAATTATTTATTTATTTAATTTATGCAGTATTTTTTTTTCTTTTATATTAATTCAAGTTATACTTTTTGAGCGTGGTGACCGATAAGAAAACAATTTTTTTTCTTTTATTGAATAAATGAGAAGTTAATATTGTTTAAAATATTTTTATTAGAGAGTTATTGCAAGTTCACTTAGGGTCAGTCACTATTAGTCCCGCTCTTATTTTGACATCTGAGCATGCGCAGATCACTAACTTTAATAAAGATTGTGCCTGTCCTTAATAGAGAGATATTGCAAATTTCTATAAAGCCAGCCACTAATAGTGACATCGTAATTAGAGTCAAATAAATTCCATGCTAAAATCAGACTTATTGCAAACCTGAAATTTTGACATTAGAATCCTCGTCCTTATAAGGTTTAAATGACGATTATAATAAATATTTAATATTAAAAAACTTCTAACGGATACGAATGTCGCCGAGCGCATCCGAAAGTTATAAAGTCGCCACTACCTGTTGCCCTTAAACATCCACAATTAAGGACAGGCACAATCCTTAATAAAGTCAGTTTTAGAACATAAACATCTGCGCATGCTTAGATGTTAAAATAATAGCAGCACTAATAGTGACTGACCTTAAGTGAACTTGCAATAACTCTCTTATTAGGGACTGGCACAATCTTTATTAAAGTTAGTGATCTGCGCATGCTCAGATGTCAAAATAAGAGCGGCACTAATAGTGACAGATCTTAACTGAACTTGCAATAACTCTCTATTATCTTACAATACATGTAGGTTATTCAGGAATTTTTATCTTTGAAACTATAGGTTTATGGTTACTGATATAAGAAACATAAGCTTAAAACTTGATATCCTCTAAATATCTGGTCCCAGATTTTTTTATTATTATTATTATTACAAACTAATTAGGGCTGAGGAATGAATCCTATTAAGCCCAAAATTACAAGTTCAATAACAAAGACAATTATTAAATAAGTAATTAGCAAATAACATAATGCAAACAAAGCACTAAAAATAAACCTTTAGTTTTCGTTAAAAAAGTCATCGAGTCGGTTTTTGAATACATTTACTGACTGTGCGCGAACAACACTCGAGGGTAAATTATTCCAAGTATAAAAAACTCTATTACAAAAAAAGTTTTCTCGGGTACGTGTTTTAAAATATTCTTTGCTCAACTTGTATTCATGTCCACGGAGGCGCTCATCTGTATTCCGTGGGAGTATACTATAGAGGTTTGATGAAAAAGTACCATGAAGAATTCTGTATGTCACAATTAAATCACCCCTTAATCTTCTGTGGGCAAATGAACACAAATTCGCCATGTTAAGCCGTTCTTCATACGATGGTCTGATTCTACCGAAAGGTATTCGAGTAGCGTAGCGTTGAACATTTTCCAATCTTTTTTGATCAGAAACCAAATCAGGACACCACGCAGGTCCGACATATTCCATCAACGGTCTAACGTAAGTTGTATAAAGTTTTTGAAAATGTTTGAAAGTTCACACGCGTAAAGGACTTTTTTAATAGGTAGATCATTGAGTTCGAACGTTTACATACCGCTGATATGTGTTCTGACCACGTTAATGAAGAGTTTACAATGAGTCCCAGGTCGTTATAGGAGTTCACAGTTGCTAACGCACTACCGTTTAAATAATAGTTCACGCACGGGTTATTTTTTCCTATATGCAGGACGACACATTTTTCCGCATTTAAAGGAAGCAGCCAGTTTGAAATAGTTTCAAGGTCTTTTTGTAGCTGGGTAGAATCTGTCACAGGATTACAGTATAGCTTAGTGTCATCAGCGTAACACGAAATATTAGAATTTAAGTCTTTGCCTAGATCTGCAGCGTATACCAGGAATAGTAATGGCCCTATGACAGAGCCTTGAGGGACACCACTTAGAACTGGATACTCTGACGAGAACATCTGTCCAACTTTTACCTTGAAGATGCGATTTGACAAAAAATCACTTATCCAGAGAAGTAAAGAGCCGTGAATGCCAGCTTTTTCCAATTTATAAAGCAATCTCTTTTTGGGAACACGATCAAAGGCTTTAGCGAAATCAAGATATACGACATCGACAGGCTCTTTATTGTCCACAGACGTAGTCCAATCGTTTAAACAGGTCATTAGGTTTGTTAATGTGGATCGGCCTTTAATAAAACCGTGTTGTTCTTTTGGCAAGACGTCATAGCTCTTAAAAAAATCAGACAAATAATTGGTTAAGATGGATTCCATTATTTTACAAGCGATTGGGACGAGGCTTATTGGACGATAGTTGGATGGACTGAGTTTGTCACCCTTTTTAAAAATAGGTGTCACCGAAGCAATTTTCCACATTGAAGGAAGTGTGTGAGATGTAAAAGAAGATGTCATAATAATGGATAGAGGTAAAGCCAAATATGATGCGCATTCTTTCAAAAGCATTGCGGATAAATTGTCTATTCCAGGTGAGGAATTTGATTTGATTTTTTTGAGATTTTCATTAACAATTGCAGATGAGAACTCGACATTACATAAAGAAGTTGCTGTTCGGGCATCGTGACTAACTGGAATGTCGCCTGTGGGTTCTAAGGAAAATACTTGTGAAAAATGGTTGGCCAGAGCTTCAGCTGTTTCTTGATCATTATTACATAAGTTTCCATCCGTTTTTTAAAGAAGTGGTACTGATACTTTAGAAGATAGAGAGCATCTTATGTGTTTAAATAGCTTCTTAGGGTTATCGCTACTAGCGATATATTCTTCGTATTCTCTTCTTGCGTTGTCAATAATATTGATTAAATCGTTTGCGAAACGTCGATGGTTAACAAAATCATCATGTCTTTTGGTAGCTTTAAATTTTTTCCACATATTTTTCTTATGTTTAATTAAAGCTAAAAGTTGTCCATTGATCCAGGGTTTTAATTTTTTCTGAGGACATTTTTTGTTTTTTGTGTTAGCCTTTACAATTTCAGATATCTTTGTATGAAATAGTGTCCACATATCTTCTACTAATACAGTACTTCTAAAAAAGTGATCCCAATCAATTACGTTATTAAAGTTTGTGACACATTTTGTTGTGGATTCTTGTAAATCATTATTCATTTTCAAATTAAATTTTTCCGAAATTGTGTCTAAAAGAGATAGAATCAGTTATGAGCAGTTATCAGGCTAGTCTACACGCATACGTCTAGTCGCACGCACACAAACACCGTGCCGAAGTCTGCCGAACTGAAACGACGTTAGACGATGCACGGCTTTCAATGCCACACCGATGTGCCCGTCGGAGTGAGGGGTGTTAGGTTTATTTTCGTTACGGAATTTCTTTTTCGATTTTTTGATTTTTGATTTTTCGATTTTTCGATTTTTCGATTTTTCGATTTTTCGATTTTTCGATTTTTCGATTTTTCGATTTTTCGATTTTTCGATTTTTCGATTTTTCGATTTTTCGATTTTTCGATTTTTCGAGTTTTTAATTTTTTATTTTTTGATTTTTTGATTTTTTGATTTTTCGATTTTTTGATTTTTTGATTTTTTGATTTTTTGATTTTTTGATTTTTTGATTTTTCGATTTTTCGATTTTTCAATTTTTCGATTTTTCGATTATTTGATTTTTTGATTTTTGATTTTTGATTTTTTGATTTTTCGATTTTTTTATTTTTCGATTTCTCGATTTTTCGATTTTTCGATTTTTCGATTTTTCGATTTTTCGATTTTTCGATTTTACGATTTTTCGATTTTTCGATTTTTCGATTTTTCGATTTTTCGATTTTTCGATTTTTCGATTTTTCGATTTTTTGATTTTTCGATTTTTCGATTTTTCGATTTTTCGATTTTTCGATTTTTCGATTTTTCGATTTTTCGATTTTTCGATTTTTCGATTTTTCGATTTTTCGATTTTTCGATTTTTCGATTTTTCGATTTTTCGATTTTTCGATTTTTCGATTTTTCGATTTTTCGATTTTTCGATTTTTCGATTTTTCGATTATTCGATTTTTAGATTTTTCGATTTTTTTTATTTTTCGATTTTTCGATTTTATTTTATTGGATAAATGAGAAGTTAATATTATTTAACGCCGCACCGCTGTGCCGGTCGGAGTGGAGGGTGATAGGTTTTTTTTTCGTTACGGTATTACGGAATTTCTTGATTCGATCTCCGTGCTCAAAGACCGCGATAAAAGCTATGCAATAGCTTAATAAAATTAATGGTACATCCATTAAAATTAATGGATGTACAAAAACATAACCTAAATTGTTGTATTTTTTGATATACATCTCTCTAAGAAATCAAATTTAAAGAATCAAACAGTTTTGGCTCAACAGACCGAAGCATTACCGGTGGCCCACTCTGTATGTACGTATATTTTTAATTCATCTATCTACACTTCCATGTGCAATCTATTCTATTTCTGAGAATGATCCTGTAATAAACATAACTTTTAACATAAACCTAGAAGTTTTCCTGAAACGTAGTGAGCTGTAGTAGACTTAAAACTTTCGCAGATATTTACGCAAGTGTATAATTGGAGTAATCCCTACTTTCCCTGGAATTTATATCCCTAGTCAACAGTTAAATGGGAATAAGGTCCATAAGTCAATAAGAGAACTATATATTGGATGTTACTCTTAATATACAGATTGTAAATCTACTTTGTGAATGTGAATAAATCATAAATTTCATCAGTGTGTAGCACACAATTAAAAAAAAATGCAATTATCTACGGAAAACTACTGAGGCCCTTCCTATGGGGCCTCAGTATTGCATTCGTGAAGACGAAAAAAATTCCTTCCCTTAATTTTTTTATACTTTTCTTCACGTTTCCAAAAATGCAAAAAAAAATTTCATCTTGTCGTCTGTGTGTATGTATGCCGGCACGATACCTCTTAGAACGAAAGTTCTGATTGACTTGCGGTTTTGATTTTCTTGAATAATTGCTTCTAACTTAGAACCCTATTGATTTTAAGAATTTTTGGTCCATCTCAATTACTTTAATATCAATGTTCTTAAAATCCATCCATGCATTTCTTATAAGACTCAGTTTACGCATTCCAAACATTCCTAACATCTAAAATTCCTAACATTCCATACATTCCAAATATTTAAAAATATATCTGTCATGCTTCGCAAATTAGCTCCCTAAAAAGTAGTTCTATTAATTTATTTTCGGTCACACCCGATGATTTATTTATCCATTTTGATTAAATTGTTGTAGTAAGGTAAGTTGCGTACAGAAATTTGACTAGTTCAACTTTAAGCTGATGCCACTTTGGCAGGTGAAGTTGAATTTAAGATCTGTAAAATCTGTGCAATGGGTACATTCAAACTATATAGGTTCTCAGTAAAATGTAGTTTACAAAAGGTATTTTTACTTGAAGACCACAAGGGAAAAAGGGGGAATGTCACAATATATCAAAAATTGAGCTGATACCGCTATCTTTTAGCTAAATGCCGATATTTTATTATAACCAAACCTCCAAGACAAGAAGCTAGTATAGTCACCTAATATTAGTGATTCTTAATATCAGGCACAGGGGAATAACAAGGAATGTTCACATTATAAATGGTATAAAGGGGAAATGTCCAAGTTTTGTATTCGATCACTATTATCGTAAACTATTAAAGACAGTATCATTTAGTTGTTTGGACGTGTCACACGTGTTGTTGAATTTTTTGCAAGTCAGTGCCTGTTTTAATATACCTAAATTAATAGAAAAATGGAAGAATTAGAAGAACAGCAGAGCGAAGTATCAAATATTAGGAAGTTTAGGAAAAGATCAAGTCATGGGCGACTTCGAGATGTTAATAAAAAACTAAAGTTAACGACTCATGAATTAGGGCACGATTGTCTGTGTAAGAGACTAAAGTGTTTTCAAAAAACCACTATTAAAGAAAGACAAGTCATTTTAAATAACTTTAATCAACTGAATTCAACTACCCAACAAAATTTATACTTATGTGGACTAATATCATGTAAGACTATCCAACGAAGGCGTCCACGAAAATCTGAAGATACCTCATTACTGCACGACAAGTCTTATTCAGATCATGTCAAAATTAAAAGGGACACAGATATTTTGGAGATACCTGTATGTTATAAGGCTTTTTTGTCCATACATGGCATTACTAAAAAGAAAATGGAGTACCTACAAAAATCTTTGAAAGCAACAGGTACTTATCCTACCGATTTAAGAGGTAAGCATTCAAATCGGCCTACAAAAAAGTCTGAAGAGACTATTGAAAGTGTAGAAAGTCACATACGATTATTTAAAGGATGTAAAAGTTACTATAGCCTTAAAAAACAGATCGCCTATATTTAAGTGAAGACCTTAACATTGCAAAAATGTATAAATTGTATGGTGAAACATATCCAGATCAACCAGTTTCATACGAATTTTACAGAAAGACATTTAATACAAAATTTAACATTGCTTTTGGTTATCCACGTAAAGATACCTGTAGTGCTTGCGATCAATATACTGCTACTAAAAAAGACAACGCTAAAACTTAAGATTACACGATCTCCTGAAGTTACTATTAATTTACAAAAATCTTTACAAACATTAGAAAACGAAAATATGCTACATAAAAAAAGCGCAGGTATTTTACGATAGAAAGCGTGCTTTGAAAATTCAATGTCAAAAAGATGGTGAAACTGAAGCCATTTGTATGGATTTCGCAAAAAATTTTCAAGTTCCAAACATTACTACAAATGATGTGTACTACAAAAGGCACTTTATTGAAAATTTTCTAGTTCGAGGAATTAAGCACTTGGAAATATTTTGTGATTCCTGCGGAGGTCAAAATAAAAATTACAATCTAATCAAATACATACATTATATTGTTAATGTACGAAAGAAACTGGATTCTGTTAAAATTACTTTTCCAATTTGAGGACATTCCTATTTGGAATGCGATAGGAATATGGCAGTTATAAACCAAAAATATGCTGCTGAACTTCCACATCATTGGGTACAAGAAATTGAAAAATCTAGAATTAAGCCATCATCGTTTCATGTAGAGGACTTTGAAAATATTCAGGATATTATCAGGGATTGGAAAACCTTTTTTTGAAAAATTAGATTATAAGAAAAAGTGTCCGTTTCCTACACGCCCTATGAGGGAAATAAGAACCATCGATGAGCATCCGCGATTTGCATAGATCGTCATTTAATGGAGCATGGGAACAATCCGTTATATTACCCCCCAAAAAGAACAGAATAAATCCAGAATTAAACAAGCACGAATTTTTGTATCCTGACCGCAAGTATGAAGGTAAGATTATTTAACTTTCTAATAATTGTTTACTGCTAACGCCATGAATCTATTTTTTTAAGGTCTTGTACCTATATCTACTGATAAGATTCAAGATTTGCAACATCTGAAAAAGTTGGGCTCCGAAGAAACTCAACAATACTACGATAAATAACCTTATTCTGACAAAAAAAAAAAAAACAAGAAAAGAAAAGCAAGAAGGGAAATAACAGACAGATGTGACTAGACATTCCCCATTTATGTTATTAAAATTCAGGTTTTATTTTAGGATATTCCTCGATTGTATATTTTATTAATGTAGAGACATTCCCTGTTTTTACCGTGGATAATACGTTTTTTTTTATTATTTTACTTATTTGGTAAACAAAAAAACCTATTTTTTGTTGCAATATTACTATGTAATGTTTATTTTAAGTTGAAAAATATATATATGTGTTGAATTGATTTAAATTTATTCACTAATTAAGGATCCTAAAGGTTTTAAACTTTAAAATTCGTTTTTCTCGAAACTTACTTTTTGTGACATTTCCCCTTTTTCCCTTGTGGTCTTCACTTGATGGCCCATTTTTTTTTTATTTTTATGACTAAAATGTTGCACTTACCCCAGATAGTTGGGGTAAGAGCGGCACCACCTTTCATTTTCAATACCAATTGTTATTTTAGTTTGAGGGGCAAGTGACTCCTTCCGGAAATGTGTAGAAATCAAATGCTCTATACAGAATTTAAATAAGTTTATTATTTATTAACTTATAAACTCGAACAACAAAACTAAAAAAATTAAGTAGCATACTAAAAAGCCTGTTTATTGCACAGTATAACCGTCAAATTATATTTCTCCACGTCTACTTATAACCTACCTACTTAAATAGAGATGTTCTAGTGAAAGTCTGAATTTTTCTAGCAAACTGTATTAAAACTTGGTCAGACTGCAATTCCAAAACTTTGCCAACATATTGTTTTAAGGTTTTTTTCGTGACAAATTCCACTAAAACCCAGTCTTCTTTCTTTAAAGTTGAAAGATCTCTCATAATTTCATTAAACTCATTCTGTACGTTTTCCATATGATTGACAAGATCTGACAATGACTCCTCATCCTCAGATTCTTCCTCGCAAAGGTTTCCTTCATTTTCTGATTCACTTTTACTCTGATCCATTTTCTTCTTTTTGGCTTTGCTGCTTTCTATAGCCTTTCTTCTAACCTTTCTGTTTTAGTTATGACTTCTGCTCCAGGGGCGATTTTTTTTTGTAATTCCCGATCATCTTTCTTTTCTTTTAATCTGGATAGAAGCAGTTCAAACAAAACGTTGGATTTTATACCTTCACTGGTGCTAGGTTCAGGATTTAAATATTAATTCGTCACATCTTTTAACGGAGTTGATACATCCATACTTACAGTAGCTGCAGTTAAAGACAGTACGGGTTATGTTATGTTATGTTGATAATGGGGTGTTAATACACTGCGACCTAAAAGATCTATTGTGCCCCCTTCTGTCGCCACTGCACTAAGGAAATGTCTCAATGCCTATAGCGACCCTTCCAATCCTATTTTCTCAAGGAAGTGTAGGATTTGAAGTGGCTTCAAGTTAGGTAAGTCTCCCTCTTCTATTTGATATCCTCCTAGATATAGTGCCCTTGGATTCTGGAGTGCTACACATTCAGTTAGGATGTGAATGGAGGTTTCGTCCTCCTCCTCACAAAATCTGCACTCACTATCCTCTACTACTCTCAGTTTACTTAGGTGTCCTTTTAGTCGGCAGTGCCCGGTAAGGATCCCTGTTACAATACGTAGCCTGTTCTTGCTCAGGCAGATGCAGGCTTCCGATCTTTCTTGGTTATATTCACCCAGAAGTATCTTGGCCTGTCTCAGCCCCAAGAGATTGTTCCAATTATCGGTTCTTCTACTACCCAATTCTTTTTTAATCTCTTCTAATATTATGTTACTGCTGATACCGCAGAACGGCTCAGGTCCTACAAAGGGTGTTTGAGCCCCTTTCCTTGCAAGGCTATCTGCAATCTCGTTACCCTGTACCCCGTTATGTCACGGGACCCAAGTGAGAGTAACTCTATTTTTCTCGCCTAGCTCATTCAATTGTTCTAGGCATCTCCATACCATTTTTGAGCTGATTACGTAAGAACTCAGCGCTTTGATGGCTGCTTGACTATCGGACATGATGATAATCTCTTGTCTATGATAGTTTCTCTCTATGTTAAACTGGATACACTTCTCGATGGCGTGAATTTCCGCCTGGAAGATGCTTGGGTATTTTCCCAAGCTTTCGGAGTGCTTGGTTCTCGGCCCATACACTCCTATTCCAGTTCCTTCTATGGTTTTGGAACCGTCCGTGTACCACTGAATAGCACGTCTTTCGGTTGCAAGCGCGATGGATTCTTGGCTCCATTCTTTCTTGCAGCCCAGCTCTGTGGTTTTGAAGTTTTTCACAAAACTGTACTTCTTTTGCATTTCATCCTGGGGCATGTCCCAGGTATCTTTAGTCCTGAAGCAAGTAGACTTTCGTCTGGTTACTCCGCTCCTGATCATTCTATATCGTATCCTTTTTGCCTCATTCTCTATCATCAAATGTAGAGGGGTGAGGTTTAAGATCACCTCCATTGCGGCCGTAGGACAGGTTCTCATTGCACCAGTAATGCAAACACAGGCTAGTCTTTGTACTTTTGAGATATTAGCTCTCGTAGTAACTAAACTAGTTCTGTTACTCCAGGCTATAGCCCCGTAAGTGATGATTGGTCTCACTATTGCAGTATACATCCATCGCAGTATGTTTGGGTTACATCCCCATCGTTTACCCGCCATGTTTCTGCATACCATTAGGGCTTTTGTAGCCTTATTTACTACTTCCTTCTCATGTGTGTTCCAGAGAAGTTTGTTGTCTAGGGTTAGGCCTAGATATTTGACTTCATTTTTCCATTCTATATCTATCCCCTCTAATTTAACGGTTTTGAGATTAAGTTTTCTTTTCCTTGAAAAGGCTACTAGTGTTGTTTTTGTAGGGTTTATACTAAGTCCCACTTCACGGCACCATCTTTTGGTATGTTCTAGTCCTCTTTGGACTATATCACACAGGATATTACTAAACTTGCCACTAGCAAATATGACTATGTCGTCGGCATAACCTTGACAGGGTATGCCGAGGTCAGTCAATCTGCATAGAAGTTCGTCTACGATTAGGCTCCACATTAGTGGGGATAGAACTCCTCCTTGTGGACATCCTCTGGTTGTGCAGATGGAGATGGTGTACTGCCCTATCTGTGTCTCTGCAGTTCTCGAAGATAACAGCTGAGCCATCCATCTGGATGTGATGTTATCTACTCCTCTGTATGCAAGTGCTCTTTTTACAGATTCGTGTGGCGTGTTGTCAAAAGCTCCTTCTATGTCTAGAAAGGCACACACGACCGTTTCTTTGTTTGTCAGTGCATCCTGGATTACATCAGTCAACTGTACCAGGGCAGTTTCTGTAGATCTTCCTACTCAGTACGCGTGTTGGCTGTGGTGGAGTGGCACCCTCTCCAGGACTTCTGTTCTGATATAGTTATCAACAGCCTTCTCCATTGTTTTTAATACAAAGGATGTGAGGCTGATTGGACGGAAAGATTTAGGATGTGTGGTATCCTTTTTCCCTACTTTTGGAATAAAGGTGACTCTGGCCCTTCTCCATGCTTCTGGTATATATCCCAGCTCCAGACTGCTCCGGGATAGCCGGATTATGTGTGGTAGTAATTCCTCCTGTGCCTGCTGAAGCAGGGCAGGAAATATTCCATCCACACCTGGAGACTTAAACGGTTTAAAAGTGTTTACGGCCCACCTTAACCGATTTCTGCTGCATATATGCTTGGCCACTACAGCGGCCTCTCTTGGGGGTCTGCTTACCTTAGTTGTGTCCCTTATTAGAAAAGGTGTGCTTCCAGGAAAGTGAGTTTCGAGTAAGAGGCGAGCTCTTTCCTCCTCACTCTCCGTGAAGCTTCCATTTGGTTTCTTTAATGCCATAACTGTATCAACTCTCCCTTTTGCCAGGACCCTGTGCAGTCTCGCTGCCTCAGGTGTAGAGTTAATATCCTCGCAGAATTTTCTAAAGCTGTTACGTTTAGCTTTCCTGATTTCTTTGTTGTAGGTAGTAAGCGCCTCGGTGTAGCTCTGCCAATCTCCGCTGTGCTTGGCCCTATTATAGAGCTTCCGCACTTCGGATCGTAAGTTTGACAGATGACGGTTCTACCAAGGAGCATCCCTACTAGTCCTATTTCTTTGAATGGGGCAGACTGCAATTCCAAAACTTTGCCAACATATTGTTTTAAGGTTTTTTTCGTGACAAATTCCACTAAAACCCAGTCTTCTTTCTTTAAAGTTGAAAGATCTCTCATAATTTTATTAAACTCATTCTGTACGTTTTCCATATGATTGACAAGATCTGACAATGACTCCTCATCCTCAGATTCTTCCTCGCAAAGGTTTACTTCATTTTCTGATTCACTTTTACTCTGATCCATTTTCTTCTTTTTGGCTTTGTTGCTTTCTATAGCCTTTTTTCTAACCTTTCTGTTTTAGTTATGACTTCTGCTCCAGAGGCGATTTTTTTTTTGTAATTCCCGATCATCTTTCTTCTCTTTTGATCTGGATAGAAGCAGTTCAAACAAAACGTTGGATTTTATACCTTCACTGGTGCTAGGTTCAGGATTTAAATATTAATTCGTCACATCTTTTAACGGAGTTGATACATCCATACTTACAGCAGCTGCAGTTAAAGACAGTACGGGTACTGCTGCAGACAATCTTCTTCATCAGCCTGTTCTGTAACCGTTTCTGAGTCTCCAGTTTTATGTAATAACTCCTTTCTGCTATCTTTTCAAAAGCTGTTAGATTGCATTTGTCGTTTGTGATAACCTTGTCATTAAATGGACAAATTTGGGTTAGACTCTTCCCAGACTTGTTTAGGCAATGTCGAAAAGGATTTTTTAATGATTTTTTTCCAGAATTCCTTCGTTATCATTTGACTAATTTGTCGTCCCATCAGCATTTCAATGATTTGAAGATTAAATTTTCTTTCATTGCTGCC
This sequence comes from Psylliodes chrysocephalus, assembly GCA_927349885.1. Taxonomy (NCBI): domain Eukaryota; kingdom Metazoa; phylum Arthropoda; class Insecta; order Coleoptera; family Chrysomelidae; genus Psylliodes; species Psylliodes chrysocephalus. The sequence continues at coordinate 38,728,812 of OV651823.1, forward strand.
TCAATTAACTCTATGCCAACGTGTGTAGGGTGGCCATCATAAATTATTAATATGGGGCGTCGTTCACCAACTATTTTAAATAATATTTTTGTAACAGTTTTTGAAATCTGGTGTTTCCATCTACCCCTTTTAAGTAACACCATATGTTACACTAGGGTTACTTTCATCTGGTTCTGGAGCCGTACATTCGTTATATACAACTTGGCCTTTAAACATTATTAAAGGAACTGCTTTTTGTCCTGCAGCGCTGGCAGCACATAGAACTGTTGTATTTTCCCTACCTAGGTGGTTCGGGTAGAGGGCACTCCAATTGCTCCCACTAGTTTGGTTTATGAGGGATCTGTACAAAAACTCGTTTCGTCTAGGTTCCATATATTCTCTGGTTTATCCATAATCCCCAATTCTAGAAGAGTGCCTTTAAGAATTTCAAAGTAATCATAGATAATGAATGGGTCCATACATCTTCGACGGGCAATTTCTACACTTTGTGCTTTTTTTAGAGAAAGACGGTGTTTTTGTTTAAATGCAATTCCATTCTTAAATCTTGTTTTTAAACCATTTCGTTCCACGTATTCACCAATACCTTTAATCACTTCTGAACGATATAGTCCGAATCCACGTTCCTCCATAACTCCTAAACACTATGTTCTCTTCATTTTCAAAACTTGTATCTGTATTTCTTCCTAAACTTTTACTTTTTCCTGCCAAATGATCAGTCAATGTCGGTCTTGGAATTTGATAGACAATACTGGCTCTTTTTATATTAATTGTCTTACATTTAATATGTTCTAACGCAGTTATTAAATTTTCTTTGTTATAAGTAGTGACCCTTTTTGATTTTCTTTTATTTTTTTTTCACCATTTTTAAATTTTTGAAAACTAAAATATAAAACTTTCATTAAGTTACTTTGTTCACTATAAACGGGATAAGTGCGTATTGTAAGTGACGCACTTTCCTTTTCAGTAAAAAATTTGGGGTAAATGCGACACCATCTTTAACTTTTGGAAAAGAAATCAATAAATATATTTTTCATGCTGCACAGTAAACAAACAATTTATATAAACAACTGACAAAATATTAATATTTATTTCAAAAAATAAAGAGAGAAAAAAATTTGAAAAATTCCTTACCAACTCGCTCGACGAGATGTCACAAACAGGTTATGTTTTGGTATTCACTGACAATAGACCTTGAGCGGCGGTGTTGCCATTTTACTAGGGTAACTTCTTCGAGCATATGCTCGAAGGGTAACTTCAGTGAACTATAATTTAGAATTTTTGACAAAGATGGCTTGCCTATGTCTAACAGGAATAAATATTTAACGTGGTGATGCTCTTACCCCGAAAACGATCTTACTCAAACTTACCTTACATAAAGTATTAATATAACGTCATCTATAAAGTAATAAACAATGTACTTTTAGAAAACTTTAAAACATAATTACTTTGTGTTTTTCAGAAGTTATTAAAACTTTTTTGAATCAAGTGAATTTATTTGTTTGATAAATGACGCTAGCCCAGCCAAGTTAAAAGAGTAGGTACTATCAACAAGAAGACAGCTGAGTTAGTTCAATTTCTGCTGGATTAACTGTGACGTCACTCGGTGGATACTTCTTCTTCTTTATTCTTTTATTGGGCTATGTTCTGAAGAACAATTTACCCAGACAACTCATAAGATTCCAGAAAACTATTTACAAAAGTTAATAAATGGTTTTAACAGGAGTACAACATATATAAGGTATTACAAATTAATTTTAAAAATGTTTAAAAACTTAATTAACAGTTTAAAATTTGATTCGTTGAGGTTATAAAGAATAGTATAAATATTAAAAGGCGCAGGTAAACCAGTTTTAGCCATTTCACTGTACAAATCAAATGTTGGGGTTTGATTAATCGGCCACTCTAAAACAATATGATTAAGGGATCCAACTTGACCACATTCACAAAATGGATCTTCTTTGACTCCAATTCTAAAGAGATGGGATGGTGTTAAGCAATGTCCGGTTCTTATTCTATGATATTAGTTAAATGTCTTCTAGTAATAAATCCAAACTTACTAAACCATGGATACTTTGGTAACTGCGGAACAACTTTGGAGTAAAAATAATTTTTCTTTTGATTAATAAGTTTAAATTCATCTGACCATTTAGCCCAAATCTGCTGCTTAATAAATGGGTGAATATTGGAATAATGCAATTTGACATTCGCTGGAGTGTTTAGAATTCTACCTATATTGGCAAGTTGGTCAGCTTTTAAATTCCCTAAAACATCAGAGTGTCCAGGTATCCAAGCCAAGATAATTTGAGTATCATTAATTTTGGATAGTAATATACCTCTTTTGGTTAGAAATGACATATGCTCTGTTTCCTTAGAAAATACAGGACGACTGACTTTTTGCAAAGCACTTTTAGAATCTGATAGTATTATGGCTTGTGAAATTTCTTTTTCCAAAATGACTTGTAAGGCATGATTAATGGCAATCAATTCTGTTGTGCAAAACCTTCTGATATAGCTGATTCTTTTAATGAATATTTCTCAAACATTGGTGTTAAATTGACATCAAAAATTAATAAAATAAGTTGTAATTATCATTCTCCCAATTTTCAAAGGTCTTTCTTTCTAAAACCCACTACTGAAAAAGAAATTATTAGTACTTGCTTATCTTTACAAAACAATAAATCTCCTGGTCCTGATGGTATAACAAATGAAACACTCAAAGTAACCATTGAATATATTGCTAAACCTCTAACCCATATATTTAATTTATGTTTTCAAAATGGATTTGTCCCTAAACAATTTAAAATTGCCCATATCAAACCGTTATTTAAAGGAGGCGAAAAAACGGAAATTAATAATTATCGGCCGATTTCACTTACATCGGGTTTTTCTAAAATATTTGAAAAAATTGTCAAAACTCGATTATCTGATTACCTAGAACAAAAAAATATACTTTCAAAAAATCAGTTTGGTTTTAGGAAAAAAATGGGAACGGAAGATGCTATAGCCCAACTTACTTCAGAAATATACAAAGCAACAGATAATAAAAAATCATGCATGGGTGTATTTATAGATCTACAAAAAGCTTTTGACACAGTAAGTCACAAATTATTAATTGACAAAATGGAACATCTTGGTATCAGAGGTACTCCTCTAACACTCTTTAGAAATTTTTTAATGAACAGATATCAGCGTGTTAAAATTAATGAATCACTTAGTGGAATAAGAACAGTGTCTTGCGGAGTTCCACAAGGCACCGTTCTTGGACCTATCCGTTTTATTATATATTTAAATGACCTATTTGCTATTGAAACTTCAAGTCATATAATCTCTTTTGCTGATGATACGGTCCTTCTTTGCTGTGGAAAAAATTGGGAGTTAGTCAAAAACAAAATTGAGGAAGATCTGAAAAAAGTAAAAAAATGGTTTCAATCGAATTTGTTAACCCTAAATATTCAAAAAACTAAAGTCATTCCCTTCTGTACTAATGAAAGTACTCTTCCTAATTATAGAAGTATCACTTTGGAAAAGGACGAAATCCTTTATTTTTCAAAACACGTAAAATACCTTGGCATTCTTGTTGATACCTTCCTTAGATGGGATGCTCACGCGGATAGTCTGAAAAAGAAAATGCGTTCGTTAATTTACAAATTTTATCAATGCCGCCATATACTTACCTTAGATAAAATGAAGATAATTTATTTTGCTCTTGTAGAATCATTGCTAAATTATGGAATAATTGGTTGGGGTGGTTTAAGAAAAAAATTTATGAAACCTATAGAGATAGTTCAAAAAAAAATTTTAAAAATAATGTCTTTTAAACCACAACGGTTTAGTTCTAACCAATTATTTCACGATATGCAAATTTTAGATATAAGAAGATTATTTGTCAACACATCTCTGACTTTTGCAATAAAACATAATATTGTTACATCCACAATAATTGATCACAATTATTTGACAAGATCAAATCTAGCAAATAATGTTTACTTACCTAGAGTGAATAAAGTCTTAGGTCAAAGATGTCACACTTATGTTATACCAAGATTATATAATAAGCTACCGCAAGAGCTGAGACAGATTAAAGACTTTAGAAGAGTAAAACACAAGTTAAAACAATGGATCCTTCATGAAAATTTTGATGATATAATCGAATAAAAAAAAAAAAATTATTTCTCAACAAATGTTTATCTATTTGTCTTTTTTTTACTGTTTTTACTATTTTTACTATTTTTACTTTTTTTTACTTTTTTTTTACTTTCTTACTTTTCTTACGTTTCTTACTTTTTACTATATTAGATTAGTTTTTAAGCTATAAATGTACTTACCTTTTAATATGTTTTTTAACAGTACTCTTTTTGTTTACATTTTTTACATGTGTTAAGAAATATTGCTAAGATTAAATTATAAAAATTATTTTAATAAACGGCTATACCATAGACAGGCCTGATGGGCCTAAATGGATTACCTTGTTTATTACTTGAGTTCATAAATTTAATCTATTTTTTCTCTTTGTAATTTTATAACTTTATTTTGTAATAAACAATTTATTATTATTATTATTTATTAAATCTGGGTATACAAGGGTAATTTCGAAGAGAATGAATATTTTAATTCAGGACTAAAAACCCCAAAACCTGCATTACCTAAGTCATCAACTGATCCATCAGTAAAGAACTTTATATGAGAAGGATATTTATTTGAAATTTTTTGAAGTTGAATAGATCCTAATTCATCGTTTTTTGAACCCATCAGGTTTTCAACTTTTATCGGGGTCAGCTGATAGTTTAATTCAAAATTATAGCATGGGAGTAATTCACTAGTATATAGATCAAAATTCAGTGATTTTAAATAATTATATATATGAACGATGAAGGGTTTCTCCCTATTTCTCCAATAAGTATTTCTCGGATTACTACAAATTAGATTATCTAAAAATGTTATTGCTTCTATAATTGGGTTATGTTCAATTGCTATGTTTTTTAGTAGGAATTTCCATGTAAGCCATTCTCTTCTATACTTTAAAGGAATTTCTCCGCTTTCCGCTAACAATGCCTGAACTGGAGTTGATTTCATGCAACCTGTAATAATCCGTAATCCTTGATATTGTAGTTGGTCAAGCTTCTTACTTATAGTTTTGGTAGTGGGGCTCAGGACTTGACATCCATATTCAAGGTGACTTAAAATGATGGCCTTGTATAATATTCTTAGTGTTTTCGGATCACCTCCCCACCAAGTACCACAAAGAGCTCGCATAACATTTATGTTTTTACTCACTTTTGTCTCTAAATAATTGATATGAGAAGTCCATTTTAAATTCTTATGGATAAACATACCTAAGTATTTAGTAGTATCAAACCAATGAATAGTTTGATAATTAATTAGAATACTGGGAGTAATAAATCTGGTTTGACCTTTTGTGAATAAAATAGCTTTAGATTTATTTGAAGACAATTTAAAATTATGGTTAACAAGCCAATCTTGGAAGACAATAAAAAACTCATTTATGCTTATAATTATATGATCTACATTAACTCCAGTAGCCAATAGGACAAGATCATCTGCATACTGAATTAATTTGAATTTATTAGGAAGGATACTATATAAAGAAACGGTATAAAGATTAAACAAAATGGGACTGAGAGGTGAGCCTTGTGGGAGACCTTGACTTGTATGTTGAGGTCCGTAGATTTATCCATGATTGTCTCTGATATATAAGGTCCTTTGATTCAAAAAGGCGTATATCAGATTGACTAGATCAGAGGATACTCCAACGTCAATCATAATGTTATAAAGAAGAGATATATTAACACTATCATATGCTGATGCGATGTCTAAGAATATACCTACCACATATTGATTGAGAGAAAAAGCCGTTTGTATAATAGTTGTAAGGTATGACGTAGCTTCTATGCATCCACGACCTCTTCTAAAACCAAATTGCTGAGAACTTAGAATTTTCCTATTCTCCAGATACCATTCTAACCTATATTTAATGAGAGACTCTAACATTTTACCAACACATGAATTGAGAACTATTGGTCTGTAATTTAAAGAAATTAATTTATCTTTATTTGGTTTAACAATTGGTATGATTAAGGACTGTTTCCACTGCGATGGTATAGACCCAAATTTTAAGCTGTTATTAAAGAACTCTAAAAGGCGAGTGGAACCAGAAATGGGCATATTTTTGAGCATTGAATAGGATATTTGATCTAGACCAACAGCAGTATATTTTTTTAAATTTAATAAGCTTTTATATTCATTATAAGAAAAAAGAGGTTCAGAGTTTTTCGGACTACCTAATATATTAACACGATTTTGCACAGGAGAGGACAAACGAATTAAAATTTCTTGGGCAATTTGGGAAGACGGCATTAGGTTGAATAAATTTGGTTGTAACCCGGAAATTTTTTTGACTTTATCCCAAATATTCTTCAACGAAGAATTTCGATTCAGTGTACTGCAGTACCTTCTAAAACTATCCTTTCTTTTAGATTTTAAAAACCTTCTTGCAACTGCAATATTATTTTTAGCCAAACAATAATTTTCAAGAGATGGAGTTTGTTTAAAAGACCTAATTGCATTAATTCTGTTTTTTGTAACAGTTGAACAGGAGTCATCCCACCACGGGATATGAAACTGTTTTTTGTCTGAATATTTATATAACGGAATAGTTAAGTCTGCAGTACTATTAAGTACGTTGACAAAGAAATCATAGTTATTATTTGGAGAAGAAGCTAAGAGGATTTCTAGTCTATTATGGTAGGTATTCCAATCGGCTTTCGAAAGATTTCTTTTCATAAATTTTGGAGAATAGGTATCTGGAAAACTTCCTATTTTACAGAGTATTGGGAAATGGTCACTAGACCCAGGATCAGCAATGGTCTGCCATGTACTTATAGATGCCAGATTTTTTGAAACTAAGGTTAAGTCAACAACTGACTTACTTTGACTTGGAGGGGACAAACGAGTGGGTGAACCATGATTTAAGAAAACCACGTCTAAAAGTTCTAATGTTTGAAATATATGCCTCCCATTTACACTGTTAAAAGAACTACCCCAAGCTTTATGATTACAATTCATATCTCCCATTATAATTAAAGGCTTGTTGAATGATTCTATAAACTTAATCCAATTTTGTTTATCTATAAGGTTAGCTTGAGGGCTATATATATTAATTATATTTAGCTTAAATTGCGGTAAGTACACCCCTATATATTGAACATTATGATCCAAATTGGACTTATTTGGTAGCAGATGGTAATCAATATTGTATTTAATGAGGGTAGCTATACCACCATACCCATCAGCTCTGTCCTTTCTAATCACCTGATAACCTCTACATCTAATAACATGAGATTCTTTTAACCAAGTTTCATTTAATAAAATAATATCTGGGCTATAATCTTTAACTAAAATTTTTAAATTATCTACATTAGTATTATATGATCTAATATTCCACTGTATAATAGTTAATGGAGTAAATCTTAAATTCATGTAAGAATATATTTTTCAGAGGAGTTAGTATTCCGACTCGATGTCAGATACTTCCATCTCTTTTTCTTTATAATCATGTATTGATTGAGGAGAGTTATTTAATTGTGAATTAATTGTTTGTGAAGAATTGGAAACTAGAGAATGTGATACATTGTTGTTTGGTGTGGTATATAAAGCATTAATAAGGTTACCTATAAATGTCATGACAAGCTCTCTGTGTTCATTAGAGAGGATAGATATAGCTTTTGTTAAGTCTAAATTTATATTATTTTCTTCTTCCATACGGATACTTTTAGATGTCGAAGGGAATGATTGTATTCTACCTGTAGGACTCTTTAGACAATTATTATGTGCATTTTGATCAAATCCAATTGAGGGTCTCCTTCTCTTCATATCTGGGGCTTGCAAAGATTGACTATAAGAAGCCACTTTCGTAGAACTGTTAATGGTAGTTGTTCTTCTTTGAGAAACGGGAAAATTATTTGATTCGCTATTACTCAGAGCTGGGAATTGACTGGGATCTGGGTTAAAAGAATCTGTCTGGTTTCTTGGAATTTGTTGATTAGCTTCATAATAAGAAATATTTGAAAAAGACATTAACTGTTTAATTTCTTTTTGTCGATTAAATTCTACACATTTTTTGTTTGTTGAAGAGTGGTCTGAATTTTTACAATGAATACAAAATAGATTGCATGTATTATTTACATCGTGGGATTTACCACATTTATTACATTTTTCATTACTTCTGCACTGCTTTTGAGAATGACCATACAGCAAACATTTTTGACATTGCAGAACGGGGCTTACATAAGAGATCACTTTCATTGGCAAACCGTAAATCAATATTTCTCTAGGGAGATTTTTCCCGGAAAAGGTAAAACTAACTGTACCTGTGGGTATATAAACTGGATCTTCGCCTTGTTCATCTACTTTCCTATTCATTCGTTTCACGTAAAGGACTTTGCAAAAGGCTAGGTTGGTATCAGAGAACTCTTTGATCTCATCATCAGTTAAAGATTTACAGACATCTCTAACAATTCCTTTGCACGTTACATGATGAAGAGGAACAAAAACTTCATAATCTGAGGATTCCCATTTTTTATCATCAATAAAAATATTTGCAGATTTATAATCAGCAAAAAACACGCCCAATCTGTTTTTTCCCTTTTCTGTTAACCTTTACAATTTGTTTAATATTAAGGTTGAATATTGATTTAGCAATACTCAAAATGTGAAGATTACCTACATTTTTTTGTTTCCCTTGTATATAAACTTCATAGGGGCCTGAATCTGAGGCAGAGTAAAATCTTTTTTCTTTTATTCTTGTTTTAATAATTTCATCAGCATTTTTATCTGGTGGTTCAGGAGGCTTATGATCTCCCATTTTGGGCGGGAGAAACCCTAAACTTCTTTGGTTTAACTGCAATACAGGTGGATGTGTAGCACTGCGGTTTCTAACAGGACAGAAAGGGATACGTTCAGGAGAACGGTGTTCACCAGGTGATTAACAAACAAAATTCCTTTTAAAATCGAACAAATATATTCGGATTTATCAGGAAAAGACTTAGAAAATAATTAATTGACAACCTTAGATTGACAATCTATTAATTCAAATTCCCGGTGGATACTTTTAAGGCATTTCTTTATAAGCTTACCTCTTATATAATGTCATATGGTCGTCAATATCACGAAGTGACGTAGCTTGATTTTCACAACTTTACAAGAGAGCGTTTTAAAGTTTTTTTTTATAAAGTCTCTTCGTGAAATTATCAGATACACCGGTTAGATAATGTTAATAAATGTAATGAAAAGAGATACGTAATTTCGTGAAATTGTAGAGCATATTTTTTTACATAATATGTGACTTTTCTCAATTTTCAATTTTTTCGAGTTACGTCACTTTGTGATATTGACGAAGATATGTCAAATTTAATTTAAGTTTCGGGATTTCTAAACGGAATTTGTGGTAAAATTTCGTTTAGCCGAAATCAGTTATGTAAAAATTGTTGCCATGGCAACCGTATATATATAAATGTTTTACTCAACAATTTCAAATAGTAATCACTCAATTCAAAATTTAATAGGTGGCGAGACTAATCACAGGGAGTGAAAGGAAAACACTACAAACTAATAAATAATTTTGTGGGATCCATTTACCCCATCAGTGTCAAATTCAGATTGTTCTAATTTGAATATATGAAGGAAAACTAGAGAGAGGAACGGATTAATGTATTTATTTAGTAGGGTCTTATTTATCCTTGTTTGAAGCAAATTAATAATTTATGAATTACAGTACATTTTTTAAAAGATAAACCATTGAAAATTCACTCCTATACGATCTAAATAAATATTTATTTCCATCCGAAGAACATTAAACTAGAAAATATAATTTTATTAACTTTATTTTAAATGTTATGTTTGGTGCACCTTTTACAATTTAAGGAAAGCAATGTAATCTTGAATTTTTAAAAAATAGCTAACTTTGTTAGCTGCTATTATACTGAAATATTCATCTTTCGTTGTTAAATTATAAGTCATCATATCTGCCCCCCGTATTACAAAACGTAATATTATGTTATTTCAAATTAAATTTGTTTCAAAAATGTATTCTATAAGATTTAAAAAGTCAAATATTTTACTTTCATTTGATGAATTAAATTTAAATCCATTAGTAATCCACTTTACTCAAATTTTTCAACAATTTCACATTTTACACAAGATTGTTAGGCCACCGGTTACTAAGTGAAACGAATATGACCCTGAAATATTTTTATAATATAATATCATTCCTAAACAACTAAAAATAAATCCTGGTAACCCCCAAAATGTATTGCCACGACAACAATAGGCACCGCCATAGTTACCCCTTGCCTAAAAGCTTGATAAGAGCTAGCTTTGAAATCTTACTGAGTGTTTTGTTTTCGGAACGACTTAAATCATGAGGCCCAGAAAATGGTTGATGGAAGAGCTTACGGACTGAATCGTCTCTTAAAAACACATGGCTGAATTTATGAAGAGCAGTTTGAACAAAGCATGACAACTTGCTGTGATTAGAGGTGGAAACTGGGCGAAGGTTTTGAATGTGTGACTTGAGTTTCTGCACGAAGGCACCTTCGTTACAGTCTTCACTGTCGATAAAAAATTCCCCTGGAATCCTCAAAGGCGTATCAAAATCCATTTCGACATTGGCACATTGCATATATTTCTCAAAACAGATTCGAAGTCCTTATAATACCGTAGGAAGAATGTCTACCCTATCTTCCATTTTGCGACATAGGATTGCAGCTTTTAAAACTCTATGCCAAAGTCCTAAAATTCAATTGATCTGCGGATGATATGCAGCTCCTTTGGATATCAATTAAATTGTTAAGTGCTCCCAGTAGTCTAGACTCGAATTGTTTAGCTTGGTCAATTGTAATAGTACAAGGTGATTCAAAGATACACATCTAATCGGAATAAAAAGCTGATGCGACTGTTTCAGCTGTTATGTCTGCAATTGGTAAAGCAGCTGGCCATCTAAAAACCTATCAATCGTCGTTAGACAATATCTATAACCTTGCGAACATAAAAGTGGTCCCACAATGTCTAAGTAGATGTGTTCAAAACACTTATTTGCAACTGCAAAGCTCTGAAGAATGCTTTTATTGTGCTTTTGAACTTTCGAACGTTGGCAGGCTAAACAAAATTTTGTCCATGAAGCTTTTTTCATATTTGGCCAAACAAATCTTTGTCGAATTAAATTAATCGTTTTCCGTACGCAGAGTGGGCCATTCCATGACATACAAAATTTTTTTTTGGAAGACTTGGATGCAATAGGTCAAATTTGATCTTCGGAAACATCACAGTAGATCCCCTGAGAAAAGTTAAAATCGGTAAATAACTGATGTTTTAAAGAGCCGTTATTTGTTTTTAACAAATCTTGAAGTTCTTGATAGTTATTTTGTTATCTTGCTAACTCTTTGGGTTTAATCACTGGCGATATCGAAATAGTCTCCAAGCGGAAGAGCGAATCTGCTATGTGGTTTTGGTCTGAAGAAATTTGTGTAATGTGGATAGAAAATTGGTCGATAAAATCGAGTTGTCTAGCTTGACGTGGAGAAGTTTTATCTAATTTTTGTCTAAAAGCAAATGTTATTGGTTTGTGGTCAGTCTTAATGATTAGACATCGTCTTTTAATCATGTATCTAAATTATTTTACAGATTCGTAAATTTCAAGGAGTTCTTTGTCGTAAATACTATATTTTCTTTTCGTATCACTTAAATTCTATGAAAATAATTCCAGCGGTTTCTATACACATTTATGACACTGCAGATCGACCAAGAGACTATGGACTTTCAAGAAATATGCACCAATAATTGGACGAGAAACATCTGCAATCACGAATTGCCATTTGAGAGATATGCGAAGTAATAAATCTAACACAATAATTTATGGCCGTATGTGCTAATGACAGAACCATTTTCGGCATATAAAATAAAATCAGTGAGTTTGAATTTTATTGACTTTGGTTTGGGAACAACAGAAACGTCAGCACCAGTGTTCACTAAAAATTGCATGCCAGACTTGTGATCAGTTAGAAGAAGACGATTTTGCAACAGGACTGTAACATCTTTCTGTTAAAGCTACACCAAAAAGACGAATACTTCTTTATTTTAAAAGGTTGCTGACATTCAATGTACAAAATAATGACAATATATGTTCTTTCTTCTTCACGTTCTTTATTTATTTCTAACTGAAAATCTTGTCTGTTTGATAGAGATTCTTCTTGAAATGTTACATCACGAGATCTTATATAAGTTTGTTATTTTCTTTAGACCAGATTCGATACCCATCTACACCATCATATCCAACTAGGATACCTTTTAATTGTAAAAAAACTAAAAAATTTGCTAATTTTACTATTTTTAAAATGAATACCGTCTTATATGTGTCTAATGCAGGAAATGAAACAAAATCACTGTAAAGGTCTAATTTTTTCAATTGAAGAATGAAACCTTAAAATCAATTTTATTATAAATAAATACAGGAGCGACTAGTTTTGGCCTTACAGGAACATCTTCAGGCCTGTAATACAATAATCTTTAATTATTATAATAGGTTGGTCACTTACGAATAACATTAAATAGTATAAACCACAAAAATGGATCCATATTGTAGCGTTACAGCATTATAGAATTAAAGCTGTAAAAATAAAAGAGCAGTGCAAACGTAACTAAAAATAAGAAAACTGAGTACGTAATCTACAAGAGAAGGGGCGAGAATGAGCAATTACGAATACATTTAAATTGATCGGGATAACAAATAAAGCTGATAATGTAGTGGTATAGTCCCCGTCAAAGAAGGTCTGGATATGTTAAAGAGGACGGCGTTTTCTCTGTAAATCTGAAGAATGGAGGGAAAACGAATCTTGCTGGCTCAGGTGTAGATGGCTAGAAAAAGGAGCGTGTAGAAGAATTCTCCAGTAAATATCGTCACTTTCGTCTAATTTTTTATTCTCACTCACCGTTTCGGCTTTATCTTCGAAATTCATTTTTAAAAGGAAATAAAAGTAATCATTCATGCAAGCATATAATAAAACACTATGAATTCACTATATTTAATAAGCTAATAAACGTTTGTTTTAATGAAAAAAACATATATGTAAATATAAAAAATATATAAATAGATAAGATTAATATCAAATCAATTTGAAAATACAACAGATAATAAAATGAAATAAATTAATACAAGTACAAATAGAAAGTAACACATTTTAAGTAGATAAATGTTTAAAGAGTTTATTCCTGAACATAACCAATCTAACGTTTTTCCCCTTTTTAATATTATGAGGGTTTTTGTAGTTGAAATGAAAATTATAATTTATTTTGGTCCTAATAAAAATTTAAACATAGGTTATTAAAGAGTAAAATGCATAATAGAACTTTACAATCTTAAATCGTTATCAAAAATTATTAATGGTAAAATGTCAAACAATAATTAGATTCTTAAACAAATTTCTAGTTTTTGTTTTGCAAAAGACTTTTTTGCCTTCTTCGGTTGCCTCTGCCACTTTTGTTTAAGTAGTTTCGAGGAGAATTTTCTTATGGAAACCAGTAGAACCATCAATTGGTTGGTAAAATTTTGATATTTTGGGTCTGGTAAGTCTTGTTAAACTTTCTTCTTAGGAAGCTGTAACCTTATGGAGAATAAAAATTTTATGTTAGATCAAAAGCTCTTAATTGAGAATTATATTTGCAAAGGCCGTTTTAATAATATTTTCAAAAGTTCTTGGAATCGTTGTTAACAGAAACCTGCAAAAAAATATATCTTTTTATTCCTAAAATATAAGATATCACACAATGCACATTCATATAATATCATTGTGCTAGAAAAATACTAGGTAGGTACTGAGACAATTTAAAAAAAGTATTTCGAGAAACTCAACTTTTAATGTCATCATTGTAATTAACTTCTTTATTGCTAAATTATTAATAATGTCATTTTGTGTAGTTCGTTGTGATTTGTATAATATATATTATAAAAACCTATCGTCAACGTTAATGTGCCAAGTTTTTTTAATAAGTATGTCCTTGTTATAGTAAAAACACATTTAAACACATTTTTAAAGTTTTCTGGATGTCTCCTTTAAATTATCGTACAATTGAACTGACTAATTGTGTGTTTAAGTAAAGGTATATCTCTTTTTTGTTATAACTGTCTTTGTATACTGTTGTAACTTTTTAGATAATCAGAGAAAACAGTAAGACATCTTAATATATCCTAATTCACCAACAAAAATGTAGAATAGTTAATCTCATATTAAACGAAAAAAGTCATTTTAGGATGTCCTAATAGGTTTTAACATAAATACTAAATAAAATGTATATTGCAACTGTGTTTAAATAAATGAATGTTTTTATACCTGACTATAGCACCAGAAAAACATTTTTTAGATCATCATGATCTACATAACTCAAAATAGTCAAAATCCACATTATTTAAGTTGTTCTAGTATTTTTTTAGCATAACGATGTAAACTCCAATAATAAATATTCACATTTTTTTGGGACGCTTTTTAAGGAAATTAAAAAAAAAACATGAATAATGTGATATTCTTGTTTAGTTTTGTACTATATAATATAGTTCATTAGGTAGTGATTTAGAAGCAAATTATTTCTATTTATAGAATAAAAAATCACTCATATCTAAATATTTATACCTATTTATATTTTGGACAGGAAGACTATTTTATGTTTTTGGCTCTGAATAGTTTTCTTAAGAATTTTAAAACCTTCCTTAGCTCTTTTGGGATATTCCATGCATATCTTAGAAGTTCATTTAAGTACAAATTAAGTACAAAAAAATGAAAATTTAAACAATACACAAAATTAGTCTTTTAGCTTAGTTAAAAAAAGCGTCAACAAAAAAATGGCTATGCCTTTTTCCTTAAACATTCTTTTTGAAAGAAACTTAAGTTTCTCTACTTGCTGTTTTAGTATTTTAGTAGCAGATGAATATAGTGTAGAAGTAGTGACAGGATTGATTATTATACTTCTCGTCGAAATTGCATTTTTCTTCTATATTTTCCTCCTTTGAGGTCTGCAATAAAAAATGTTCATTAGCATAAAAAGCAATTCAGGTGGTCACTTGTTGAATTCCTATATTTTGAAATCATGTATTTTTTTCTCATATCAAAAAAAGGAAACCTAAAAACCATAACAATAAACTTTACAAAGATGTAATATTAAAATAATAATAATAATAAGTAATTAACCTTTACTATAATCATTATGAGACGGATGAAGACGAACTAAGCTGGAGTTTACGTGCTCTTAATTTTAATTTTTCGATAAGAAAATAAGAAAGTTTAATTGCAAATTAAAGGTGATTGCCTAATGCACCGCCTTTGATAATTAGGTTGTGTCTGTACTTACTTATGTTATTTTGAAGAAGCATTTTCAACAAGCCTTTAACACTTAAAGCATTTATTATCTCTAATAATATATCTTAAGTATACATTTACAACCCTTACAACGTTATAAATAATAATATTTTCCGTAAAATACAAATAAGAACTTGACATGTGTCAGAAAGTGTCAGAACTGGCGCTGTCAAACTTGGCAACGCTGATTAAATAAGCCAATTACAAATGAGGTATTTTCCCCCTCGGGGGGAGTAGATGTTGCTAACAAAATTTAGCGCGGGGAAGGGGGGAAGACTCCCTCTAGTAGTAAGTGCTCGGAGCTATAGATCAATCACTGACATGACGTTTTGGAGTGATGCATCAAGAATAGAGTGTGTTGCAACTTCACAAATAGGTAAGCAGTATTCAAGATGTGGGTTTTATATTTACTTTAGAGTTAGAGCTCGATCAAATAGTATATTTTTTTGCTCTATATAATTATTATAATTCTAATTTATAACCAGCAGCGGAAGTAAAGTAAAAACAACTTATAACAAATTAGTAAAAGATTAGATGAGAATGTATTGTACGTTTCAGATATTTTAAATCTAATATCCTTATAAATAGAAACAGGAAGTCGTCTTCAAATTATTCGTATATGACGTCCAGTTAGTCAAGGAAGTTCGAGGAAGTACTTCGAAACTATAAAGTTTTAGTCTATTCCTGTCCTGTTTCGCCGTCAACGAGACGGATTCGCATTAGTTTTAACGCGTGTCTTTAATTAAATTTTATTATATTTAAGAACAATCTAGTCCGAAACGAGCATTGTCTGCCAGAGTGTTCGGTGATTAGTTTTAAACTGAGAATTTTAATTACGGATCTGTCACCGACAGCGCTCATTCAAGCGCCTGTATAAGTTTTTTTCATCTCGGCCTTCCATGCAATACCCGTGACGGGTATTAATTCGTATTTAACTCTGTGATGGATTTTTTTTTGTTGGACGGTGATGTTAAATCAGGGTTACGTGGTTTTTGTCGACTAAAAATTGTGGATTATTTAAAAAATAAAACTCAATATGATAGAAGGATGCGCGGTTTTATGACTAACAAGTCATATTTTACGGTTCCAAGGATTAGGAGAATAGATCGCAAAAAATACGGTAAAATGTAAAATATTTTAGAAAAATTATATAATTAACAGTACAAAACAAGGATGGGTAGGTGGTATATGATCTCGATAACTATCGAATAATTTATTTATAACAATTAATTTTCTACAGTAGAATCGCAATCGACATAATGTAATCAAAATTTTAAGGGAGTTATACAGGCGGCTCAAGCAAAATCTGTGATTTGAAAGGGCCGGCAGTTAAAAGGCGTGGTGAACTTAAGAATTTTGCTTGTGCCGCCCGGTTTTGTCGAACGTAATAATGGGCTACCCTTATTTAAATCTATTTTAAGACTTTGATGAGGACACGGTTGGGTATATTAGAGATATTTGTTTGTATTATGTTTTTTGTTACAATTTTAAATTTAAATAATTGTAATTTAACCACTGGGTCCTTTTTTTTTGGTTGACCGAGGCCAATTTTTTGTTTTGTTTTTTGTGTTTTTTTTTTGTTTTTTGTTTTTTTTGTTTGTTTTTTTTTTGTTTTTTTGTGTTTATTTTTTTTCTTTTTCTTTGTTTTTTTTTGTTTATTGTCTTTTTTGTTTTTTTGGATTTTTTGTTTTTTGTTTTTTTTTTGTTTGTTTTGTATTTCTTGTTTTTTCCCTTTTTTGTTTTTTCCCTTTTTTGTTTTTTGCTTTTTTTTTATTTTTTTGGTTTTTTGTTTTTTGTGTTTTTGTGTTTTTGTGTTTTTGTGTTTTTGTGTTTTTGTGTTTTTGTATTTTTGTATTTTTGTATTTTTGTATTTTTGTATTTTTGTATTTTTGTATTTTTGTATTTTTGTATTTTTGTATTTTTGTATTTTTGTATTTTTGTGTTTTTGTATTTTTTGTTTTTGTATTTTTTGTTTTTGTATTTTTTGTGTTTTTTTTTTGTTTTTTGTATTTTTTTGTTTTTTGTATTTTTTTGTTTTTTGTGTTTTTTGTTTTTTGTGTTTTTTGTTTTTTGTGTTTTTTGTTTTTGTATTTTTTTTTTGTTGTTTTTTCTGTTTTTCTTTTTGTATTTTTTGTGTTTTCCTTTGTGTTTTTTTATATTTTTTTGTGTTTTTTGCGACAATTGCAGTTTTGTTTCTCACGTATTGCTCGTAAGCGGCAAAATCAATAGGTTTCGACGTGTTTTGAAACTCGAGTTTGTTTACTGGGAACGGTCGTGTTTTGTAGTATAAATTTTGTTCCTATAGGTAAGTAAAAAACGTATTTTTTTATGGAAAAGTAATTTATTTTAAAACGCTAGATATATTTATTAGTAGAATATATTATACAGGGATTTCATTTCAAAACTAGCCACCCAAAATAACTTTTAAAATATCTTTAAAACAAAAAAACAAAAAAACATGTTAATTTATATTTACGAGGGCACACATTTTACAAGTATCTGTAACCGTGCAGTTTCATCCCCTAAGCGGTGGTGAATATCACTTCTAAAATTTTAAATAGAAAGGGGTATCATGTGATAGCTCTTCTTAAAGGTCTCTTTTTTTCCAATCTTTTGACACATTATTTTTTTAAATCGGATTCATTTTTCACCAAGTTATAACCTAGAAACCAGAAAAAAATATTGAATTAAAATGCATGAGTATAAATACCGAGATAAACTAATTAGCAAAAAGCCTTAAATGTTTTTTGCATAAGATATTTTTGACCGTAAATTAAAATAATTTATTATTAGTAGATTATTGGTTTCGTTGTGTACTGACAATTTAATTTTGACAATGGTTTATTCTTTACAAGAAAGAATTGAAATAATCTTTATTTCTGGTGAAGAACAACGCTGTGCACGCAGAACTGCTCGTGTTTTTAATCAGAGACATCCCGATAAAAATGTTGGGCATCAGTATGTGTTGGATTTAGTTCATAAATTTCAAGAAACTAGAAGTGTGTGCAATAAAACTGTAAGGAATCGTAGAGTTTTAACTGAAGCGGCAGAAGTTGAGATTTTAGGTCATTTTGCCATAGAACCTCAAACATCAATACCAAAAGTCTCCAAATTAACAAATATTTCCGTTGGCTCTGTGCATAAAACGTTACGGCTAAATAAATTCTTTCCTTACAAAATACAGCTTTTACAACAGCTTGCTGAGGCTGATTATGACAGAAGATTAGAATTTTGCGAATTAATGACTCAAAGGGCAAATGAAGACCATAATTTTATTAAAAATATTTGTTTTACTGACGAGGCAGGTTTCTTTTTAAATGGATTTGTCAATAAACATAATTGTAGGTACTGGGACAGTACAAATCCACATGTTTTTCGGGAAGAGCACAGCCAATATCCTCAGAAAATCAACGTATGGGCCGGAATGTTTGGTAATAAAATTATTGGTCCTATTTTCATGGAGGAAAATTTAACTGAGGAATTGTATTTGAACTTATTAGAAAATATGATAAATCCTTTTATAACCGAATCCTTAGAAAACCAAATATATCAAGATGGAAATTTGTTACTAGACGAAGAAAATCTATTTTTTCAACAGGACGGAGCACCTCCACATTAGTCCTTGCCTGTGCGAAGTTTGGTTAATGAGACATTTCCAGATAAATGGATCGGAAGAAGGGGCGCTATAGAATGGCCAGCGAGATCACCCGACCTAACGCCCCTTGACTTTTTTTTATGGGGACATCTAAAAACTGTGGTGTATAAAACTCAACCTCGCAATATTCCTGAACTTAGACGTAGAATAGTGGAGGAGTGTGAGCGGATTACACCAGAGACGCTTCAAAAAGTGCGGGATGAATTCGAGTTGCGACTTTACCATTGCCTTGCCAACAATGGCGGACATTTTGAACATCTTATTCACCACCGCTTAGGGGATGAAACTGCACGGTTACAGATACTTGTAAAATGTGTCCCCCCGTAAATATAATTTAACGTGTTTTTTGTTTTTTTGTTTTAAAGATATTTTAAAAGTTATTTTGTGTGGCTAGTTTTGAAATGAAATCCCTGTATAGTACCTATTAATTTTTTTGTGTTAAGCATATGACTAATATTTTAGTTAATATCATATTAACAGTCAAGTCGTCGACTAGAGTTAGAAGTTATGGTGGTGATATATTAGCCGATCCGAATGTTAGACATTAGCCAGAGAGCATAGCGATAGTTTTTATTGTTTGTTCATTGGATATCGTAGTTAACCCATGTTGGTTCTGAAAGCACGGCTATGTCTAATACAAAATATTAAGTACTGTATATGTATCAGAGACAGACTAGGTTAAGTCCAAATATTGTCCCTTTTAGGATTTTATTATGTCACATACATCTTTTAAACTACTTTGTATTTGTACTATGTACTATTTATTTTAAGTTTGGACCTATCTTGAAAAATAAATATATAAATATAAATAAACTATTGAAAAAATGTGTGCTTACTTCCTTGCGAAAACCTGTGGAAAAGATCCGAAAAAAAAAACAAAACTGGCACAAAATGTAGTAAGCTTGAAGGAAACAAGAATTTTGGGTTTGTCCCAGTTTTGTTTTTGTTTCTCAAGTCCCGGAAATACAAACAAAACATAAACTCAACTGCCCGTTTAGTGGAAAACCAAGGGCTATCCATTCTTTTAGAAATATCAGCTTGTGCTTGCTGGCTGGGACACGGCGTTAAAAAAAAATATGTAAAATGCCTTTCCTACATACGCGTAACATAGTGCCAACAATTAACCTGTGAGATCAATTACGGGATTGTGTCTAAACAATAAATGCTAAATACAATAAACAAATTTAACGACCGTCTTCAAAACACGTTAAGTCGTTTATCAAATCGGTAAATAAGCATCATGGGTGATCTTCCGAGAGAACGAAACAATGAATGCCACGGGTAGATTTATAATATGTCACTCTTCATAATTTCAATTAAGATGCCGTTAAATAACGCCTTATGACTAACAACTCTAAGGCTGAGATCTCTTCTGCATAACAAATTATTTATTTTATTTATTAATATTATGTTATTAAGTCATGTGTATATAGGTAGGTTGAGTTTACCTATAACGAATGAATAGAAAGGTTTTAACCGAAGGCCGATGGTACTTGATGCGATAAATTGTGGAAGTGAGAAAATTTTGACAATATACAGGGTGTAACAACAAATTCTGGAGTTACCTATATATAAAAGTCCGTACAAAAAATGATATAACCAGTTGACGTTACAAACTAAAAATCTATGTTTTTAATTAATCAATTCAAATAAATAGGTAATCAAATAGGTAATCAAATAGGTAATCAAATAGATAATCAAATAGATAATCAAATAGATAATCAAATAGATAATCAAATAGATAATCAAATAGATAATCAAATAGATAATCAAATAGATAATCAAATAGATAATCAAATAGATAATCAAATAGATAATCAAATAGATAATCAAATAGATAATCAAATAGATAATCAAATAGATAATTAAATACATAATTAAATAGATAATCAAATAGATAATCAAATAGATAATCAAATAGATAATCAAATAGATAATCAAATAGATAATCAAATATATAATCAAATAGATAATCAAATAGATAATCAAATAGATAATCAAATAGATAATCAAATAGATAATCAAATAGATAATCAAATAGATAATCAAATAGATAATCAAATAGATAATCAAATAGATAATCAAATAGATAATCAAATAGATATAGATAATCAAATAGATAATCAAATAGATAATCAAATAGATAATCAAATAGATAATCAAATAGATAATCAAATAGATAATCAAATAGATAATCAAATAGATAATCAAATAGATAATCAAATAGATAATCAAATAGATAATCAAATAGATAATCAAATAGATAATCAAATAGATAATCAAATAGATAATCAAATAGATAATCAAATAGATAATCAAATAGATAATCAAATAGATAATCAAATAGATAATCAAATAGATAATCAAATAGATAATCAAATAGATAATCAAATAGATAATCAAATAGATAATCAAATAGATAATCAAATAGATAATCAAATAGATAATCAAATAGATAATCAAATAGATAATCAAATAGATAATCAAATAGATAATCAAATAGATAATCAAATAGATAATCAAATAGATAATCAAATAGATAATCAAATAGATAATCAAATAGATAATCAAATAGATAATCAAATAGATAATCAGATAAATAATCAAATAGATAATCAAATAGATAATCAAATAGATAATCAAATAGATAATCAAATAGATAATCAAATAGATAATCAAATAGATAATCAAATAGATAATCAAATAGATAATCAAATAGATAATCAAATAGATAATCAAATAGATAATCAAATAGATAATGAAATAGATAATCAAATAGATAATCAAATAGATAATCAAATAGATAATCAAATGGATAATCAAATAGATAATCAAATAGATAATCAAATAGATAATCAAATAGATAATCAAATAGATAATCAAATAGATAATCAAATAGATAATCAAATAGATAATCAAATAGATAATTAAATAGATAATCAAATAGATAATCAAATAGATAATCAAATAGATAATCAAATAGATAATCAAATAGATAATCAAATAGATAATCAAATAGATAATTAAATAGATAATCAAATAGATAATCAAATAGATAATAAAATAGATAATCAAATAGATAATCAAATAGATAATCAAATATATAATCAAATAGATAATCAAATAGATAATCAAATAGATAATCAAATAGATAATCAAATAGATAATCAAATAGATAATCAAATAGATAATCAAATAGATAATCAAATAGATAATCAAATAGATAATCAAATAGATAATCAAATAGATAATCAAATAGATAATCAAATAGATAATCAAATAGATAATCAAATAGATAATCAAATAGATAATCAAATAGATAATCAAATAGATAATCAAATAGATAATCAAATAGATAATCAAATAGATAATCAAATAGATAATCAAATAGATAATCAAATAGATAATCAAATAGATAATCAAATAGATAATCAAATAGATAATCAAATAGATAATCAAATAGATAATCAAATAGATAATCAAATAGATAATCAAATAGATAATCAAATAGATAATCAAATAGATAATCAAATAGATAATCAAATAGATAATCAAATAGATAATCAAATAGATAATCAAATAGATAATCAAATAGATAATCAAATAGATAATCAAATAGATAATCAAATAGATAATCAAATAGATAATCAAATAGATAATCAAATAGATAATCAAATAGATAATCAAATAGATAATCAAATAGATAATCAAATAGATAATCAAATAGATAATCAAATAGATAATCAAATAGATAATCAAATAGATAATCAAATAGATAATCAAATAGATAATCAAATAGATAATCAAATAGATAATCAAATAGATAATCAAATAGATAATCAAATAGATAATCAAATAGATAATCAAATAGATAATCAAATAGATAATCAAATAGATAATCAAATAGATAATCAAATAGATAATCAAATAGATAATCAAATAGATAATCAAATAGATAATCAAATAGATAATCAAATAGATAATCAAATAGATAATCAAATAGATAATCAAATAGATAATCAAATAGATAATCAAATAGATAATCAAATAGATAATCAAATAGATAATCAAATAGATAATCAAATAGATAATCAAATAGATAATCAAATAGATAATCAAATAGATAATCAAATAGATAATCAAATAGATAATCAAATAGATAATCAAATAGATAATCAAATAGATAATCAAATAGATAATCAAATAGATAATCAAATAGATAATCAAATAGATAATCAAATAGATAATCAAATAGATAATCAAATAGATAATCAAATAGATAATCAAATAGATAATCAAATAGATAATCAAATAGATAATCAAATAGATAATCAAATAGATAATCAAATAGATAATCAAATAGATAATCAAATAGATAATCAAATAGATAATCAAATAGATAATCAAATAGATAATCAAATAGATAATCAAATAGATAATCAAATAGATAATCAAATAGATAATCAAATAGATAATCAAATAGATAATCAAATAGATAATCAAATAGATAATCAAATAGATAATCAAATAGATAATCAAATAGATAATCAAATAGATAATCAAATAGATAATCAAATAGATAATCAAATAGATAATCAAATAGATAATCAAATAGATAATCAAATAGATAATCAAATAGATAATCAAATAGATAATCAAATAGATAATCAAATAGATAATCAAATAGATAATCAAATAGATAATCAAATAGATAATCAAATAGATAATCAAATAGATAATCAAATAGATAATCAAATAGATAATCAAATAGATAATCAAATAGATAATCAAATAGATAATCAAATAGATAATCAAATAGATAATCAAATAGATAATCAAATAGATAATCAAATAGATAATCAAATAGATAATCAAATAGATAATCAAATAGATAATCAAATAGATAATCAAATAGATAATCAAATAGATAATCAAATAGATAATCAAATAGATAATCAAATAGATAATCAAATAGATAATCAAATAGATAATCAAATAGATAATCAAATAGATAATCAAATAGATAATCAAATAGATAATCAAATAGATAATCAAATAGATAATCAAATAGATAATCAAATAGATAATCAAATAGATAATCAAATAGATAATCAAATAGATAATCAAATAGATAATCAAATAGATAATCAAATAGATAATCAAATAGATAATCAAATAGATAATCAAATAGATAATCAAATAGATAATCAAATAGATAATCAAATAGATAATCAAATAGATAATCAAATAGATAATCAAATAGATAATCAAATAGATAATCAAATAAATAATCAAATAGATAATTACATAATCAAATAGATAATCAGATAATTATCATAACATCGAGGGGAGTATTGTCAATAATGCCAATGCATTACAGCTGTCAATGTGATAGGAAGGGGAAGCCTAAAAGGTCATGGTTTCGTATTGAGAATAAGCTAAGTGATAGGTAGCGTCGTTCGTTCATTGTCGTATCGACATTGCCGATATTAATGACAAGGTAACAAAAATACTCTTCGTTTATTGTCGTACATCATCGTTAGTCACAGTCGTTGAAGAATAATAATAGAATATTAAAAAATAAATACTCTTCGTTTGTTGTCGTACATTATCTTTAGTCAGAGTCGTTGTATATTAATAACAAGGTAACAAAATACTCTTCGTTCATTGTCATACGTGATCGTTCGTCATTGTCATACTCTTCGTTCATTATCGTACGTCATCGTCGTTGAATAATAACAATTATCTTTTTTAAAAAATAAATACAACAGCAATTAACAATTACAAATCTTGAGATGGTATACCATATACTAACTAGGATTGTACTCGAATTATCTTCACAGATTCAGTTTCTCATGTGATTATTACTTTAAATTCAATTTTAACCAATATTCATACTAGACATCTTCTTTCCAGACTTTCAACCGAAAAAATATAACTATCCAGCCATTTATTGTCGTCATCACTAATTTATATCTCTATAGGTGTTCGTATGTCTATTAAATCTTCTTTTTAATTTAAAAAATATGGTATCCATCATTCGTTACTTTTGCACTCACTTTTTCCTTAATTATTCACATTGTATTGTTTAGTTTAGGTATTTCTACATATTTTTGCATTTGTATACATTTTCCGTCTTTTTGAACCTAAAACTATACCATCTGTCATCCGTCACTATTAAAAACTTTTGCACTCACGTTTTCTTTAATTATTCACATTTAATTGTTTAGTTTTGGTATTCGTAGGTACATAGTTTTGCATTTCTATACATTTTCCGTCTTTTGAACCTAAAAATATGACATCTGTCATTCGTGACTTTTCAATAATTAAAAACATTACTATTCAATAATCTCACTTAGTAGGTATTCTCATCAAGATAATTATATATCAAGGGTATTTCTTAATTAGAAATCAATTATCGATAGTCATCCTCGTTTGTTGTACATTTAGCATTTTTTTACATTTTGCAACTTTTTAACCTAAAAAATATGACATGTCATTAAATCCAATAAAAAGGTACCATTCACTAGATATTTCTTAGACATCGAAGGTATTTCTTAATTAGAAAGCAATAGTCACCCTCGTATGTTGTAAATTTAGCATTTCTTTATATTTTGTGATTTTTTGACCTAAAAATATGACATGTGTCATTAAGTCCATCGGTATTCAATAAATAACTTGTTTTACTTACATGTTAAATCTTAGAGCATGCTCTAAGTGTTAAATATCGAATAGCAGTTATAAAACGCAAACCATCTTGAGACTGTGACAATACTTCAATCAATCCCACTGCACAAGATTTCTCTCTTCAACGTTATTGAGTTCTCTACATGTTTTTCCAGTTTGAATTGTACTAATACCAGCCGAGATATAGACTTAGATTCTTACGACTACTGCGCAGTATTTTTCTCTTCAAAGTTCTCGAATTCTCTACATAATGCCGTTTTTTCTGTTTGAATCTGACCTATAACAGCCGAGTTACAGACTTAAGCCCTTTTGACTTTGACGCTCTACACGATTTTTTTATTTACTGTTTTTGAATTCTCTATATAATGCCGTTTTCCCCCGTTTAAATCTGCCCAATAGCAACGACTTAGGTCGTTTTGAGATATTAGCTCTCTTCAACGGCCATTGTTCACGCAAACGGTGGCCGCCATCTTTTTCGTCTACACTTCTCCGCCTTCCCATCCCCCTGTTCTTCATGTCTTCAGAGGAAGGAGTTAGGTTAGATCTAACATGTAAGGCTAGATCTAACATGTAAGGTTAGATCAACTTTACTACATACGGTAGGAATCTCTGGGTAGGATAAAGGATAAAATAGATAAAAAATGGCGTGGATAGAAAATGGCTCCGGACCTATATCTGTCATCACGACTTCAGGGCTGGGATCACAACAATCGATTCGATTTAATCGTACAATTCGACGTTCGACTCGACCGCAATTCGAAATAGGATTCATGAAACTCGATCGAGTTGATTTTCGTTTATTGTCGGTTTTTGGGAGTCATTTGAACTACTACCAAGACAAATGTAATGTTCTGTGTCAGTTACGTTATGTTCTGTGGTTGTGTTATGTGTCCTGTGACTGTATATAATTTAAAAGTTAATAGAATGAAAACCCTTCCTGTTTATAAAATAATGTTCATCAACAGGAGGTTTTAATATCGCAATATGAGTTCCGTCTATAGCACCAACTGTACCAGTAAATCTCCATCTATTTAAAAACTAATTTAATAATATCTTGTTTATTTGCAGTTGGACATTTTATTTTAGTGACTACTACGTGATCTGTCATCAAATTGGTGAAAATATGAACATATTTGTGTACAGTACTCTGAGCCATTCCAAAAATATACTCTTGACCAACACATCTTTGATATGAACCAGTAGCATAAAACCTTAAGGCACATAGAACCATATTATCAATTGATATGCCCCTAAAATCCTGTCTTTGGTGTAGATGAGGTCGTAAAGTGTCTATTAATTCGTGATCTAAGACTTTATTGAGTCGAAATAATTTAATAAAACGTCTATCCACAAGAAGAAAAGGATCGCTGTTCCGTCGTAACGAACGTCTTTCTCTTGTTAAGGCCAAATTTTCTCGTCGACGTTGTCTTTCTAATAAAACTTGGTGAACAAAAGGAAGCATTTTTGTTTTTGTTTCCTAAACTTAACCTCAAATTTGCGCTACTCTCGAGTAATTGCGGTCGAATCGAGACGATTATTCGAATGTCATGAATAAATTTTAAACATTTCAGTCGATTAATCGAGATCGAGTATCCCAAATCGAGTGTCGTGATTCCTATGCTGAGCTATCAATTCTCAGGTTAGATGCACACACTTATGTGGGTTAGATGACTTTTTGACATGTTAGGTTAGGCTAGCCAATTTCCTAGGTTAACATCTTAAACTAGGTAATAAAGAGAGGACTCATAACGTCGCTGAAAATCTTGTGTCATTTTGACACCAACGATATTTGACCAAAGGCGAAACATGTTGGAAATAAAAAAAACGAACTTGTATTATGGTATTAGTACTTCATTGATCTTTTTAGGTATAAAGCAAGTTCAAAGCGTCAAATTTACAATAAACAAGTAAAAATAAATAAGACACAAGAAAAAAATATATTGAAATAAACTAAATGAAATCGTTTACATAATAAAATGAGAGTTTTTTTTTAATTCCGCAAAATAAAACATAATGATCTACATGTATTACAAAAATGTATTTTTACATAATAAAGAATGACACATAGCACAGACACGTTTTAAAGATATCTTAAATACATTTGTTCAAGAAGTTCACGACGTTTTGGTCTGGGCATCCTCCATCCTGAGGTATTTCACAAATGACAGGTTAGGTTAGAACGCTACCACGGTAGATTAGCCAACTCAGGATAAGAAAATGGCACGGATAGAAAATGGCGTTAGGTTAGACCACATACTTTGATTTGTAATCAAAGTATGTGGGTTAGACCCACATACTTTGATTACTATACGGGGCAAGAGCGAGGTCCGACACGCCCAACATAGGGCGCTGCCATTTTGAACCCTATGACACAGTTTATAGCTAAAGAATCAGATCGCTCACTCTGCGTCGGCACTTTTGATATCAGTGTTCCAGTTTATACACTGCGCAACTCGAATAATACAATATATGACAACCGCCTATAATAAAACAGCAGTCTTCTGCGTATCCTGGATTTGTATCCCTGGAGTGGATGTTATTTTGGAACTTTCAACTGGCCCGAGTGAGCTAACTGATTCTTTAGCAATAAACTGTGACTCCAAAAATAATATTCACTGACACTGACAGCAGCAAGCAAAATATCAGGTGCGTTTTAATCATCCGCTTCTGCTTCCGGAATTGTTGGTTTAGTCGTTTTAACCTGTCAGATTAAAACAATAAAACCGACAATTCTGAAGCAGAAGCGTATGATTAAAACGCACCTATTAAAAATATTGCGCCAAGATGTAGGCAACACGTAATAAGGGTTCAAAATGGAGGAGTTTTCTATCTCCTTTTAAAAGGCACTCAGAAAGCTGCGCAGTGCGACCATTCTCCGTATAGTAAAAGAAAATCAAAGTATGTGGTTAGACCACATACTTTGCGTTTTAATCATCCGCTTCTGCTTCGGAATTGTCGGTTTTCTTGTTTTAATCTGACAGGTTAAAACGACTAAACCAACAATTCCGGAAGCAGAAGCGGATGATTAAAACGCACCCGATATTTTGCTTGCTGCTGTCAGTGTCAGTGAATATTATTTTTGGAGTCACAGTTTATTGCTAAAGAATCAGTTAGCTCACTCGGACCAGTTGAAAGTTCCAAAATAACATCCACTCCAGGGATACAAATTCAGGATACGCAGAAGACTGATGTTTTATTATAGGCGGTTGTCATATATTGCATTATCCGAGTTGCGCAGTGTATAAACTGGAACATTGAGATCAAAAGTGCCGACGCAGAGTGAACGATCTGATTCTTTAGCTATAAACTGTGGCATAGGAATCAAAATGGCCGCGCCCTATGTTGGGCGTGTCGGACCTCTCTCTCGCACCGTATAGTAATCAAAGTATGTGGGTTAGACCACATACTTTGATTTTCTTTTACTATACGGAGAATGGTCGCACTGCGCAGCTTTCTGAGTGCCTTTTAAAAGGAGATAGAAAATTCCGCCATTTTGAACCCTTATTACGTGTTGCCTACATCTTGGCGCAATATTTTTAATAAGTGCGTTTTAATCATCCGCTTCTGCTTCAGAATTGTCGGTTTTCTTGTTTTAATCTGACAGGTTAAAACGACTAAACCGACAATTCCGGAAGCAGAAGCGGATGATTAAAACGCACCTGATATTTTGCTTGCTGCTGTCAGTGTCAGTGAATATTATTTTTGGAGTCACAGTTTATTGCTAAAGAATCAGTTAGCTCACTCGGACCAGTTGAAAGTTCCAAAATAACATCCACTCCAGGGATACAAATCCAGGATACGCAGAAGACTGTTGTTTTATTATAGACGGTTGTCATATATTGTATTATCCAAGTTGCGCAGTGTATAAACTGAAACATTGACATCAAAAGTGCCGACGCAGAGTGAGCGATCTGATTCTTTAGCTATAAACTGTGTCATAGGGTTCAAAATGGCCGCGCCCTATGTTGGGCGTGTCGGACCTCTCTCTTGCCCCATATAGTAATCAAAGTATGTGGGTTAGACCGATTTTTGACATGTAAGGTTAGGTTAGGCAACTTCGTAGCTATCAATTCTCAGGTTAGGTTGGAAATACTGTTGACAGATGACGTATGTAAGGTTTAAATTTTGACATCTGTCGTTAGGATAGCCAACTTTGTAGCTATGTCCGCGCATCCGCAGTTCAAAATTGTTCTCAAGTGACCCTATATCTACTAATGGGATATATTCTATCTACTCCTGGGGAGTTGTATGGTTGAAATTTGTTTGTAGCCCATTTAATTTTGTTCGGCCTCGATATTTCTGTAGCTAGCCTCCATTCCAAAGAAGTTAGCCTACGAGACCTTCTTTAACGGCTACTATCGGGTCTAACAAAATTTATGTACCCGGAAAGTGTACTTCTGTAAGCATATTTACGTTTTCTAGTAGGTTTTTGTATTGGTTTCCTTATCTTCCTTTAAAAATCCTACTTGGATGGCAGTACCTTCTTAAGCTATGTTTTTGTGGATTTTAGAGCATGTGGGTGTTTCAGATAGCTCATCACAGAACTTCACGATTGCCTTTTAGCCTTTTTTATCTTCTTGTTGTACTGCGTGAGTTTAGCCCTATATAGGGTCCAGTTTTCGGTTGACATGTATTTAATAAATACTCTTCGCACTTCACTTCACCTCTAAGGCATTCCAAGTGTTTGTTTTACTACACTGTTTTTTTATTCTTTCATATTTACCAGGCCTACTGCTCTGTCAAGGCTTTGTTTGCTTGTCATTTCCTTTTCCAGTTCGTCTCTCTAAGATTTCTGTATTTAGTTGAAATTCAAGGTGGGGTAATTAGATCAAAATAAATATAATCTGTTTGTAGTTTGAGCACGATGATTCGTCTGACACATGCCAGTTTGAAATGTTATCACTAGCTTTACTTGAACACAGAGTCATATCTAGTACTTCTTTTCTCATTGCCGTGACAGAAGTTGATTTGTTACCTATATAGGCAATTACTAAACCTTCAGATAAGATGAATTATAATAGAGATTCGCCTCTTGTATTGAAGTCCGTGCTTCCCCAAACTGTATGGTGGACATTGGTATCGCATCCTATTATAAGTTGGAAGTTAGCCCTTGCCGCATTATTTGGCTATTTTGTCTATTATATGCAGGGAACATAGCTACTTGACTGGGAAATATACAGAACAGATTAGCCGTCTTTTTGTTCCTTCCTTCCTTCCTTTGTGAGGGTAGTTAGGACAGCTGTAACAATATCAGCGGTGCACAGCATCGGTATTACTATACAATTTATCCTATTGTTGTATAAGATACATGCGCAAGCTCTTTTAGATCTTTCGTTATACAATATCTTACCTTGGTTGGGTTTTAGGCCTACTCAAAGAGGTTAGAAAGGGTAGAGATAACATAGGAAGCATTTGTCGCTGCGCAAATTTTGCCAAAACCGAAAAACTGGGTGGAAGGAGTAGGGAGATGGTCTGGGCCGGACTTAAATATTTGTATTGTAGTACCTAAATTTGGTAGGTATTTAAAAGATGAAAAATTATGAGACGTTTTTTTGACTTTATTTATTAGCACGATTCATTTATAATAAGGGCAATAACACTTTATCAATATAGCTATAGCTAGTAAGGGTCGATTCCACCGTTGTGTCAAACGAAGTTTAAAATACTAAACGAAGATTAAAATGAAATTGTTAATGTAAAAATGTCATTTTAATCTCCATTTAGTAATTTAAACTTCGTTTTTGTAAATATAAAAATGTCATTTTAATCTTCGTTTAGTATTTTAAAATTCTTTTAACAAAACGGTGAATCAAAGTTTATAAAATTATTGTAACAAAATAGCTGTTAAGACAAAAAGTTATCGAAATAGCCAAAGTACTTTTTGCTCGAATTACACACAAAATTTTTTCTACGATTACACAAAAATAAAATAAATAATTAAATTTAATTAGATAAATTATTTATGATTTAATTATTTACGGAAAATACCGTTCAATGATTTAAAATAATAGGAAGTCAAGCTATTTTGTAGCCAGTTACAAAATGCCTTATTTTGTGTAACGAGTAAATATTTGCGGAACGAGCGGAGCGAGGTCCCGCAAAATGAACGAGTTACACAAAACGACATTTCGTAACGTGTTTACATACAAGATTTTTCTAATTTTGACTTGATTATTTATAAAATTGTGTTGAAAAATGATTCACTATCATTCTTTTCAAATATTTCAGAAAATTGTTGTATTTGATTACCCTATGACGTTTTTTTTTTTCAATAGTAATAATAAAAATAAGGGACATGTGCAGTGTTGCCGATCTTATTTTGGACATTACCCGCGAGAAATTTAAAAAAAAAACCTTTTTACCCATTATCCTTAAAGGAGTACGTCAAAATTTTACCCCCAACATTTCTGGGCAGTTTTCAATAACGGTGTTCAATTATTTAAAAAATATAATGCATTTTACAGCTTTTCTTTTTTTGTTTTCTTTTTTGTTGTTAAACGTAATGTCATATTTTCAAATGTGAAATGTCACTATTCATTGCCTTTTTTTCGATATTTGGTTTTTTCGATTTTTCGTTTTTTGGATTTTTGGATTTTTCGATTTTTAGATTTTTCGATTACTCAGTTTTTCGATTTCTCGATTTTTCGATTTTTCAACTTAAAAACCAAAAAAGAGGCAGTTTTATTTATTTTAATTTTGCAACTGGTGAAATAATTAACTTTTCGTAATCAGTTGCATAATGTTCTACTTTATGCAACTGGTTGCATAAAGTAGATCGTTTTGACACTTGCAGCGATTACAAAATATATTACTTTATATATCAAAATTAGAGAAAATAACAAAAGGTAAATTAAATGGATAGATCCCATATTATTATAGAGCAGTGTTTCTCAAACTTTTTTTGCGACGGAACCTTTTTGAAAAGCGAAATATTTGACGGAGCCCTAAACACATAAAACACATAATTTAAAAAATATTTTTCAAATTTTTAATTTTGACTCTCATTTTGACTTTTAGTAGGTAAACGTGATAAAAAATCGGCTATATATTATGCTCCGATTTCACATATTCAATTTTATAATTATAATTTGATTATATTACTGCCCATCTACGTAGTCTGTTGGCTGAAATTTGGGGTATACCATTAGCTGGGTTAAAAATAGTTACCAGAGGTAAGTGATCTGTAACTAGGATAAAGAAATGCCCATATAAATATTCATTAAATTTATTTAAGCCAAAAATTATTGCAAGGCCCTCTCTTTCAATTTGGGAATATTTTTGTTCGGACTTTGATAAGGTACGCGAAGCAGAAGCTATAAATTTCTCAATATTTTTTCAAAAACATGACATATTATGGCCCTTATTCCCACATTTGATGCATCTACGATTAATTTAATCGGCAACTCACGCTGAAAATGCACAAGAACATCATTTGTTGTTAACTTATTTTTGATTAATTCAATTCCGAAGATTCCTTGCAAGAATTATCCCAAATCCATTTCACCCATAAAAAATAAAATAAAAAAAAAGTCCTCAAGTAAAATCATATTCTCCTTCCTCTTAGTAACTTAAAAAAAGGGCTTCTAAAAAAAAAGGTCCTTAAGCCAGGTCCCTCCATTTTGTGGTAATAGCACTGTTTTTTATTATGATTATTTTCTTCGCGGAGCCCTCACAAAGGCTTTGCGAAGCCCCAGGGCTCCGCGGAGCACACTTTGAGTAACACTGTTATAGAGACATACTAAATAAATAGTTTTGAAAAAACTATTGAAACCAGTTGTGAAGTTTCAAACGAATAAATTGGCAATTAAATTGATATTTTTGTATTTGATTGTATGTTACTCTTTCCACTTCCTGAAAAAAGATTCCCCATGAAACAAGAAATAGAAAACAGTTTATAATAATAACCTTTATTTGCTACTCATAACATGTACCAATGACCAAGTCCGATTCTGTTTATATTCAAATCAACAAATATGGACGTCGACAGAATCTTTGAAAATTAATATCTCACCGAAATAAATGTAAGTTTCTTTTATCTTCGTCACATTTCGCACTTTTATTATAAATAAAGCTTTTTACAACACATCTTGGCATTTTCAACGTTAATTTCCAAAATTTTAGTCACTTAAATACCAAATTAATTCTCGTTGACACATTAAATTTGGATGGACAATGCTCTGACATGTGATGTTCTCAACCGTGATTGGTGGGTGTGAATAATTTCGAAATGGGATTATGCGCAGTGTCTTATGTTCCATCTAAGGTTTGTATAATCTAAGGGCCTACTACAAATCTAGACCCGTTTTGTCGAACCTCCTATATACTATAGTGGTAGTGGCCTTGGCATGCCGGAGGTTCACTTTAAGAATCCTGATCAGTTCTGTAAATTGGGCAGTTAGTCTGCCTTCTTAAAGGCCTCTCCAATTTCCATAGGTGCATTCTTCTCTTGGGCTTCTTGCCTCTTGAGGGACTGACCCCACACTGTGTATACAAATTTTTCATTTATTTTAAAACTTTTTTTAATAAAATATTAATACAAATAAAAAGACAAAATAAACATTTCTGTATACCAAGCATGTTTCACCTTAAATTTGATTTTATTAAAAATTAATATTCTAAACGAAATCTAGTTTTGACAGCAGCGAATTTATATTCAACCGTTTTCATATTTTATCAGAAAGAAGATAAGATAAATGTCCAAACATCGGAAAGGAATAGAATTAAATTTGTTTCCCTGATTTATATTCTGTAGACAAAACCAAGAACGGCGGCTTTTTCTACAGACATGGCAGATTTTATACTATTAAATTTTATAGGTAAAATCATATCGACCCAGGACAGTTCCATAGAATTAGCCGTTATAAAGGAAAAACGAGGGTTTCCCCATTAAGTGAATCGAAGAGGTTTATAACCGAGAACAAATGTTTCAGGAAAGCTTGGTGACTTATTAACAAGTAAGAATCAATACCTTTTCACAAAAATATTAGAAAGTAAATTAACAAATAAATAATATATTTTTCTGCTTCGTTTATTGGCAATAGACGTTAATGTTTCAGCATCACACAAATTGAAAGGTATTGTAACGAGGGTGTTAATATTTGTAACCTTGATATTGTATGTACAATTTAAGTAATTAAATTTTTGTTACAGAAACTAATATATTTAAAACTACCGACTAGTTTCGGCCTCACAGGATCATCTTTAGGCCTGTAATATAATGATTCTTAATTAATATGTTAAAAACAATATAAGAATAGGTTGGTCACTTCACGATTAAAATTAAATAATTGGCACTATGTATAAATCACTAAATCACTAAAATGGATCCATATTGTAGCATTACAGTATTATTGTAGAATTTGAGATGTGGAAAAGAAAAAATAGATGAGCAGTGCAAAAATCACTAGAAAGAAAATAAATGGGTATGAAATCTACGAGAGTAAAGGTGAAAAATAATTTTTCAAATTTAAATAGCTTTCTAAAAAATTTAATTATTTTTTCTATGTTAAAATTCTACAACTACGATCTATACTACAAGAATAATGAATGTATAATGATGTTAAAAATGAGAAAACTAGATAAAATGCATAAAGTCCTAATCAGCGGTTTCCTAGAAACTGGCAACTCTGATAACGCCGACATCTGCAGGATCTGTTACTAGGGCTGATGTAATTCCTCCCCTCAAAGATTCAACTCCAAAGGGTTAGCGAGGGAGTTGAACGGTGGTATGGTCTACTGGTACTTCTTCTTGATTTACTGGCTTACGATAGGCTGAGACTTTTCTATCAACAAAAACTCCTGTTAGTAAGGCCAAAAAACAATACATAAATATTGTCCATATACTGGGGGTGTAGCGCACTCCTTGGAACTTGGTTATTGGTTTATTTTCGACGAATTTTGATTGAATTTGGTGTAGTTCATCTAGGTTGATTTCTTCTAATTCAAGATTGATATTTAATTTTGACGATTCAAAATTTTGGAATTGTAGTTCGGGAAACAACATGGGTTGACTTGAAGTTTGAAAGTTTTCTTCATTTGCGGTTTTTTTTCTGTTTTGTGGTCACTGAACAGCCGACTGGAATTTGAATGAGGTAACTGCCTATGGCTTCAATGACTTCTGTTTGATCATGACATTGAAGGGTGATTGGTTCCTTTGATGGGAAAGTTGCTATCCATTGATTTGTTCGATCTAATCTTTCGAACAGAGGTTGTTTTGTTGTGATTCGTGTTTGTTGACATGTGGAGGTGTTTTGGATATTTAAGAGGGCTATTTCGCATGGATATTCTTTCTTGGTCCCTTGGAGGTTAGTTTCGCCGCAAATATATGATGTTGCTGGGTGTAGCTTAAGTCAAGGCTTGCTCATAAACGCGCAATTGAAGTTATCTTTTATTAAGTAATTATTTTTTGGAATCACTGCTTTTAACTGACCCTGTTTCTCGACTGGTACAGGGTACAAATGGTAATAGTCAAAATTTTCAATAGTCGTTAAGGGAATTTTAAGTTATTTTGTTGTTAAATACGTAGCTCTCGATTTTTATCAGTTTTTCATATATCAAAATATTTTCTAAAGTTACTTCAAGTGGCAATTGACTGCCCTTTAATTTCCTTTGAATCTTTTGTAATTCCTTAAAGAAATCTGTGGTTTTCATGATAGTTGGGTGCATAATATTAAGTTTTGAGAATGATATAGATGTTTATATATCTTGCAATATTGAAATAATTATTTCCAACATATTAATAATTTGAATAAGGGTGTCTTTTATTATTATTGTATTTCCTAACTGGATAGTTGTTTCTACAACTGAAGCGATTCTTTCTAGTTTTTCTTTTAAAATTTCCTCATTATGTATTATTTGATTAACGGTTAAATTGAATTTATTTATTAGTGAAATTGACAACAAATTTTGGTTTTTTATGTTTACGGCCATGTTATCCTGATTTTCTTGGAGTTGTTTTATTAATAGTTCATACCGTTCTCCATCAGTGGAGTCTAAGTTACCTGATATAGATTTGAATATAAATCTTAGCCCATTAATGAGTCCTCTTTTTGTCCTATGAGTTGAAGGAGGGGGTAAAATTTCAACTAGTTTACTTTCAACTTTTTCTTCGGTGAATGCTAAGACTTTTAAGTAATTTGCAATGTCGCTTGAATAATATATGTTTTTTGAGGCATGAGTTTTTAGATCCATAGAATGATTTTTCAATTTATCAATTTCCACAATTATCGGATTCAGGTCACAATAATGAATTAGATTAAAATAACTTTCTATTATTTTAGCTGTTCCTAATTTGACGGGTATGAGTCCAAAGTTATTTTCCAGATTTTTCATTGTAATTTTGGATGAGGCTCCGAGGGTCCCAAAATATCTAAAGAAAATTAAGTTTGTTTAGTTTTAAAATCATACGTGTTTTTGAGGGGACGTTTTAGATTATTCATGTGAATTTTGTCTTGTGTATGAGTACCTACTGTTTTCTTAGTATTTCTAACTACTTTTAAAGTTACCGGTTTTTTAAATTTATTGGCGTTTGCTCCTCAAAAACCTTTTTTAGAGGAGCAAACATATCGGGTTCTTCGCGATTTTTATTGACCTTTTCAATAATTTTATCTTTGCGATTTATCAGATCTTGATTAATTTTGGAATACAAAATTTTGGTTCGTTCTCTATGATTATCGATGTAATTATTTAATAATATTTTATCAATTTCGATTCTAAAAGGGTCGTTACTACTTACGTATCCTTGCAATACATCAATAGGTTTAAATTTGGTTGAAGAGTGAATCGATTTGTTATATGCTAAGATTGCGTATGTCATTTTTAGTTTTGCGGGGGTATTTTGAAACCCTTGGTTGTTGAGAAGTCGAAGATGTTCAATTAGAGTGGAATGTAGTCTAATTAGATTTCTATTCTGAAAATTTTAAAAGTAGTGTATGTTATCTTCTTCCAAAACACACTGTAGCGCATTATTTAATGAGTTAGGTTTCATACAACGAATCGTAGTACCTAAAGGTTCTTTAAGACCTGACAAAAATGTCTTTAATGCTAATTTATTATAAAGTTCCCTTTTTAGTATTTTACTCTCGACAGTTTCTTCATGTACATCTACAAAGCTACAGAGGAAATTTAATATACAGGGTGTATCAACGATGAGTGGTTGAACGATAGCTGCTTCCCTATATGAGATAGGAAAAAATGCTTCAAATGAAAGTTGTAGAGGGCATTGAAAGCTACGTTCCAAAAATAACTACCAATATACAGGGTGTCCGATAAATGTATGAGTTATCGAAGTAATGTTTTTTTAAAGGAAACACCCTATATATTTTTACTCGATTAAATTTCTTTGGAAGAGTGTTTCTCAAAAATATAGGGTTGTATGGGGTTTATACTGGGTGGTTAGGAATTTATGGTGGGATTTAGGTAACAAAATGGGTTTATTCAACATCAAATATCTCTAAATCAATAATTTGGAATAATTTTTTTTTCTGCCGAATATTTTTGGAAATAGTGTATTTTCATTTCCTATTCATAATTTTACCAAATGGCGCTTTTCCCATACAGGGGCAACCAAAACTCGGGACCACTTTTTTCTCAGTTTTTTCACATGGAACACCCTGTAAATGAGGCTTTTATTTAAGGAGGTCCTTTCGCCACACCTTTCGCTTCAAATGTTAAAAAAAAAGTTATTAGATTATGACTAAAATTAATTTTTTTCTAATAGTTGAAGTCCTTATTTATCTAATACTGAACTTTTAACTATACCTTACCTTGCAAATTTTTGAGAATTTTTTTTTTAAATGTCAGTATTTGTACAGTGCCTCACGAGAAAGTAAGTCCTCAACAACAATTCTCGAATTATACTATTATTTATTGATTAGATGGAGTAGAAAAAAACTAAAAATAAGTTTTTTGAAATATTTAGATTTTGTTTTATACAATAAAATATATACAGGGTGGCTCACGCTCAACGGGACGGAGCTTTATGGGAAAACGACCAAAGATATAAAAAATTCGTTTGGGAGGAATACGTAGGTTACAGACGGCTACAATTTAAAATTTGTTAGATGTATACAGGATGTCCCACATAAGAAAAAAAAATTAGTTCATTAAAAATTATTCAAACAAGAGTAAACAATTAATTTCTGGGAGACTTTTTTTCCTTAAAAATTCAAATAAATCGAAAACTAATAATAATAGTAATAGGGAACCTTTAGTTAACTGACATTATTTTTGATGTAGTTTTTAATTCTAAAATAAAAAACAGGGTGTTCCATTAAAAATAATATAACTTTGTATATTTTCTCTTATGTGGGACATCCTGTATACATCTAACAAATTTTAAATTGTAGCCGTCTGTAACCTACGTATTCCTCCCAAACGAATTTTTTATATCTTTGGTCGTTTTCCCATAAAGCTCCGTCCCGTTGAGCGTGAGCCACCCTGTATAGTAAACCGTGGAACTTATTGAGAAATTAATATTAGAAAATCACAAAAAATTTTCAAGTAACCTAGTTGAAATTTTTTTGTGATTTTTTAATAATAATTTCTCAATAAATTCCACGGTAACCTATATATTTTATTGTAAAAAACAAAACCTAAATATTTCAAAAACCTTATTTTTAGTTTTTTTCTATTCCATCTAATCAATAAATAATAGTAAAA
Source organism: Psylliodes chrysocephalus (assembly GCA_927349885.1). Classification (NCBI taxonomy): domain Eukaryota; kingdom Metazoa; phylum Arthropoda; class Insecta; order Coleoptera; family Chrysomelidae; genus Psylliodes; species Psylliodes chrysocephalus. Next base: position 38,768,232 of record OV651823.1, read on the forward strand.
TTAATTATAATTCGAAAATTGTTGTTGAAGTCTTACTTTCTCATAAGACACTGTACAAACACAGACATTTTTAAAAAAAAAAATTCTCAAAAATTTGCACGGTAAGGTATAGTTAAAAGTTCACTATTAGATAAATAAGGACATCTACTATTAGAAAAAAATTAATTTTAGTCATAATCTAATATTTTTTATTTTACATTGGTGGCGAAAGGACCTCCTTAAAGCATTTTTTCCTATCTCGTATAGGGAAGCAGCTATCGTTCACCCACGCATCGTTGATACACCCTGTATTTAACACCCTGTCATAAAATTGTTGAGGTCGTTCATTAGGGTTTTGTCTAAGCAAAACTAAGTCACGATTTAAACAAGCTTCATCCCTTTGGTCTGCAAAATTTCTAGTAAGGGTATCTTTTAAGTTTTTCCAAGTTGCGACATTTTGAATGTTTACCACTAATCTGGCGTTCCCTTTTAATTTAAAAACAAGGGAGTTTAACAAATATCTATTTTGGAAATTATTCGGCTGATTTGCTATATAAAAACTGGCAATGATTGGATCACAAACTGATAAATATTGATAGAGCTCGTTCGGATTTCCGTCGAATTCAGGCACGCAATGCAAATATTCCGGCTTGAATTCGGCCATATCTTCCGAATTTTCTAAATTTGTTTCACTATTTGTTAAGTTAGGAAGCGAAAAATTATTATTTTGTGAATCTATATTTTCAATTAAATTAACTTGAGAGTTATCAGAGTCAGTTAAAGTGTTGTCGATACTTAGGTTTTCCAGAGAATTCAATAGTGATTCGATAGACATAAATAAAAGTTACTCACATTAAAATAAAACCGATTTTGAGCATATCCCTGCCTATAAATATAAGGAATCGAATTTTCTTCCAAAATTCGTTAGCCTTGCAGAACTGGACCATTTTGTTCCAATCCTCGTTGCTATTCGACTTGGGGTTCTTCAATGGGTCTTCGATAGACTGGGTTTCTCGATTTCTTGACAGCCACTCCACATCCAACACCTTCACTCGCGAATCTCAACAGTTTTATTGTTCAATATCTGGTTAATCGTAGAGACAAAAATCGAGCACGTTCGATACGCGACAATTCCAGATATCCTACTGACTGCGCCAAAAATAAACTTTCAAATTGAAAATAGCTTTTTAAAAAATTTAATTATTTTTTCTATTTTAAAATTCTACAACTACGATCTATACTACAAGAATAATGAATGTATAATAATGTTAAAAATGAGAAAACTAGATAAAATGCATAAAGTCCTAATCAGCGGTTTCCTAGAAACTGGTAACTCTGATAACGCCGACATCTGCAGGATCTGTTATAGTTCTTCCATTATCAATTGCAGAGCATAAAAACTCGTTCGGAACCTTTACCGACAATTTTGTTTGATCTGCCATAGGCGTAGATACCTACCTCATTTTATAAATTTATTTTATAAATACTTTTAATATATATCATATGCAAGAAAGTATTCGTTAGAAGGAAATCGAATCATTATAAATTGGACGATATTATACTCCTTGATTTAGACATATGCACTTAATTGTAGTCTTACTTGGACTTAAAAAAAAACATTATAGCTCGTTAACTTGCTACAACTGAATATTATTATTTATTGTTTCGGCCTTTACTTGATGAAAATCCATTTTATCTTGAATGAGTAAAACCAAATTTGGTAGATTTTCACAAAACTTTTATTTAAAAAAATAAAAAATTAAAACATAATGATCAATTAGATATTAATAACTCACCCTTATTTAATCTTTTTTCCTAGTTTTCTGTGAGATAATCCCCGGTAATGTTACTATCTTATTGTTATTTGATTGATATCATAATTACCTAAATACCCTTATTTACTTTAAATAGTTAGTTTATTTTGTTATGTTATTGTTGTTTTCTTAAGTACTTTGTTTTGTTAAATTATTGTGAAGTGTTTTAATTTGAATTTTTTATTTTTTAAAATAAAAGTTTTGTGAAAATCTACCAAATTTGGTTTTACTCATTCAAGAACTGAATATTAAATTATAAAACGTAAAAGAGCGAGTAAAGTGTACCTGCCTGTAAAGGCGTTTGGTTTAAACAGGGTACCAGATGTGAACTGAGCCCTTTTTGTACCCCATTCGTTTTTTTTTTTCTGGAAAACAAAATTTCAAAGCAAAAACCATAAAGTAAAATAAATTCTTTGCAAATAAAACAAAAGAAAAAAAACAATTCAATTCTAAAGTATCTTTATAAATAATCATGGCAGTCTGAATCATCTGAACTAGAGTCATCATTTGGTTGAATTATGATGGGTTGTAAAGAGGGTAATACTACATACTCATCTTCTTCTTTAATAACATGTTCGACACAGTTTTTCCAAAGCTCTTGGCGGTCTGCTGCTAGAACTTTCTTTACGAGTTCTACAACCTCTGTACTCAGTTCTGGAGACTGATTACATTTTCGTAATTCTGATTTTACGTTTGCCCATATTAACTCTATAGGGTTAAATATGCAATAGTAAAGAGGTAGTCTGAGAAGAGTATGACCCTGTTCTTTGCACAGCTTGTCAATATAATAAATTTTTTCCAACTTCATGCCTTTAATAACAGTAAGCAATTCTTTGTTTGTTGGGCCTTTTTTACGATCACTGGCAGGAATAGGAATATTTTTTTCAGACATAAACGCTAAATTTGAGCTTTGTTACTGCTACTATTTGGTATTTTAAGGAGTTGCCACGAGTGGTAGGATGCGTTGTCCATAACGATTACTGACTGTGGTGGAATGTTAGGTAAAAGCTGTTCATTAAACCATTTTTCAAATGATTCTGCTGTCATATCTTCATGATAATCAGCTGCACAGTTTTTAATTTGTTTAGCAGATAATAATAAAGCATTAGGCACGAAACCGTCTTTGCTTCCATCGTGTACTATTATAATACGTTTCCCTTTAGAACAAGGCCCATTCAAACAGCAATTTTTACTACTATCAACCCAACCGAAATTCGTGACTGTCAAACCATGTTTCATCTAGATAAATTATGTGTCTATTAGAACTTCTGTACTCTTTTATCTGACGCAAATAATCTTGTCGCCATTGAACTATCCTTGACGATTCGGTGATTGCCATCCGTTTATTTAATTTTTTGTGTTTAAAACCACATGCTGACAAAACTTGACGCAATGTTTCCAAACTGGTATAAGTGTATCCTGGAAAATCTGCTACCTTTTGCTGTATTACTTCCAATGTTAGAACCCTGTTCTCCTTATATAAACTATAAATTGTCCTTAGTATAAAATCTTGTCAACTAATTTCAGTTTTCTTTACATGTTTTTCGGTTTTGTGAATGATCCACAGCAACCCCTTTTGTGACTACCCGATAAATGGAAAATTTATTTACTTTAGTTAATTCAGCAATTCTTATTATGATCGCATTATCAGACTGCTGAATATTTTCCTTTTTTAAACATTCGAATATATTTAAAATAACTTGTTGTGTTTGTATATCTAAATCCTTATTGTTAAAGTCATACCTGTCTATAATCTCACTAAACTGTGCAATTTTATTTTCTTCATTCGCCCACGGTCTAAAGAACGCCATATTTATATTTATTAAAAGAAATTTAACCACACATACAAAACACACCGCACGACAGTACTCCACTGATATCGCAGACTGTCTTCTAGGAATATTTTCGAACACTCCTGCCCTCCGTAAACCTTCGGCCAATACAGTGCATTTAAGTTTACGATTCAATGTTTTCATTGGTAAACAACGGAGATGGTGGATTTTGACACATATATATCAAGAACACGTGGACTGACCGTTCGTTTATGCAATTGATAATGGAAGGACTATACTAGGGCTGATGTAATTGGTGAAAATGAGCAATTACAAATGCATTTAAATTGGTCGGGATGACAAATAAGGCTGATAATGTAAAGTGGTGGTATAGTCCCCGTCAAAGTAGGTCCGGATATGTGAAAGAGGACTTGGTGTGTCCTCTGTAAATCTGGAGAATGTAAGGATGGTGGAAAGATGAATCTTTCTGGCTCAGCTGTAGATAGGTTAGAAAATGAAGAGCGTAGATAAAGGCTTCAATAAATATCGTCATTTCCGTCTAATTTTTTATTTTCATTTACCCTTTCGTCTTTAGCTTCGAAATTCATTGTCAAAAGAAAATAAAAGAAATCATTCATACACGTATATAATAAAACAACGTGAATTCATTTATTTAATGAGCTGATAAGCATTTATTTTAATAAAAAAACATATATGTGAATATAAAAAAAATTGAAATAGATTAATATCAAAATCAATTTAAACATACAACAAACATATGCAAATTGAACTAATAAAAGTTAATAACATACCTTCTGAATGTAACACATTTTAAGTCGGTAAATTTTTAATAATATGAGGGTTTTGCAGTTGAAATGAAAATTATAATTTATTTTTGTCTCAATAAAAATTTAAACATAAGTTATCAAAGTGAATTAATAATCTCAAAGGGTTATCAAAAATTATTAATGGCAAAACTTCAAACAATAATTAGATTCTTAAACAAATTTCTCGTTTTTATTTTGCAAAAGACTTTTTTGCCTTCTTCTGTTGCCTCTACCACTTTTTTTTAGTAGTTTCGAGGAGAATTTCACTATGAAAACCAGGAGAACGATCAATTGGTTCGTAACATTTTGATATTATGGGTCTGATAAGAGATAAGTTTTGTTAATATTACCTCTTACATAGCTGTAACTTTTAAAAATTTTAATTGAAAATTGTATTTGTGAGAAGGCCGTTTTTATATTATTTTTAAAATTTCTTATAATCGTTGGTAACATAAACCTGCAAAAAATATATTATTTTATTCCTAAAATATATCACACCACAATGCACATTTATATAATACTAGCTTTGCTTTGCTCGCGACTTTGCTCGCATATAGTCGTGTTATTAATATAAAAACTTCCTTTTTTATTCATTTTTATTAGTTTTATTGATTTTCATTCATTTTTTTTATACTTATTCATTTTTTTAATTTTTATTCATTTGTATTCATTTTTATTCATGTTTATTAATATTTTTAATAATTTTTATTAATTTTTAATTTTCGTTTTACTTAAACAAAAATAAAATAGTCATAACTACCAGAAACTTAATTATTTCGAATTAATAAAAATTAAGTGATTCTATTGCAGAAAGGCTATAAGTTTTTAGAATTACCTTTAGGTTGGCACGGAAAGCTTAAATAGGCAAAAATCGCAATTTTCATTGCATCAGTCTTTAAATATAAAATTATTGACTTCAAGAAATCAAATCAAAATGTTCTCAACTTTTAGTGCTCGAAGTAAAATAAAAAGAAAAAGCATCAACATGTTTTATACGTCAAAAAAATCTACGGTCTATTCAAATTCTTACTATCGTAATAAATTTTAAACTAAAGATTCCACATCCTGAACGGCGTCGTTTAATATGATAAAAGTCCTTAAAGGCTACCGCTCCAGAACTTCATTTTTCATTCAAATAATTCAGCGACTCCTGCTTAAAATATTGGTTCAAAAGCGTGTACATTGACAACCTAATTCCAGGAATTTGAATTTCCTTCGCAAGATCAAATCGAGAGCTTCGAGTGAAGCATTTTAAGTTAATTTTTATAAAGAACTTTTTTGAATTTGTGTTAAATGCAGCAAATACTTTATTTTACATCTGGGTCAGTGTTCCGTGTTTCTAGTTGAGCTTTGTTTCTTTGAGTGAATAGTGGGAGTTTAAATTAAATAAAAATTACATTTTAATAATTATTTGTTTCAAATTTAACAAAATGAAATAACAAGTAATTAAAGCTAAAAAATGTGTGGAAATTTTAGAAAGAACAGTAAAAATAAGAGCAGATACACAAGAAATAAATAAATACAGAATAAAAGTAGCTTTACAATTTTAAGTCAATACCTATGTTATGTTGGGAATGAAGTGTTAATGAACTGCGACCTAAAAGATCTGTTGTACCCCCTTATGTCGCTAATGCAGCGAGAAAATGTCTCAATGCCTATAACGACCCTTCCAATCCTATCTTTTCCAGGAAGTGTAGGATTTGGAGTGGCTTCAATTTAGGTAAATCTCCCTCTTCTATTTGATATGCTCCTAGATATAGTGTCCTTGGATTCTGGAGTGCTACACATTCAGTTAGAATGTAAATGGAGGTTTCGCCCTCCTCTTCACAGAATCTGCACTCACTATCTTCTACTACTCTCAGTTTACTAAGGTGTCCTTATAGTTTGCAATGCCCAGTAAGGATCCCTGTTACAATACGTAGCCTGTTCTTGCTCAGGCAGATGCAGGCTTCCGATCTTTTCTGGTTATATTTACCCAGAAGTATATTAGCCTGTCTTTGCCCCAATAGATTATTTCAATAATCGGTTCTTCTAATGCCCATTTCATTTTTATTCTCTTCTAATATTATGTTACTGCTGATACCGCCACCGGCTCAGGTCCCACAAAGGGTGTTTGAGGCCCTTTTCTTGCAAAACTTTCTACAATCTCTTTACACTGTACCCCGTTATGTCCTGAGACCCAAGTGAGAATAACTCTATTGTTCTGGCCCAGCTCATTCAATTTTTCTAGGCATCTCCAATCCATTTTTGAGCTGATCGTAGATAATGTTAATACTGTTAATTTTTCCACACTTATAATAAATCTATTATGTGTTGTCTACCTTTCTCTATCTGTAACAATCGATACGCTAAATTACTTTCTATGTTGGCACATTTTAATATTTTGTTACGAGGGTTACTGAAAAAGTAAATGAACCTGCTACTAATCCTGAGGTAAGAGTTGAGATAAAAGGTAAACATATATAACAGTAAATTGTTTATTATCAAGTATATAATATTAAAGATATATTTAAGCCTATCTAATAATGATTTTCCTTCGTCTTTCTTCCTCGATACTCATATATTTGTAGTCCCGTACTTCGAACCTTTTAACGGTACGCCTATGCCAAAGGACAGCAAAATTCCAATACACTGATAAGCTGATCCTAAATACTCACTTCGTATTCGTACCTCCTTGACGGTAGTTAAAAAAGTGATTCGAATTAATAATTTATTATCGTTATACTATTTAAATTAAAAAATGGTAATTATCAGTCCACATTTTTTGCAAGTCAGTTTTTATGTGTAATCGTTAAATTACAATTCTTGTGAATAAATGAAGGAAAATTTCAATGTAAACAAGTTTAAAATAGTTAATAGTCGTTATACTATTAAATTAAAAACCACATTTTGTAATCATTTTATTACAAAGTATTGTGGACATGTGAATAAATTATGGAAAATTCCCATGTAAACAGATTTAAAATTTAATAGTCGTTATACTATTTAAATTAAAAAGTGGTAATTATCAGTCCACATTTTTTGCTAGTCAGTTTTCATAAGTAATCGTTAAATTTCAAATTCTTGTGAATAAATAAAGGAAAATTTTAATGTAAACAAGTTTAAAATATTTGATAGTCGTTATACTATTAAAAAATATATATATATATATATATATATATATATATAAACTGTCCCATGAATATTATTTGTTATAATAAAAAGATTTTTATTGTTCTTGGATTTATTCCACTAAATGAATAAAAATTGTCCTTTCAGCTTTATCTGAAGGAATGAATACAGAAATTCATGAGGTGGAAGTGCATGCTACTTCGGATGGGACGCCTGTTTTGACTGAAAATTATGAATTTTTGGGTACTAGACCTAAGGAAATGGAAATGGCAAAAGAAAAATTACACCAAGAATTAGCATTAAGATGGGGCTCTTATCTGCAGGATGGTATACAAAAAGAAAACAAAGAAAAAATAATACAAAAATACCCCTTATTTCAAAATTGCCCATTATTAAAAACTCCGGATTTAGGGCCAGAAATTTCAACTTGCTTAAACGAAAAATGTTTAAGGCAAGATAAATTTTTGCTTGGAATTCAAGATCAAACGGGACATGCGTTAGCTGCATTAGGTTCCCATATATGAATAAATTATTAGAAGATGATAAAAATAAGGAAAATATTACTATACTTGCAGATGTTTCACAATTAATTTGTAACATTCATCATGCCATATCCACTCATAGAAGATATAATATTTTACCGTTCCTTAATTACTCGTCTAGAAAATTAGCAGAGACAAGTAAGGTCGATGAATTCCTATTTGGAACAAATTTCGTATCAGAGGTCAAGGCAACACATTCAGCTAAAAAGACAAGTTTGGAACTAAAAGCAAAGCCATATGTAAAGCCCTTCATTTCTTTTGGCCAACAGTTTCAAAGAAGCCAACCAGAAAGAAAGTCGAGCCGTTTTCAACAAGACCGAAGGAATTTAAACTACAAGCGCCCGCAGATGAACGTGAAGAAGAAATATCCACAATTGAACAAGTATTGGAAAGACAAGGACAACAGGAGACAACAGAAACAAATGAAACAATATTAATTAATCAGGTACCAACAGCTTACGCAGGTCGCTTAGCAAAATTTTTCGGTAATTGGAAAAATATTACTTGTAATAAGACAGTTCTTCAATGGGTGAAAGGGGTAATTATACCATTTAAATCATCCCCAAAACAATTTTATATAAAAAATAACAACATTCCAGTTACTGAAAAAATGGCCTACAGCCAAAAAATTAATAAGTTATTAAAAATAGGTGCAATAACAAAATCTCAATATGAACCAGAGGAATTTTTGTCCACTTATTATTTAATAAAAAAACCTAACAAGAAAAATAGATTTATTTTAAATTTAAAATCATTAAATGAGTTTATTGAACCGCCACACTTCAAACTTGAAGATTACAAAAGTGTTATTAGAAAATTACAAAAAATTCTTTTCTGGCGAATATTGATATGAAAGATGCATACTATATGATAAATATTCATAAGGATAATAGAAAGTATTTAAAATTCATATATAATGAAGAGCGATATCAATTTAACTGCCTTCCTTTTGGCCTTAATATAGCCCCATATATTTTTACAAAAATTTTAAAGCCTCTAGTAACAATGCTGAGGAAAGAAAACATCTTGTTTATAATATACTTAGATGATATTCTTGTTATAGATAAAACATATGAAGATTGTCACTCTGCTGTACTTAAAATTATTGATTGTTTATCTAAATTAGGTTTTTTAATAAATTTTAAAAAAAGCAACATAATTCCATGTCAACAGTTAAAATTTTTAGGTTTTATATATGATACAAAAAATATGAAATTTTATTTACCACCACAAAAAGTAGAGGATATTTACAGTCAATTATTGATTTTTAATAATAAGGCTCATTGTTCGATTCAATATCTAGCAAAACTCACCGGTAAATTAGTAGCCGCTTGTCCTAGTATAGACTATGGGTGGTTACATTTGAAAAGCTTTGAAAGAGAAAGATATTTAGCTTTAAAAAAATATAATAATAATTATAAACATTATATTGAAATTCCTTCTCATTTAAAGATTGATGTTGCCTGGTGGTTGAAGAATATAAAATGTTCAAACCAACAAATCAACAGAGATCGAAATTATGTCTTCGAGATTTTTACAGATGCCTCTAAATCAGGGTGGGGAGTCTCTTTCAATAATAATACAACTCATGGTTTTTGGTCTCAAAGTCAGACAAAATATCATATTAACCACTTAGAGCTAATTGCTGTCTATTATGCCTTAAAATCATTTGCAAAAGATCAAAGGAGATGTAACATTTTATTGAGGGTTGACAACAAGACAGCAATAGCTTGCATTAATAAGAATGGAAGTATAAAATATTCAAAGTTAAACCAAATTACGAGGAAAATTTGGGACTGGTGTGAAAGACGAAAAATTCATATACTGGCCTCGTATATACCTTCTAAAGAAAATATTAAAGCAGACATCGAATCTAGGTCATTATCTATTGAAACAGAATATGAACTTCATGACATAGCAATTAACAAAATATATAAAAAGTTTGGTATTCCTACAATCGATTTATTTGCTACTAAACTAAATGCTAAATGTAAAAATTATGTTTCTTGGGGTCCTGATCCAGATTCCTGTCACGTAGATGCATTTACTATTCAGTGGAATTTTTTCTTTTATGCTTTTCCCCCCTTTTCAATAATTTCGAGAGTTGTACAAAAAATAATTTTGGATAAAGCTACAGGGATCCTAATTGTACCTAACTGGCCATCACAACCTTGGTATCCGCTTGCTTATAGACTTGCAGTTTGCAAGCCACTTATATTAAAACCAAAAAAGAAATTGTTACTCTCTCCTTTCAGGAATCCTCACCCGCTACACAGACATCTTACAATGGTTGCTATGAAATTATCAGGGAAGCAATGTTAAAAAGAGGAGTTCCTAATGACGCAATACCAATAATGACGGCATCTATCAGTAAAGGGACTTTAAAACAATATGACACTTGTTACAGAAAATGGTGGGTTTATTGTATTAATAATAATGTAACACCAATCGAATTTAATTTAAAACATTTTATATTGTTTCTACAAGAACAAATGAATTCTAATTTATCTTATTCAACTTTAAATACTTATAGATCAGCTCTGAATCTCATAAACCCACCAAACCCTAAAGAAGAAGTCATCATAAAAAGATTTTTGAAGGGTATTTTCAATATGCGACCATCGCAACCCAAATATCAGTACACTTGGGACCCCGAACCAGTATTGAATTATTTAAAACAATTATTTCCACTGGAAACATTAAAATTAGAGATATTAACAAAAAAACTAGTAATGTTATTAGCTTTAACATCCGGGCATAGGACCCAAACCCTTTCAAAAATTTCTTTGCAAAATATCGTAACATTAAAAGATTCTATTCAAATAAAGATATCAGAAAAAATTAAAACCTCGGGGAAAAATAAGCTACAACCAGTATTACATTTTCCATTTTTTAAAGAATGTCCTGAACTCTGTGTTGGCTCTATAATTATTCATTACATTAATATAACAAAAGAATTTAGAAATTCAAGTAATACGTACCTGATTTTAACACATAAAAAACCTTATCATCAAGCTTCATCTCAAACCATCAGTAGATGGCTGAAAGATGTGTTGAGAATTAGTGGTATTGATACTAGTTATTTTTCTGGTCAGAGCACACGTCATGCGGCTACTTCAGCTGCTTATAGATTAGGAGTTAATATAGATACTATTAGAAATTCTGCAGGTTGGACACAAGCTTCAGACGTTTTTAATAGATTTTATAATCGACCTATGATTAGCGATCCAAAAGAATTTGCACAGACAATATTAAATATTGAAGGATGTAAAGATTAATATTAAAATATATATTATTAAGTATATTTATTTTGTTAAAAATTATTATTTTCACATTAGGATGTAGAGCTCCAAATTAACAGTAAAATATATTTTAATTTTCTGTTAAAAAATGGTTAGTTTCATGTTGTTTAAGTCAACGTGACACTAGGTTATAAATTCCAATTTAACATTAAAACATAATTTTTTTTTTTGTTAAAATCGTTACGTTTCATAAATGTTGTTATATTCAACATGATATTAGGATGTAAAATTCCAGTTTAACATTGAAACAGAATTGTCATTTTGTTCTTAATTGTATTTCATATTGTTTAATTCAATTATTTAAGTTGTTATATTTTTGTTGTTTAATTCAACTTATATAATAAAGGAATATAAGAAAAATTCATTATGTTTCCTTTAGAGATCGCACAATATTCTTTAAACATCTACAAATATATGAGTATCGAGGAAGAAAGACGAAGGAAAATTAAAAAATTTGATTGACTTACCTGTAAGGAAGATCAATTTTAATTTTCCGAGTCTTTCTTCCGAAGATACTCATAACCCAACCCTCCCATAAAAACGACCCAAGTGCGATCTGTAGAAGTCGGTACTAATAACGAAGTGAGTATTTAGGATCAGCTTATCAGTGTATTGGAATTTTGCTGTCCTTTGGCATAGGCGTACCGTTAAAAGGTTCGAAGTACGGGACTACAAATATATGAGTATCTTCGGAAGAAAGACTCGGAAAATTAAAATTGATCTTCCTTACAGGTAAGTCAATCAAATTTTTTAATTTTTCATCATTAATAAATTTAGCTAGCCGGATATAAAGTAAAAATAAAAGTAAATTCATCATATGCAACGTAGGGCTCAAAATAAATTTACATTACAATTAACGAAGACAACGTGTAGCACATGTCAAAATGACAGTTATATAATAAAATAAACATTTGAAATTAACATATCAATACATAAATACATAGATACATAGATACATAGATACATAGATACATAGATACATAGATACATAGATACATAGATACATAGATACATAGATACATAGATACATAGATACATAGATACATAGATACATAGATACATAGATACATAGATACATAGATACATAGATACATAGATACATAGATACATAGATACATAGATACATAGATACATAGATACATAGATACATAGATACATAGATACATAGATACATAGATACATAGATACATAGATACATAGATACATAGATACATAGATACATAGATACATAGATACATAGATACGTAGATACATAGATACATAGATACATAGATACATAGATACATAGATACATAGATACATAGATACATAGATACATAGATACATAGATACATAGATACATAGATACATAGATACATAGATACATAGATACATAGATACATAGATACATAGATACATAGATACATAGATACATAGATACATAGATACATAGATACATAGATACATAGATACATAGATACATAGATACATAGATACATAGATACATAGATACATAGATACATAGATACATAGATACATAGATACATAGATACATAGATACATAGATACATAGATACATAGATACATAGATACATATATACATAGATACATAGATACATAGATACATAGATACATAGATACATAGATACATAGATACATAGATACATAGATACATAGATACATAGATACATAGATACTTAGATACTTAGATACTTAGATACATAGATACATAGATACATAGATACATAGATACATAGATACATTTAACTTTCCAACTCAATAATCAACAATGCTTACAAAATACTTTCTTTCATCTTTCCAAAATCTACCCCAACATTCAATATTATCCCCTCTGACATTTCTTAAAAAATGAATGATAATCTTAAAAATCTTATGACAATCTATCATCTTAAAAATAAAAGCAACATCATTCTTGATAATTTTACAATAAAATTGTTCTAGACTTTAAATCGTCTAGCTTTGCTTACTTCAATTTTGACATAATAATCCTAAATTTCGTTATCTGTGAATTTCCCTTATCAATATATATTATAATAATATCAATAACAAAATAATAATAATAACATTAAGATAATTAGAATGAACTAAATGCTTAACAAGAATACACCCTGTAGAGCAAAAAAAAATATAAATAAGGAAAAAGTCACATAAAAAATTGTGAAGGGTTGTCAGTGTACAGTGAACAGTAACTGAACGTTTAATTTCGAATTTATGTGATTGTTTAGAAGTCAATGGCGGTATTTTCTGAACATTTATTGAAAGAACGCTATGATTAAGAGAATTTTTATGTGTAAATTTGTTTATTTGTTAATATGCCATAACTTGAAAACAAATGAAAATCGGATAAGAACATATGAGGTTTTTTACATTATTTTCACGTGTATAATATACTCCTAGAGTTTGGTGCGCTCCTCCCGACTCACCCTGTATAGTTACTCACAAAAGCAGATACACACGTTAAAATTATAACACATCTTTGCGCCAATTAAAAAGTATGCAATTTAACCGACGAAGTTTTTAAATATAGAGCCAGAACTTTTTTCCAGTTAAATTTCTTTTGATTTATACTTTAATAACTGTACATGGTTAAAGGTTTATTATTAACACGCGATATAAAATATTTAAAATTTTACTAAAACAGCATACTTTTCCACTAACCTTGTACAGAATGTATTTGACCGTGTTTTGAAGAATATTTTTATGGTAAAGTAGGTAATAATTAAAATTCGATTTTCACTAATTTATGACTCACCCTGTAACTAATAATAATTTACGTCATATGTTAAACTGAAAATATTGTTTAATACCTATGAGTAGAGCAGTACTTTTGAAAAATATCTGTAACCATAGTAATTTATTAAGAGACACACCCTTTTAAAAAATGGCCTATTTGTAAATTTACATCAAATAATAGTCATCGAATTGAGTTGTGCCTATGGACACTATAGTTTAGCAACTATCCAAAATGCGTTAAATCCATTTTTTATGATTTTTTAGGTAAATGAAAGAATGTAGTGTATTTTAGTCAATCTATCATCATGATAATCCAGTTCTATCAAAATGCTAAATCCAATAGAAATAGCCATAACGAGATCACTTAACTAAGCAAAACGCATTAGATCCATTTTTCAGTGAAGCAAAACGCATTAAATGTCGAGTTTAAGCAAAGTTTCTTAACCGCCGATAGGGTATTTGGTCGAGCGAAGAAAGTTTTAAGAAAGCACACAACAATAAAGAATAAATATATAAAGAATTTGGAGAAGTAAAATGTCTTGGGCAAGACTGGCTGCTTTATGATGTTAAACACTTATAGACCTATTTAAAAAAGACTGATGGTATATCGGATTTGAAAAAGTTGTGTTGCGAAAAAATCAAGCTGCACGCCTAACCATAAACTTCTTTCAAAACTTTTAGTTTGAAAGTACAGCTGAGACTCCAAAAACCCTCCTTAAAAAAGGTAAAAAAGATTCTGAGTTAAAAATGGAAGCTCTTAAACTTGGAAGACCACTTAAGGAAAAAAAAAATCATTGAAGCACTTATTAGCCCAAGAGTATGGCGAAGAATGGAAGCAAGAAGATGATCTAGTATGGTACAAAACTATTTTACAAGCTAGTGAAGATGAAATAGAGGAAGAACAAAGCGAGGCCGAAAATACCTGCGACTGACTGGAGGAAGATGTTGCTTTACATATTTAATTTAATTTTTTAATTTTCGTTAATAAAATCAGTTTTTAACTAAAATTTTAGTTTTTATTCGCCTTGTAAATAATGTAAAATTCATCACTTTAAGCAAAACGTAATAAATCCAAATGAAAATTAAGCAAAAAGAAATAAATCCACACTAACTAGGCAAAATGGCATATATCCATATTTTAGTTGAGCAAAACGAAGTAAATCCATTAAAAAAATACACATATTATTGGGAAAATCTTAAATTTGAACTTAAACTAAAAATATTTCTCTTTAAAACTGTTATTTATATCATTCTGCAGTAGATAAAAGTTGCAGTTTTTCTTCTAACTCATTTTTCTAGTTTTTTAAGTTTTACTGAAAACAACATATTATGGATTTAATGCATTTTGGATAGTTGCTCCTCAATTGTTATATGTCAAAAATTCAGGAAATTTCGCCGAAGCTCATTTTTCCATAAGCTAGTCCTTCTGAAGTTTAGTAGAAGCTAAGTATTGACCTATTTAACCCATTGAAATTTTTTCTTAATTGACTTGATTCTTGTTTACGTTTGTCAATGATATACTTGTAAATAATTATATGTATAAGTACTACCAACAGAAATATTTGACTGTAGATTCTTTTCCATTTTAAACAAACCAATTTACATTTTATATGAGTATGACAATTTATTATTCAATATCCGTCACTGGCCGTATCACAAATAAATGTAAAATAGATATGTAACCGTAAATTGCATTTAACAATTTGATGAGCAGATAAAATGTACGTAACAATCAAAATAAACAAGAATGGTCATCGTTATGGTAATACTACTGACTGGTTCGCGTTCAGCTTCAACAAAACCAATTTGGATTATTCTAACAGCTTTTAAGGATTACTAATCGTATCGTCCATCTCATATTGGAATGTAGAACTTTGTGTATTTTTTACTTTCCTGTGGGAGTGGTCAGCAGAAAATCTGTTATCTTTTTTAAGTTATTTATAGAAAATTAAAGGATAATGGCTTCTGGTTTCATTTCATTTCATTTAATTGGAATCATCTGAATTTTTTGTATGGGATAGAAATACAAATAGGTACCTAAACAGTCCGACAGCGAGAAATATTATGAACTAAATTAAAAAAAATCTAATGTGTCCAACACATAACTTTCCTGTCTAGTTTTTACAGACTTTTTATGGTTATTTTCTACAACCTATTGTATCACCAATGTAAATGTTTCGGGGATGAAATAAATACATACATTTTCCACAAACATTTTACTCGAAACATTTTTTCATTGTATATTCATTGTCAACGAAAATAATAAAAAAATAAAATTTTACACTTTTCCTAACGTTTTTCCGTTACGGTCAATTTGGGCGCCAAATTGTAACCCCCAAAACGTTACTTTAAGTTCGGTTGTCCCTGATGTCAACCTTGTAGCTCCGGTTCACTCAAGTGGAGAAGGGGGTGGGTGATTACTTCGTAATCAGGGAAAAATTAATTATTTTAGCTGTTCTGTTAAATTGGACGCCAGGTAGATCTACTATACCAAGCCACTACAAATCAGAAAAGTCCTACTTTTAAACCTACCAAATAAATAGGAAAATAAAAGACAACCTTAACTCAAACCTTGTTTATTTCCTAATTGGAAGATAGTTTCCCCTTAGTTAATGACCCCTTTACAATTAGTGCGCTATTAGCGACTTCAAACACAATTCATATGCTAGAAGGACTAGATTTTTACTTACATACCTGAGGGCTAATCATAACCCCAAATTAATACCAGTATTTACAATATTTTAGCGCAGTGTACAGAAATTAGACAGGGTTAGTTTATTGAATCTCAATAAAATCAATAATATTACTTGTCAGTACCCCATTAAAATCCCCAATAAAATCAATAGTATTACTTCTCAATTCCCCACGGTCATTAGCGTTGGATCCAAGGCGAAAGACATATCAAGCGCAACTCATAGAAAAGGTTAACTTCATTTAATATTAAAAATCCTGTAATTTCTGTATATTACAGAAGTTCATATCCAAAATACTTATAAACTAAAATAGTATTTATTTCACTAAACAATGTGAAACATACTCTTATTATAAAACACTATGAATTATGATATATGAACTAACCATGAAACATAGGCAATGAGGGCCTTTAATAGCATATGAACACAACGTTATTTAATCAAATAAATTCATAAAGAAAACTGTATACATATACGTATCAGTGGTAGACTAAATAATAAACCCCAAATTATAACCGAAACGTTAGAAAAATAAATACATAATTTCCACTTATCTCCTGGTCCGTGCTATTCAAGGCTAGCGTTGCCGCCTGTGGCATGTAGTCCTATGATACCAAATCTCTGATGTTCTAGAAAAGTAGATGAGGTGTTCGAACCCCAAAATGGCTGTTCTTCATTAAAGAGGAAGTACATAATCAATACCAGTCAGGAAAACGCTAGTACTAGGCAGTATTTTCACTACCATACAGCTGCACCGTGCCCAGCAATAGTAGCAGGCAACACCGGTACCAAACAACACCGGTACCAAACAACACCGGTACCAAGCAACACCAGTACCAAGCACCCTAAAAAGTACAATCCTAATTACAATCTGATAACCTAAATTGATCCCGCCCCTTTACCTCTTGAAAATTAATGTGAATTAATTGAACCTCCCAGAGGGTTGAAATTATTGCCCAAGTAAAGACTATTCAAGCAAAGCATCAAAAGTTCCCAATAAAAAAAAATGAACCAGTAAAACTATACAGTTTAACCTGTTTCCCCATATTCAACCCCCTTAAAATCTGAAAGAATCTGTTATTAAAAATGAATGGGTAGCAATATTTACAATTTATCAAATAAAACACAAAGAATAAAACCAACCTCTATTCCGGAGGGTGTAACTTCGAATCAAATCTGCTAGAACTTCTTAAAAACCAATTCTCCCTTTAATATATGACCCAATTACGATCGGTCTCCAACCATCAAACTGCTCCAGGACGACGGATGGGTTGAACTTCAATATTTAGTGCTCCTCAAGATGAGATGGAAAAGCCGGCACACAATCACATAAAACAATACCGGTCTAACTTCGCGTTAACCAACTTCAAAACGTGCCATCAATGCTTCCCATAAAATAGAGACACTTTTACTAGGCTCCCCACGCGGGATGATATACAAAATCACATAAAAAAAGTAAAAAGTCTCTTAGCGAATTTTCAGTTCAACACCTCCATTATTCCTTGTTGGAAAGAAAGACGAAGCTGCCACGTGTTACAAATTACGCCGTTCTTCGCCCCCTAGCATAAAACCTCGACCGCGCAGAATCACTTCAAAGAAAACCCATTTAAACCAATCGCCACTGTCCGATCTCTAGAAATTATTGTTGGTTATACTGTGCGACCAATGACCTCCTTCAACTGCTAGAATGCGACTATTCGCATTCAGGCTGACAGCTCTGTTAACACTGCTCGACCAATAAGAAAACCCAAAAATATGCCCATGAAAAGCAACCATCGCTTAAACGAGCACTCCTTAGTTCATGAATCACTGGCGTATGAATCGAGGTCAGACATATGACGTCCCTTGTCCTCCGTCAAGCAGAGAGAGAGAGAGGCATTACCTAAGAATCACTTATTGAACAAAGACAGACATCTCGAAATGCGACAGGCATACTTCATTAAATTAAATGACATCCTACATTAGTTTTAACCTACAAAATACCAAACACATTGTAAACAACACTTCTACAAGTGAACAGTATTATTGAGAATCATAGTGAAATTCAGTGTAACCTTGTAAAAATTATGTGAGCCCTAAGGAGGAACATTTACCCCAGTTACGCTAAATATCTTTTGAATAAAATCAACAAAATACAGAGGTTATTGTAAACAATATCTTAAGAGTGAAACCTACTACTGAAAACCATAGTGAAATTCAGTGTAACCTTGTAAAAATTATGTGAGCCCTAAGAAGGAACATTTACACCAGTTACGCTAAATCCCATTTGAATAAAGCTGTGTTTTCTCGAAAATCTAATGAAGTTCTACGACAGGAGCATATTCAAGGTAATTTCTAGATTATAAGTTAATGCTCTGCTAGTTTTGAGACAGAAATAGTCGATAAGGCATAACGTTCGATTAAAACCGTTACACATTTTGAAAAAATATGCATGGAACAGAAATTAAAGAGAATATTATTACAAGCAACTTTTATTTAAAAAAATGTTCTACTCCAAGCATAAATAACAGTTATATTCCATAAAGTAGAAAACAATCTACTATAAAATATCCACCTAGATGTTCCGACTATGCCCAAAATTTAATCAGTTCACCTCAGGTTGGATAAAAGCTAAAAATTCAAATTATTTTCTCTTCATCTGTTTTTGAGTAATCTTTTACTCGAAACTTGCACATTTTGTTAAATATTTCGAATATGGTTTATTTTAGAGAAATTATGTATGGCACAAGAATTATAAAGCATGATACTACAAACAACTTTTATTAAAACAATTTTCTCAAAAATTCGAATGTTACACTTTTTGTCAGATTTCTCGATCGCGGACAATTTTTGGAACATTATCGTGGGAAAAACATTATAGAGAATAATATAAGCAACTTTTATTTCATAAATCTTCTACTTCAAGTGTAAATAAGAGACCCTATAAATTAACCCCTTCCCTCCCCAGATGTTCCAACTTTTCCCAAAATCTAATCTGAATGCCGGAATAAGGCTTGAGTAAAACATTTGATGTTTTTCTCTTCTAAGTTATCTTCAAAAGTCGAAATAGTAATTACTTTTTCTCAAATATCTCGAAAACGGTCCATTTTAAATAACTTATATATATGACAAGAATGCCATCTCAAACAACTTTCTTTAACAATTTTCTTTAAAATTTTAATGCAAGGATTTATGTTTGATTTTACTCTAGATACAAATTTTCTGAAAATAATATTATTATAAATAACTTGACGTTGGTTCCGTATTGTTTTTAAAGATACGCAAAAGCAATCTTCTCTATAAAGATTAAAATTTTAATGATCAACGCAAACCAAATTAATAAGCTTTTGTTAGCACCACAAAGCAGTTGCTGTGTAAAAACTTTTTTCGCCTACCATATGTAAAAATGAATTAATAACCCTAAAAATATTACCGAAATTAACGTATATCGTCCCATGGGCTACTAAACTCATAACAGATTTTGTAGTTTTATACTAAATGTCTAGATACCTTTGACTGTCACTTGCGTACTTTGATGTTTCACATAAATTTTGATTAAACGTCAATGTTAGTCTATAAGTGACGAAGAATTTACAAGCTTGCAAGAGAAAGCCATGTAAAATTAAAGATTTTCGTTATATTTTCCTTTTCTTTGTTTTTTTGGTAGGCGAAAAACAATTGTGTGTCACACATGCAGAAAACGCTTTAGCAGCCCTTAGCCATCAGCTGCCCTCGCTTCGCTTCGCTCGCTCATGCAGCTAATAGCCGTGGGCTGCTAAAGCTCATTTTTTGCCCTTGTGATACAATATACTTTAAGCATCACTTACGTTTTATTTTAGTGGCCATGAATTAAAATCAGAATTAAGTTTATTTAGTTTTTTATCATACATTTTTAATTAAAAATGTTCATATTAAATAATTAAGAAATTACACGTTAAATTTTTTTTTTTCTTAAAAAATGTATACATTTAATTAAAATTAGAAAAACCGACCGAATGAAAATTAATAAATAAAAATAAATAAAAATAAATAAATAAAAATAAATAAAAATAAATAAAAATAAATAAAAATAAATAAAAATAAATAAAAATAAATAAAAATAAATAAAAATAAATAAAAATAAATAAAAATAAATAAAAATAAATAAAAATAAATAAAAATAAATAAAAATAAATAAAAATAAATAAAAATAAATAAAAATAAATAAAAATAAATAAAAATAAATAAAAATAAATAAAAATAAATAAAAATAAATAAAAATAAATAAAAATAAATGAAAATAAATAAAAATAAATAAAAATAAATAAAAATAAATAAAAATAAATAAAAATAAATAAAAATAAATAAAAATAAATAAAAATAAATAAAAATAAATAAAAATAAATAAAAATAAATAAAAATAAATAAAAATAAATAAAAATAAATAAAAATAAATAAAAAGAAATAAAAATAAATAAAAATAAATAAAAATAAATAAAAATAAATAAAAATAAATAAAAATAAATAAAAATAAATAAAAATAAATAAAAATAAATAAAAATAAATAAAAATAAATAAAAATAAATAAAAATAAATAAAAATAAATAAAAATAAATAACAATAAATAAAAATAAATAAAAATAAATAAAAATAAATAAAAATAAATAAAAATAAATAAAAATAAATAAAAATAAATAAAAATAAATAAAAATAAATAAAAATAAATAAAAATAAATAAAAATAAATAAAAATAAATAAAAATAAATAAAAATAAATAAAAATAAATAAAAATAAATAAAAATAAATAAAAATAAATAAAAATAAATAAAAATAAATAAAAATAAATAAAAATAAATAAAAATAAATAAAAATAAATAAAAATAAATAAAAATAAATAAAAATAAATAAAAATAAATAAAAATAAATAAAAATAAATAAAAATAAATAAAAATAAATAAAAATAAATAAAAATAAATAAAAATAAATAAAAATAAATAAAAATAAATAAAAATAAATAAAAATAAATAAAAATAAATAAAAATAAATAAAAATAAATAAAAATAAATAAAAATAAATAAAAATAAATAAAAATAAATAAAAATAAATAAAAATAAATAAATATAAATAAAAATAAATAAAAATAAATAAAAATAAATAAAAATAAATAAAAATAAATAAAAATAAATAAAAATAAATAAAATTAAATAAAAATAAATAAAAATAAATAAAAATAAATAAAAATAAATAAAAATAAATAAAAATAAATAAAAATAAATAAAAATAAATAAAAATAAATAAAAATAAATAAAAATAAATAAAAATAAATAAAAATAAATAAAAATAAATAAAAATAAATAAAAATAAATAAAAATAAATAAAAATAAATAAAAATAAATAAAAATAAATAAAAATAAATAAAAATAAATAAAAATAAATAAAAATAAATAAAAATAAATAAAAATAAATAAATAAAAATAAATAATAATAAATAAAAAGAAATAAAAATAAATAAAAATAAATAAAAATAAATAAAAATAAATAAAAATAAATAAAAATAAATAAAAATAAATAAAAATAAATAAAAATAAATAAAAATAAATAAAAATAAATAAAAATAAATAAAAATAAATAAAAATAAATAAAAATAAATAAAAATAAATAAAAATAAATAAATAAAAAGAAATAAAAATAAACTTTTTTTGTCTCCGCCCAGGTTAAAAAAAAGGTCTCTAGCTCTCCTGAATTCACATAATTTGGTGGTCCCCAGCTCTCTGTAGTCACATAATGTGGTGAAGACATGTTGTAATTTTATATTACCTTTAGCATGCACATATATCATATACAGTGAGAATCTTAAGTCTTACCCCCCCCCCTAACTAACTCGCTACTGGAGTCTTGTTAGAAAAATCGCCGAGACAGGTCGATTTTTGTTTTCTACAATGTACATTTCTGTATGATTAGTTTACCCTTAATTTCATCCCTTACTCGAGGGGAACAACCCTTTCGAAAAATTTAAATGGCATGGGGTGGTGAGTGATAGCTCATTTGAAAGGGGATTTTATTCTCTATTCAACCGTGCAAAAATTTTTTAAATTTTCTTCATTACGTGTTGATTTATTAATGTTTAAAAATAACAAAACCTCACAAAATAGGAAAGCAACTAAACTAATAGTGACCTTCTAATGGCAAAAAGTCTTACTTCATGTCTGAACCAAAACCGAAATCATGCAGGGCCGAATTTTAATTCTAAGGATGAGTGTGCTACGTTAATTTCCGTTATTCTGAAACAAAAATTAGTCGAGAATTAATGAAACAAATTTCAAAATTTTTTACATGGTTGAATAGAGAATAAAACCCTCTTTCAAATGAGCTATCACTCACCACCCCATGCCATTTAAATTTTTCTAAAGGGTTGCTCCCCTCCAGTAAGGGATGAAATTAAGGGTAAACTATTTATACAAAAATGTACATTGTAGAAAACAAAAATCGACCTGTCTCGGCGATTTTCCTAACAAGACTCCAGTAACGAGTTAGTTAGGGGGGGGTAAGACTTAAGATTCTCACTGTATATTACAAAGTATAATAAATTTTAGTGATGAACTATATACATATGTTAACGGTAAATTTAGATTGACGAGTAAACCTAGATTTACCCGGGTAAACCCAGGAAACATGGGTAAAGTACGAATTTCAACATTATACATATTTCGGGCTTTACCCGGGTAAACCGCGTTCTATCCGATTTCGTTTGGTTAAAGTTGGGTGTAGCAATTATTATTGCGTCATCTTTCGCCAAGTGCAGTCAGTTCGAAAATGGCAACCGAAGAAAGCAGTCGCGCGCGTTTATGACAGCGTTTTAATGAAGGTTTCAATGAGTTGGTTTCTTCCAAAAATGTAAACAGTTTTTATTTTAGTAAGGACCAATACCAAGAAATGTTAGAATCAGTCAAGTTGAAAAAAAAATGCTAAAACCAAGACTTCTTTACAATATCGACGTTTGAAGCGATTTGACATATGTTCTGTTAGAGGTGTTCAAAAGCTTTTCGCTCGTGTATCATCAGGTAAATCGAGCATAGGTATTACGTTACAAACGACGAAATGTTTGATATTTTGCATGATGCACATTTGGCCATTGGACATGGTGGTAAACATCGCATGGAATGTGAATGTAAAAAAAAGTACAAGAATATAACTCAAGATGTTATTAAATTATATCTCCGCTTGTGTAAAGGTTTCCAAAAGAAACTAAAATCTGCCAACAAAGGACTTGTGGTTAAACCAATGGTGTTTTCGGAGATGAACAGCCTTTGTCAAGTTGACCTGATTGATATGCAATCCCATGCAGATGGAGAATACAAATTTATCATGGTCTATCAGACCTCTTAACAAAATTTGTTCAAATACGTGCATTAAAATCGAAAAGGGCAGAGGAAGTTGCTAAGAACCTGATAGACATATTTTGCATTTTTGGCGCCCCATCTATACTACAATCGGACAACGGGCGGGAATTTGCAAACCGTGTCAGTGAAGAGTTCCGTGTGGAATGACCTTAAAAAAGTACATGGCAAACCGCGCCACAGTCAGTCACAAGGCAGCGTGAAAAGAGCAAATTAAGATATACAAAATATGCTCATGCCGTGGATGGATCCTATGGAAACTGAAGACGATGGTCAGAAGGTCTGAGATTTGTCCAGTTAATGAAAAACAGGGCATACCATGATGGAATTAAGCGAGCTCCTTATGTCGCCATGTTTGGGCATGATATTAAAGTCGGCCTATCAACCTCAGCTTTTCCAAAAGAAACTATTAAAAATATAGGCTCCGAAGAAGAGCTTGAGAGGGTTGTCAGGGAATTTGGTGTGGGTGAACAGCCTCAACAACATGAACAAAATGAAGACCAGCCTATGGATAATGACCCAGAAATAGATATCCCGCAAGAAGAAGATATTACTGAAAGTGACAACCTGCACAAAGATATTATTGAAGGTGAAAATATAGAAGAAAATGTAGATAATACTTATAGAGGAAACGCCAGTAATATAGATACTTTGGAAAATCAGACCAAATGTGCAGAATGTGATGAGCTATGTACATTGGCCAGTATAATGTGTGAACTTTGCTTGTACCAAAGAAACATACAGTCAAATAGACACGACGCAAAAAGAAATTTAGAAAATCAAGCAAAGAAAATAAAAGCCTTATCTAATTTAAAATTCCCTCCATGTTCCGTTGGAGATACAGTCAGAGTGAAAGTTCCAGACGTTGATAGAGGGAGGGGCGATTTTAGAAACATTCTCATGACAGTTATCAAAAAAACCGACGACAATTTTTATAAACTAGCTAACAAGTCAGGAACTATCGAGGAAATGTTTTCCAGGAATAAAAATTGAAGGGAAATAGATGCGAGATCCGATGCAGCAAATATTTCGTTGGGTTCTGCTGAGCGTTCTGTTTATTTTTTATAATAATTATAATAATAATAATAATAACGATTTTATTGATACAGGCCTTTACAAAACATTGAAATACATAACTTAAAATATGATAAATACAAGGTATCCTGTAGAGCAACAGGCAAAGTTCGCTTTCTTCAATCTGAAAAAAAAAATCGGAACGAAGAAGAGCGTTCTTCCACTTAACCTACAAAAAAGTATACATTATAATATACATTAACTAGATACATAATTATTTTTATTTTTATACCAATAAACTAATTAAGCAATATAAAATATTATATAATATAAAAAATTTGAGCAATAATTAAAAATTAGTTATAAACAAAAAACTGAAACAAGTAACTGACAATTTCACAACTCCTTGTACGATATCAAATTCATCATGTTTAGATAGGCAAACTGTTACTCAGAATTAGATGTTTTAACCTTTTTTTAAAATTAACCAATGATAATGATTTAAGAAAATTAGGTAGAGAGTTATAATACTGGGATATGCAATAGGAGAAGGAGGATTTAAAAAGAGCAGTTCTGTGTTTGGGAATGGACAAAGATTTAGTAAATCTGAGGTTTAGTGAGTGTGCTTGATATCGAAATTGGACTTTTTTATAAAGATATGTTGGAATTTTAGTAACAATTAATTTGTGATAGAAAACGCAGCAGTGGAGGAAACGCCTTTGTTTTAAATTAAGCCAGCCGATCTGTTTTAAACTAGGTGAGATTCTATTTCGTCTACGAATACCACAAATAAGCCTAACGCACGAGTTTTGAACCAGCTGAAGACGCCTGCATTCATTTTTATTTATGGCTGGGCCATACACAATATCGGAGTGATTGAATCTTGATAAGACTAAAGAGTCGCAAAGAGTAATTTTTGAGCTATAGCTTAGTATCTTTCGATGAGAATAAATCATTTTTAAACAGCAAAAAGATTTTTTTATTAAGAGAGAAATATGTTGTTTAAATTTGAGTTCAGTGTCAAGAAAAAGACCTAGATTTTTTTCACATGAAGTGAAATTCAATTCAATATTATTTATTTTTAAGTGAATATCCTTAACGAATTTTTTACGAAGATATTTACTGCCGAATACTAATGCTTTAGATTTGGCTGAATTGATGGTTAAATTAAATTTTTCAGATATTTTGACAAGGTTTTCTAGATCATTATTCATATTCATGCAAGCTTCTAGGATATTATCAGTGTTGAAGCTCATGTAAAGCTGCGTGTCATCTGCATAAAAATGAGCTGTAAAATGTTTAATGGAAAGATGAATTTGAGACGTATATAAAGAGAAAAGAAGGGGACCAAGAATGGAACCTTGAGGAACCCCGTTAACTAATAGTTTTTTAGAGGAAAATAAATTACCTACTAATACTCTCTGCGACCGATGGCTTAAATAACTTTTTATAAATGAGGAAGCTTTTAAACAAAAACCAATGTGGTGCAAGAGAGATACAAGTAGAAGATGATGCACCCTATCAAAAGCTTTACTATAGTCAATTAAAACTAATGCACATAACTTCTTATCATCTATGGCTTGATAAATATCATCAGTTATGTTAGCCAGAGCGGTGGAGCAACTGTAGCCTTGACGAAACCCGGATTGATTTGCTGGGATAATGTTATTTAGATTGGTAAACTTTCGAATTTGTTTATCTATAATTTTTTCCAACCCTTTAGAAAGTGTGCACAAAATACTAATAGGTCGAAGATCTGTAAACTCAACAGGATTATCTTTTTTCGGTAACGGAATTACAATGGCTTCCTTCCAGATGTTTGGAAATGAGCTATGCTCTAGACAAAAATTATAAATATGTGTAATTAATGTAAATAACAAAGCGCATCAACATACACAAGACATTTCAATTAAACTAATTTATCAATTAGTGAAAAAAAAAGTATTATTTCATTGATTATGCAAAAATGAACCTGTGTTTAAGTAACCGCAGTTAGTTAATGTTCTGATTGGCTGCTACTAAGCAACTAGGAAAAATATTGTTTTTACAATCCTATCTGTATACAGATATAAGGAAAGTATAGGAATCATGATTTTTTCGACCTCGAGTTTTTGATGTATTTTTACGTTTTGAGGTCCCCTGAATCCGTTTTGACTATTTTCGCGATGATGTCTGTGTGTCGCATAACTCATGAACCGATACTTATAAAAACACCAAATTTTAAACTTAAGCTTTGTTCCAGCATCCAATGAGCTGATTAGATTTTGGGCAGAGTCGGAACATCTGGGGGGGTACTTTATGGGTGGTCATTTTTATATTTTATGGAATATATCTGTTATTTACGTTTGGGCAATGAAAATTCTTCAAATAAAAGTTACTTCTTATGTTATTATCTATAATTTTTGTTCAATACAAAATTTTTCTAAAATGGTCCGTATTCGAGAAATTTGACAAAATTTAAAAAAAAATTTTTTTATAAAAATTGTTTAAACAAAAGTTGTTTGTAATATAATTTTTATTCTATACATAATTTCTCTAAAATGGACCGTATTCGAGATATTTGAGAAAATGTGTAAATTTCGAAATTTGAAGAAAACTCAGAAACGGTTAAAGAAAAAAACATTAAATTTTAAACTTAAGTTTTATTTCGGCCTGACGTAAAATGATTAGATTTTGGACAAAGTCGGAACATCTGGGGGGTACTTTATGGGAGGTCGTTTTTATATTTTATGGAATGTCTGTTATTTAGGTTTGGAGAAAAAAATTGTTCAAATAAAAGTTATTTCTAATATTATTATCTATAATTTTTGTTTTATGTAAAAATTTCCTGAAATGGTCCGTATTCGAAAAATTTGACAAAATGTGCAAAATTCTGATTTTCATGAAAATTGTTGAACTAAAAGTTGTTTGCGATATCGATCTGTATAATTTTTGTTCATACATGATTTTTCTAAAATGGACCGTAATGGAAAAATTGTAGGAAAAGTGCTAAATTAAAATTTTTCAGTATTTTCGTTTTCAATGAATATCTATAGAAAAATGTTTCGAGGTAGATGTATGTGGAAAATGTATATATTTAGTTTATCCTCTAAACATTTATAGAGGTGCTGCAATAGGTTGTACAAAATAACCAGAAAAAGCCTATAATAGCTAGATAGGAAAGTCATGTGTTGGACACATCAGATTTTTTTAGAAATGTTAAAGGTTCTACGTTAAGATTTTTGCGGGGGGGGGGGCTGGGTTCATTTCCCCCCCCCCCCCCCCCCCCCCCGTAGTCGGTGCCTATGGGAAGTCATTTGTTGGTAACATTAGCTTTTTATTATTATGGTCCCGCGGAACACTCCCAAATACTACTTATATCGTTTGTCTTAGGTCATATGGATTTCTCACTGTCATTAGAGTTCCATCTGTAATCATCTCCCGGTCTATATTGTAAATATTAGAAATATGATTTTAATGGACATTAAAAAATTTAATCAGGTTTAATTAGAAATAAATTATGAATGGTGTCTATAAATATAAATCTTTTATGGTTATTTGATACAGAAATGATTGTCAATTAAATGACTAATGACACAGAACTAATAAGTGAAATTTTAATTAATTGTACATACCTATACTTGGTGAAGCAAAATCCAGACATGTCTAAATATTTTATATTGTGTTAAAAACTAATTATTTAGATAAACGTGTATTTAAATTGGGAAATCATAGGCATCAACATTACAATCTAAAACTTCCTTGAATCAAAAATTTATTAATCTGTTTGAAACAGTTTTGTTTCTGTTGGACATATTTTTTAAAATCCAAGACAAACCATTCAAATTCAAGTTATTTGAATATAAATTTCAATTTTTTCATTATTATTAATTATACAAAATATCTTTCTGTACTACGAGTTTTTCTAATTTACCTTCTTGTTCGATTATACCATGTATGTGCAAAAGTTTAGTAACATCACAGCCTTTCCACGCCTTTAAATATAAATTGGTACTTATATTTCCCAAACTATGTTTTGGAATATTTGTTATTATATATGTCATAACTTTAGACCCCAAAACATAGATTTTAACCCTCAATATCTATTCATTTATTTATTTATTTAATTCTGATCATCCGGTTCTGGTTCTGTTTTGATAACTC